>OX388351.1:13654493-14254493 GCA_947579665.1 Sympetrum striolatum | reverse complement strand
TCTAAATTTAAACTCCGCGATATAAAATTAGTCAAATATACTATTTTATCACTTAATGCTTTCTCCTTCATCTCAATTATTCGTTTGTGGAGCTCAAGACGCGTGATCTGGCATGAAAACATTTCAGCGCAGAAAAATGGACCAAAAACCTGCACGAAAATCCGGCTAGTTAAAAAGAATTTAAGGAAAGTTTGATGATATTCGCACTTTCCTATTAAAGTTAGCAGAAAACAATGGCAGTAAAACATTGCAGAGTAAAAAAACACATACGATCTTGTAGGTAGAATTTGATGAATAAACACGGTTGAGTTAAACAGGAAAAAGTACTCACCTTAAGAAAAGGGATGAACTGTTGAATAATCAAAAACACCACTATCCAACACAGCTACCAGAACTGCGGTGACTACCAGAGCTGCGATGATTCACGAGAAAAATCACCAGACACCCACAGATTTTAGCAATACGCCAGAGCACAACAAGAACAACACTACTTCACTGATGCCTAACTAGAACTGCATGTTAAGATTCATTTCTTAAAGGGAAAGGAAATGAATTTGTGGAAAAACCCGGTAAATGCCGTTAAAGGCTGCGCGGTGTCACAAAAGCCCCTTTTCGCGTGGCTCTCGTCAGCGAGGGTGGAAAGGTAAGTGGTAGAAAAATAATCAGATGGTGCCCTTTCTGCAATGCATGAACCCGTTACCGTACATTCGAACTTACTGAGTATCTCAAAAGTAGAAGGATATTTCTAACTCGCGGCAAGAATCCATAAAGTATCCAAAACTTATCGTATTTACCAGAGTACCACATCCATTGACTCATTCGCACGATCAAATATCCTCTCCATATCTTTGATATGGAATTTCTGAACAGTGACAGTGATAGTGACAGCATACATAGCTTAAAAATGGCGATTTTAAAGAGTTAAGGTCCTAAAAACTAAAACAATCCAACGAAGCCGCCGTGCTTCCAGACCCAGCAGCTCGGACCCGGATCGTGCAGCGCGATCGAAAAATCGCGTTTATTTTCGTGGTCGGTAACGTTCATATAAGATCTATGCTGGATATTCTTAAACTGTCTTCACCCAATACTCTGGTGTAATTTCCCGCTGCACATATTTTTTAAACAAAAGATATCGACTACTTTATGTCAAAATTTGTCTGAAAAAAGCGTCCGCCATTTTTTGATGAAACACTACACAAATATTGACCAATATCCTTGAAACTGATGGATAGTATAGATAAAGTACCATTCTGATCGAATATAATGTTTTTTATTCCACTAAATTCCTTCCACAAGTCCACTATTAGCTTAACTTATAAGATTTTCGACGAAAAATAGAATCGGGCGTGTTTTTGAAAGTTTAATCATGTTTGACCCTTCGTATCTAAGTAACGCATACGATTTATGGAAAACGACTTACTGTTTCATAATCAGCAATCATTTGGCTATATATATGCAAAGTTTCAAATTCGTATCTCAAAAAAAGCAATTTTGGACTTTTGTCCGGCTTTTTTCGATTTTGGACCACAGTGCGGCGTGTTGCGGAGGAAAACATTTCCCAATGATAAGATATCATCCACACGAAGAAGAGTCGTCCACAGATTCATACCGCGCTTCCAAAACCCGACGTTCTTTGTTAGTCTGGGCTCATTACGCATGCGCAACAAGGATCAAATCCCAAATGGGCCCGGTTCGATTTGGTCCGGGGCCAAAAAAGTAAATAATAAACAGGGATAATCAGGGATCGTCGATGGGGTGACCCAAACCCCGACGTTGTGAAGTTTCGCTTACGATATGTTTATTTTCGTTTCGCAATTATTCTCGCTCGAGCACAATTGGGTCACCAGCGATCAGCGGGGAATTCTTCGGGAGTTCTTTTGTTATGCGATTCAAAGAACTGATTTATGTAGAGCAGTGGGGCGGAGAGGGTTGGAACTGGCTCCACTTCCTCAAAATCCCGATCCTATAAAATGCCTACCAACAGGAAAAGCATGAATGCTTCCGATGTGACAATCAGATCCTTGCTTTAATTTCCTGCTTCGTTTATTTCATAAAGTTAAACCTGCATGAAATGTAATTAAAGCAGCTTCGGGAGGCGTTGTGCGTGACGTAAGAGCGGGATGATTCCCATAACGAAATAGCATAACAAAAAATTAACCATTTCATTCGGGCTTACTGTAAAAGTAAATGGAACGGGAAAACAACGGAATTATTTAACGGTCTAAATGTTTAAAACATTAAAGTTTTTGTTGGACTAGCGAGAGGGTTTCAACAGTCTTTTCTCAATTAATGGAATTTATAATTTATTTGCGATATTTTAAAATATATTTTGGTATTTTTCTCTAAAAGCCGACGATTTAATATTGATAATATTATTTAAACTCAAGGCGTTACTTCGTAGGTGGCCATTATGATAATGTAGTAAATTACTCGTACACTTCTATTGATTATAACGACATGTTTCGCTGGTAAGCTAACATCATCAGGAAAAGTTACACGATGATGATGGTTCAGCAGCGAAATATGATGTTAAAATACAATATGAAAGTTTGCGAGTAATATAAATCGTCATTGGTAACATAAGGGTGTGTTCTACCTTTCGGTAGGTTCCTGTACAATCAAAAATCCCTATTAAGCGCCATCTCCTTAATATCCTTATAGTTAACCCCATCCCTTATGTCATCCAACATTTTTTGTCTTCCCCTCTATTTTTACCCTTGAATTCTACCCTCAATTGCAAACTTAAGCATCCCCTCCCCTCTCATTATTTACCACCCGTTTCCCCTGTCGATGCTTAATCACTTCAATTAAAGCCTTCATCTCCCCAACCATCCCCAGCACCTCTGTGTTAGTTTGCCTATCAACCCCACTAACTTTTTCCATTCTACGCCATACCCGCATTTCGAAGGCCTCCAAACGTTTGACTTCCTCCTTTCTCAGGGTCCATGTTTCACACCCATAAAGCAAAACAAACCACACCAAGGATTTCACCAATCTTTTCCTATTTTCTTTTTCAAGTCATCAGTTCTCTTTATTTCACGATGGCTTCCTTGGCCAAGGCTATTCTTTTTCAAATTTCATCTTTACATCCTCCATCCGACGAAAGAGTTCTTCCCAAGTAAGAAAATGTATCCACCTACTTTAGTTTATCCACATCCACCCTTATCGTAAACTAAGTTTTCTTCCCCTTATTGAACCACATTACTTTAGCTTTGCTTACGCTAGTTTTCATTTCAAACTCCCTTGCTTTATCGTTAAGTGCATTTACTAAAATTTGTACACTCTCTTCGGAATCACACACAACAGCTTTATCACTGCCGCTAGAATAAAATCTGTGAAAATGTTCGAGTAATTTACTTCATAATTATTATGACCTTATTTTCTAATTGGTTATTAATCTATATGCAGATTTATAGAAAACCTTTAGCAATTATATAAGTCCATTTCTCAAGCTTTACGTGAGCAAAATGCACATCGATATTGATTCATGTCCCGCATCAAATCTTTCCCGTTCGATCTTTAACATAATCCAGTCAGCCCCTCTTCAGACAAATTCGATCTTATGATCGAGGAAAATTTCCACCGGAGAATATTGAATGATTCAACAACCGAGGCGCGGGGCCCACAAAGCTGCGGGTCTCCTAACGATTGCCCCCACTTCTGATGTCTCTGCTGGAAATAATTCTTTCAACCGAGAAAAATTTCGGCGAAGTACATTCTACAGTGGTATTCATAAATTCTTCAGAGGTACACTGTAAAAAAAGAATTGGATAAATACAATAATAATCATTGGCATTTGCCAACAATTTTTATTTTATTAATCCAATAATATATTAAAATTAATATTCATTGTTAAATCATAATGAAATTTGACGATAAATCTTGCTGTCAAATTACAATGAATCTTATTGTAAATTTACTTTAAAATTTGTTGGAAAAATACAATGATATTTAACATGCCAGCCGGAGACGGAATTTCCCAATAATAATTACTATAGAAATCCAAGCAAACCAGTTTTTCCAGTGAAACTGATTGTATTTTTACAAATCTTTATTTAAAGTGTAGGATTCATATACTTCAATTTCTTCAGCCATGCTTTTTTCATTTGCAATCATACGTATCCTGCGATCCGCATTTCGGCCTGTGGCAGAGATTGCATTGAATGCACTATATATCTATTTACGTAATCAGCTACTGTTACAATAATTATTTAAATATATATATAATATAAAAACTCTATATGCAAATTACTATTTTGTGGTATAAAGACAACTTGTTTTTATCTTATGTGTGTTAAGATTCCGCCGAATCAGGTCGAAGTGATTGAATTAAAATATTTGTTTGCAACAGTTTCAATAGATCCTTTAATTGCTTCCATTTCTTCAGCAACATATACTCTTGCATATATACCCTGCTAGCCGCCTTTTGGCGTGTGGCAGTGGATTCATTCATCTCAACTCTCATTCTCTAATTAGTTACAATCACGCAATTCTCGCGGAAAAAATTAATTCATGAATCCACTAGATCAAAGATAAATTTTCCTAAAATTCCGCGCAGTATAAGATCTGCAAATTTAACGGGAAGACGAATAATATCTGAAAATATTTCAACAAACATACTGCCCTTGAATTTATTGAGCTAATTAAGTCTCAGGTTAATACAGGAAATCTAAATAGACCACAACAACAGAAATACAGAAGGTATAGTACTTTTTTCCACAGTATTTATACTTAAAAATTATGGATAAACTATTTACTATACCTTTTCCTTTTCTGTTGTTGTTTTTCCACAGCATTTATACATAAATGAAAAGCCACTGATGGTTGAACTATAGAATAAACGAAGCACCAAGAATTTAAATTCATTCTATATTTCAACCATAAGTGGCCATCTATTATTATACAATTAGGCAAGTCCAACATTCGGCCAATATTTCGTTTTCTTTGATTTTTAGTCGTCCTTACTACAAATTGGTGGACTATACGCCGTTTTAAACCACTTGCATCTAACAAGTAACTGTAAACCACATTTTTTTCTGTTGTTTCTTCTTTGTACGTTTTTGATGGCTATTGGTGCTTCGCTCATTCTATTCCACAGTATTTATATTTAAACATTTTGAATAAATAGCACTGCTAGTTTCGGCCTTCACTAGTTGGAAGATCATTATAAAAATAAAAATAATAATGGATCTAATATTTAATTTAAACATAACCAAAAAAATACGTATTTTGCGGTTGTGAAGAAATTAAAATTTTAGATCCATTTTTATTTTTATTCTGAATGAAATTCTATCCCTATTCTATTCCTATTCTGTTGCTGCTACGATGGAATACCACAGAACGATGCTTCCCTCCGTAAAATTTATAATAAATTATCCCCGTTTAAATCTAACATCTTCTAAATATTCCATTCCTACATTATGAAGCATTTGGGTAACACTTACTGATTTGATAACAATTGTGAATAAAACTCTTTCGCCTTTCGCTGTATACTCAAGTATACAGCTCAGCTTTTCCCCATCTCTTCTCAGCTGCACCAACTGTTCGATTCCGACCTCATGCTTCCACGGAGCCCATATGCCCTCATGACCATCGCCCCTCCGCCCACCGCACGCCTGTCCCTGACCCATTTGCCTCAAGATACTCCGCTCAACAATCCTTATGCAATTCCTCAATGCACCAACCGGTAATACACCCGAAACGGAGCGCATATTCCTCGAAAACCATTCCTCCGAGTCTTTCGCAACACCCATTCTCTGAACTTTCCCGCTAAGAATCCGACCGACGAAGGACAGCGGATGACGTGGTCATGATGGGGGAGCGTGAGTCATAGATGCGGAGGGTGAAGTATGCGGGAGGGTGCAGGGAACGTGCCGAGCACTTTACGCTGCCGTTCGTTTGAATTTCCGCCTCCCGAAATCTCCACGAGAGTTGATCTCTGGCGAAAAGTGCGCGTCGACCCGGAATCGAATGCTCCGGTTGCATCACTTGGCGTGAAAGTGGACGACGCCGTTTTCCGTGTGCTGCGGAGCATCTCCGATACTCATGCAGCGGACACCCGCAACAAGACCAAAAAGGAGATTGAAGAGAGCTTATTCCGCAGTTTCCTCAGTAGCAGTTTACTCTTACACTAAAATTTTACATTTAAACCCTGCAAATCGCCAGGGGGCGTGGCAGGTGGCATAAAACACCAACATCCCTATCAAACCTGGTCAGCTATTGGCTTCCCTAATACTTCGCGGAAAAAACGATCAAAAGTTATCTTTCCTGGTAACTATTTCCCTGTATCGCTTTTTGTTTTCTCTTGAAGATCGCAAAAGTTTATAACTGGGATAACAACATCAGCTATCCCCTCCCCGAAGTCGGCAGTGAAGAATTTATCAAAAAGCTTCCGTAGACACTCAAGTCTTCTATCACTAACAGAGTTCCATCAGAGGGATTCTATCATAACCGAAACACTGCTGTCAACTCCGAAATCTCCCTGGACAAACCTAGCTGCTCTACGTTGAACCATCTCAAGACCGGAAATTAATCCTACTTCGTGAGGATCCCAAGTCGAATAGCAATACTCAAGTAGAGGTCGAATCAGGGAATAGTAGGCTATTTCTTTTATTCTCGATTAACATCCCCTCAGAATTCTACTGGCTAACCTTTGCATCACATTCCCCTTTCCTACTACACTTCGAATAATCTCTTTGAAGGAAAAAGTTATAGCCAGTAGCCAGTTATATTTCCAGGGCTTTCCCAGTGCTCATAGCGCTGGCTTCATTGGCTGCCGCACTAGGGCTAAGACTGCTTCCACCTTATTTGCTTTACTCTAGTTTACTCCCTTTCGACTTACATATCTCTAGTTTAAGTCTCAATCATTAAAGTTAATATTGGTGAAATTATCTTAAATAAAAAATCTTAAATATGAAGAGCACATCTTAAAGAAAGAACATTTGCTAACTTCCACAGCAGATGATGAGGTGACTTGAAATGTCAACTCGTTGACAAAACTGGTTGCAATAAATCTCCTGTGGAAGTTATTAAGTGTTCTTTTTATTAAGATGGAACAATCATTGATCAACGTGGTTCTAAAACGCAAATATTAGTGGTTTTTATTGAACGTTCAACAGCCAAGGGCGATTTCCGACTTTTCCCGTTTTGTCTTTCATCATTTGCTGTTTCACTTGCCTTGCCCAGTAACCAGTTATATTCTCAGGGCCAGTAGTGGCTATAGATACTCGGCCCCCTTGAGGCAACAACGGCCTCTGTTTAAAGGATTTATTTATCTTTCGACTTACAAATCTGCAAATACTGCATCGATAATTGCTTTGCAAGGTTCTAGTTGGTCACGCAGAGTATAGTCTTAATGGACTATTTACTCAAAGAGCAAGGCAGCCCATTACTCTGGGATCTGAGGCTTAATAACATTTGCGCATTTGTAGAACATAAAGCTGATGCAGCTCGCGAGTTTACCGATTCGTATTACCCCACAAATCTCAAAACTTGGAAACAATAGTCGAAGTCAGAATTTAGGTAGGAGTATAGAATCGAAGATAATTCCAAACTGCTAAATTAATGCAACATTTACGTTTATACAGTGACTCTATAGGCCACCAGAGACGTACGATAGAGAGTTTCAAACATCAACATCTCTAGCTCCAATTGCTATTAACTTCTCAAATGCTCCACAGGAAGAACGTCAAGGAGAAACTATCTATCCTTGTAATTATTTATTTAGAATACATCCTAGTTTTCTCGCGAAGCTCGTTTACCCTGTTAACTAAAGTAACAAAAACGAACATCTCGTCGATAGCGTCCTCGAATCTAGGCAAGATGAGCTTCGATCGTATAATCCTGCGCCCACTGAGGTCCTATTCCATGGGGCATCGGTAATTGTGAGTAGAACATATTACTTAATAATCAGAAAATCTCACGTGTCCTATAAATATTTCTTTCTCCACACTAACATATCATTCATAACATTTTTATCATACCTCTATTAATTCTTTTACAAAGGAAAAAAATGGACTATTTACTCGAAGATCAAGGCAGCACATTACCCTGGGATCTGAGGCTCAATAACATTTGCATATTTGTAGAACATACTCTATTTTATAGACAACTCTTTATTTTCCACTTCACTATCCCTAATCCTTCTAGGAACCAAAAATAAGACCTAAAATTGTTTTCGCAGCGGTGGTCATTTTTCATATTCCTACAAATATCTTCGGGGACCGGATTAATCCAGTAGGCAGTAGCTTTGCACTACTGGAATAGGATATAATAAGATTTTTGGTTTTTCCTTTTGTTCCACTTATTCCCTTTGAAAAAGTACGTTAAAGGTTTTGGCTAAAATATCAAAGTATCAAGATTGCTCTTACATATCTTAATCTCATATATTCTCATATGGCTGCATGATCGGGGGCCCTCGTGAAATACTGTATTCAACTCCTATTCGATAGAAGATATCTGAAGCCTCCAGCAAGTCACTGTGGCCCATGAAGAAGATGACTTGGTCTATAAGCATTGAACTGGAGCTGACGAAAGACACAGAAATAAAAGAGGGAAAAACGCATTGGAAGGTTCAAATTTCTCATCAAATCATTATCAAGACGTTCTTTTTCAGCTTCCAAAGATCTCTTTCAAACCATGTGGACAGGTGGAAGATCGACAGAAAAACAAAGGAGGAACGGAATGGGAGGGAAATAGGAGACGAAATTAATTCAAAATTAGAATAGAGGGAGGAAGAAATGAAACTGGAAGAAACAAATGAGAAAGATGAGTAAAGAGAAAATCTAATTTAAGTGATGGGAAGGTTAACAAAGAAGAAAGGAGATCGGAGGTGAAGAATGCAGAGATGAGAAAAGAGGGGAAGATGAGAGAAAGAGAGAATGGCTCTTACTGGATGCAGAAAGGAAAATGTCGTACTTCCTAAGAAAAGCGGTGTTTAGGGAACAAGTGCAGTACATATTCCGTAGAAAAGATAGTTAATCTTTAATAAAGGTAGATTGGAGTAACTTCTTCAAATTATTATTATTTAGTGTTATCATTATTGCTTGGATGAGAAGCTTGGACCAACAGAGAGTTTGGCATAAATATTTGGAGGATTTCAAGATGTGCATCTGGCGAAAATAGGTAAGTTATCGTAGTTGATACTATAAAAAGTGTGATATAATTAGAGTAAATTTTGATGGAAGAAATAAAACGGAAAAAATAAATGGATGAGTCAAATATCGAGAGGGAATTGTTAAATAAAGAAGTTGACTGAAGACAGTGTCGCAGCGACGACATTGAGAGTACCGGTTAGCATAATAAAGGGTTTGGCCGATATCTATTATAAGTATTTATTTTTACATTTAAAAAGGAAATATCACACATACCGTCGTTACTGGCTGACACGTTCCCGAGAAGACAGGTCCCCGAGAACGATCGGCACGCCGATTTGGGCTCATCCCGTTGGTGGTGTTTCCCCGTCAGCCAGTAACGACGGTATGTGTGATATTTCCTTGTGATGTATAAATAAATACTTATAATAGATATCGGCCAAACCCTTTATTATTCTAACCGGTACTCCCAATGTCGTCGCTACGACAGCAGTATAGGATATGAATACTTGGTAAGAGATGGCAAGAAAGACAAAGAAAAATATAGTTATATGATATGACGGAGGAGTTTTTTTATCAAGAAGTAAAGATTTGGATGTTAAAAACAGAAAAATTTCTCAATAATTATAAAACGCGAACATTTGAAATTAAAAATGCCTCGAAAAATGAAAAAGTACGATGATGAAATTTTCATTTAAAACATACAGGTTGGATATTTTATCCCATGCATAGGTATTTTTAATTTAAGCTTATCAATTTTATTTTTATAACTCCGGAAAAAATAGATAGCTATTTTTTTAAATTTATTTACTTAAAAAAATGTATTTCATATACCCCGCAAACATCCATTTTATGGACTTTTACAGTGATAGGTATTAAAACTAACAATCAAACAAGACCATTCCCTAACAGGAAAAATCCGATTCGGACCCGGGACCGTGGGGATGGAGCGATACCGTACGAACACGCTAACCACTCGAACACAACGGTCGGAAAAAAAGTTTTTCTTATAAGCGGATATGTAATGTTGAAAATAACTTTACTACATACATCTATGGAGGCAGCAGAAATAATAAAGAGTAGCTGATCGTAATACTTATGGTATCCTTGGAGAAAATCAATAGCAACTGAATAAAAGACATAATAAACTCAATGGCATAACATAAATGACGCTGCAGAATGTGAAAACTGTAAAGTGGGTAATATTCTGAATACAGTTAAAAGGATATACAAGGTAGAATGTGCCAAAAGGAAAGGCAAAGGTAGTGAAGACAACCAAAGAATAAACAAGCCGCGTAAAGAACACAATTAGTGAACGTAACTTTTCAATTGATACCTTTCGATATAAATGGAATTAAGACAGACGTGAGAGATAAATGACACCGGTGTCAGACAGTAATCACACTTGAAATGTAGTAAGTAAAGCTTAAAATACTCGGTTTGTTAAGCGAGAAAAGTGAGAAAACCCGGAAGGAATGAGGGAAATAATAGAATGTAATCGAGAAATTTTAATTACAGCTCACGTTTATTCCGGAGCTAATGAGGAACATTCTAGAGAAAATGCCGCGAAACGAATCGCCCCAAAAACGAATTTTCAGCGAAAAAAAAGTGCGAAAGCAATTCATCCGAAAACGAGTTTCGCAGGCGGTCAATTTTCCGAATGACAAACTTTTCAAAAATTATTTATTAGAACGCCCCACTCCTCCCAACACAAAATCCATCTCGCACATCAATTTCACCTTGCTCTTAGCCTATCTTTTATTTGGTCGAGGGCAAATTGATTTTCCCGCCGCAGGAAAACAACTGCGGGAATAAAAGCGCCTAAAAAACTATTAAAAAGTGGACATTAACATGAACGAAATGAAGTTCGGAAAATATGTGAAGGACAGCATTAAATGGGATTGGTCGGCTGTGGGGAGATCACACGGATCGCACAGTTCTAATATTATTCTATCCATTCCTACATGGGGGCATCTACATTCTGTTTTCCTTCAATTCCTTCATTTTTCTCTCTCTAAATACCATTTTCAAGGACGATACATGAAATTGTCTTATTACATGCTATCCTGCCATTATATCTACTGACGATGTTTGCATCGTAATATTACTCGTAAATTGCTATACTGAGATTAAGTATATAACACAAGGAGTCGTGTAACCTTTAAATTAGATATCCTGTTTTCTAAACCTATCAATTTTTTACAAAAACGGCGATTAGTTACACATTAGTTATGGTAACTTAATAGTTATAGAATATATCTGACTACGAATGAGAATTAAAACTAAAAACTAGTTTTAAATGAGAACGTAAAACTCCACCTCGTTGCATTCTCTTGAAATAAACTATTTAATTATGTACTGTTACTTTATAATTAATCTTAGTTATGTTTTCTTTAAGTATTTTGTAAATTTTTGAACATATTAAGTAGCTTTTTGTCGTTGTATTGATTCAAAGAATCATACACAGTTAATATGAACTATATTGTCTCATATTTGACACATTGAAGTAATTATAAGAAATCTTAGAGGATTAAAAAGTCATTGGGAAAACTTAGCTCAAACATTGAGAATGGAAATTGTAAAACAGGAAAAACATAGGAAATACTAGTGACAGGTTATTACTATGCATATTCTTACTAAAAGTAATTCGACTAACACCGCTAAATTATCCATCATTAATAGAACCATACATGAATGGAACTCTCTTCTTGCAGGTATATTAGAATCATTTCCTCGCTGAGTAGGTACCTTCGAGGCGAAGGTAAGTAAATTGTAACAACTGTTAGGGTTAGCTGACTTTATGTGATTCGTAAAGTTTTACTTTTGGCCATGGGGTTATGAATCACGAAGATATATATTTATTTATAGGATGGGATAATATTTGTACAGGTTGGATTATGCATATGTCTCGACTTTTGTCAGATGAATGTTTTTCGAGGGGTTTCCCTCCTTCCTTGGGTTTGACAGATATTGCGTTTTCCACTCAATATCCAATGTATAATCAGAACAGGGCTAATGTATAACTTATAATACCAATCAGAATGTCTAACATCTGCCACTAGATAATTTATCTGCTTGAAGTAATTCTGTAATTTTAATAATATATTTCATATTGATTAAGATTGATAAATATAGAGGAAAAGAGAACGGAATACCGATAAGAAGGCAGTCTTATATAAAAAATGTTCTCTTCATACACAGGAGAATGTTGATCAATATAGGATTGATTACGTATCAAATATCGGTTGCATTTCAGCGTGAGATAGTGGGTGCATAAACCATTGTCTATTTTACCAGTAGGTTACCACCGCGTATCGATTGTGGTAACAATGAATTTCTGAAGCGCCAAGTATCAATATCCGCAACTTTTCCCCTTGTAGCAGGTCATCCCACGATGAAGGGTGGACGCAAAGTACCAGCAACCATTTCCCTGAATGCATACAGCACGTACAACCTGAATCTACCATATTCTTTATTTTAGCGATTTCTTGCGTCAATGAGCAAATTTGCAACGCGCAAATACTAATCATAGCAATTCTTAACGAAGCGTGAAGTCTTCCTCTGCACCTTCCCTAATTCACGTTCCTTCACCCGATCTTAATTGTTCATATGTTTAATGCTTACCTATGCTTTCCACTTATTGTCTCATGTTTTGTATTTACTTCGTTGTAGCATATGCATTTGGGAGCTCCTGCACTGGCTAAATAAGTTATTATAATTATTTTTAATACCTAATATGATGGAAATTAGCTTTAACTAAGTACGAGAAAGCGTCCCCCCAAAAACTGGAGGTTAACCAAGAAGTGAATGTAAGACTAGAATATCTGCCTGGAAAGCCTGGGTTCGAGTCCCGGTTCATTTCACTATTTGTTTAAGATTAAACAAAAAGTGAAGTATAGTGGCATATTTGGGATGATCGAACCCACTTTCCGGGCAGCCATTCTAACCATCTAAACAAAATACCAATCACACCAGAACTTCCGAAAAAAAAAACAATTCCATAGAATCTCATCTCTCTCCACAGCTTTAAACAGAATAACGCAAAGATTCAACTGAAAACTGGAACACATTCAAAATTCCTTGTTTTCCACAATATGAATTAACAATCTAAAAACAACACTCAACAAATACCGTCGCCCAAAATCTGCTTTAAATTAATAAACCCTTGTCCTAGCCACTTTACCTTAAACTGAGCCAGATGCTGTTCCCTACCCCGTGAATTTGAATAAAAAGTGAACTCTTAAGTATTAAATTGGAAAACCATGGATTAGACCACGAGTCAGGAGCCATGTTCAAAATTTCCGACAGTAAGTTAACTTTATTCGTTCGTTCGTTTTAAACAGAATACCTGCCCGGGAAGTTGGAGACCTTGGTTCAAGTCACTGTCAATTCCCTATTTTTGTTAAACCCGCACTCTTTTTCGTGGTAAGTAAAAATTTCATATTTATCGTTATGTTTCACCTTGTTTAACCCCACAAACACCTATCAATTTAACATGTACCACTATAGATTGTGTACTAAACTGTTTCTTTTATTTAAAAGGTTAAGTTTCCATCAAAGCAACGGGAAACGGCTTCTTTGTGCAGAGACGAACGGTCGCTTCCCTTTTTCCTGCAGTAGTAATAAGTTTCTGCCCCGAGTCGTATTCCATACACAGTTAACTGATAAAGAGGGATGCTGGAGAAATGAGAGGACGTAACGAAGGGGGGCGATAGGGGGAAGTCGGCGTGGGGGGGAGAGAAGAAAGGAAGGAAAGTTTTTAGGGGATGATGCAGAGGGGGTCTTCCCCCTTCGCAGGGGTGGCGTACGAAAGGGTGTCTCCCTCCGCACAGAGATCACAACGCTCGCTACCCATGACTCGCCTCTTCCACTCCTTTTTCCATCGCGTCATCGGATTTCGGAAGCTGCTCCGTGAACGGGGATTGATTCGTGACACACACCGCTTTCCGTCGATTTGCACCGTGTTTCGCGGCGAAAGCGATCGGCACTTCCTAAATATTTCCACTTTGCCGTTATTCATGAATACCCCCCGGAATCGATAGCGACTCGAATACGTGCTCATTCCGTCCCTTTTTTGTGTATTTTGGCGGAGATATCCTCTCTCTCTTGTTCGTTTTATTGACCTTGTGAAAGGAGAAATGTAATGGGAGCATGAAAAGATCGGTTTGGCTTAATTTTGTGTTTACTCGATACAATACACGTTTGGTGTTACCAAATGTGTATTGTTTCTACCAAACGTGACACTAATGTGTATTGTATCTACCAAACATTTACATATCATTAAAGATATATTGTATATATCATATATCTTTACATATCATTAAAGATATATATTATACATAACTACCACGTTTAACACTAATGAGGCTAGTATTCACAATACAACCAATAAATGTCGAACACTAGAATGAAATATAAAGAAGTAAAGTTTTAATTCGAGCGTAACAGTTACTAATAGCACTTATAGTTAGTAGTTACTAATTAGGCTAATCTTTATTATACTGGTAATCAATCGCAACGATTAGAATACATTTTAAATAAGTTACATCTCTACTCAAACGTAATGGTAGTACTAATAGCTTCTTATAGTTAGCGAAAGTCAGGATGAAGTCAGTTACTAAGAGTAAAAATAGTTAGTAACTACTAATTAGGTTAATATTTAAAATACTGCTACTAAATCGCGAAGATTAGAATACAATTTAAAGAAGTAGAGTCTTTTCGAGTATAATAAAGGTGGTACATACAAATGCATAATTAAAATTTAATTAGGATAATTACTAATAGGTCTAATACTCACAATTTACTAACTAGGATAACGTTTAAAAACCGTAAATCGCAAAGATTATGGCAAACTTTAAAGGAGTGACGTCTTTATTCGGGTATAATAGAGGCTGAAAACCCTTCTCTTGTCTGTGTTCGTACGGATTGTAAATCAGGGGCGGATCTAGAAACTTGCCAAGGGTGGGTCCGGAGGGCTGTTTTCAGACTATTAAATTAACCAACTTCTTAAACTAACAGTTACTTCGGTAAGTTAATTCTCAACTAAAATGCAATGTCGTCGTGAATAATCTAAGAGGTATTACGTAATCGTAGAAATAGTTTACTAACAGTTTTTACTATGAAATCATCACTGGATCACATGTAAAGTATAAATTTCGTAACAAAGTCACGGAAGTAGAAACTATTGCATCTAATTTTCCTATATGGATCCACTAACGCCATGAATAGAAACAGAATCGCAGAAGAATTCTGAAAGAAAATGAAAACAAATTGGCAGTATATTAAGAATTTACAACCATAAAATGTAGTAAAAGTATTACTGACAACTTCATGACCCATGAAGATTAATTCGCCATTTCGATACTAGCATATACATAGGAAATTAAATTTGATAAAAATAACATGCCAATTAAATAAATTCATCTTCATGGTTATATGATATGTCATTTGTCTATTTTTATGTAAATTTCTTGGTAAAATGGATGATGGAACTCAAAAGTCCCAATTTCGCCAAAGAAAGCCCCTTAATAACAATGATAATTATAAGTTAGAAGTAATTATTTAGAAGTCATGTTAGAATTTCCCTAAAATTTGAATTTTCATCTTCAACTGATATTTTTAACTCCCAAATGATGTTAAACTTTTTCCACAGCCGAAAACAAATATAGTAAGAAAACCTCCCATTAGAATGTCATGATTTAATGGCCTCCAAAATGTTCAGAAAGGTATACGAAATATTGTACTCTTCGGTGAAGAATGTTTAGCGGATTGTGAGATTCCCAAAAACTCACAAATACACATCGAAATCACTTCTTAAACAGCCTTCATTGCTGTTGAAAACCCCGGCGCTACTCATATCTGTCCATGTATCACAGCAGATATACACTTGATTTCATACGCAATGTAAAGGGGAATCCCCTTTTCGCTTCCTTGAGTCGTTCCCTCGCGTGCCCCTTCGCTTCGTCCTTTTCTGTGCATCATCTCCGACTATAAGGAAGGGGCGTGGCTTTGCATTAGTCTATCAGTAATTGACATAACACACAGCACAATTTCTTGTTGTCTGTTAGTCTTTAGTTAATCACACACAGCCACCTTCATTCTCCACAAAACCATAACTTCGGGTATTCACCTTTATCATTTGAAGCGAAATGAGGAGTTTATTTATTTATTTATAAGATTCACATGCAGTGATGTATTCCATAAGTAAAGTGAATACAGTAAGAAGAGATTTACAATCAACAGTAACACAATAATAAAAAAATCTGATGTGGCCAACACATGACTTTCTCCATATTTATTGAAAACAGAAGTCTATGCCGGTAATATAATAATAACTACAAAACAATGAGTGTTATAGAAAAATGTTTCAAACAAAAGTTGTAGTAATGTACATTATCTATAACTTTTGTATGTAATTGTATATACCTTCATTGCATTCTGACAGAGATATGTATGAAAAACTTCCATTTCTGGATAAACAACAACTTCCGGTTAACCATTATTGAAGAATAACTCCTAAAAAATCAGTGTTACAAAAAATGTTTCAAACAAAAGTTGTAGTAATGTACATTATCTATAACTTTTGTATGTAATTGTACATAGCTACATTGCATTCTGACAGAGATATTTAAGAAACAAAATTTTGTTCCGGATAAACCGCAACTTCCGGTTAAGCGGTATTCATAAAAAACTAATCAACTTTTGGCATTGTTAGAAAAATACTAAATATGAATTTTGGAAATGATCGGATAATTACTTTTTAAGATAGAGCGCCCACAAACATTTTTACCACAGACACGCAGACAGACATGTTCGGGAAAATAGTGAAAACGAACTCTATGGGCCCCAAAACATCATTTGCATTGAAATCTGGAGGTGGAATTTTTTTGCGAATGCAAGACTTTCTCTATACTACGTATATGGAGAAAGTAATATACGCCGTGAAGGTATGAAATAGAAACAAGTCCAGGTATAATATTACAAATCAAGGCTAAATGAGGAGAATATTTATAAAATATGTTCGAAAGCAGTGTTATTGAGGAAGATTGTTAATCTTCAAAAATGAAGGAAAGAAATTAAAATTTGCAAGGATAGCCTTGCGGTAGGAAAGCCATTGGTTAGAATATCCCCCAGATGAATGAGAGACCTAGGTTCGAGTCCCAGTCCTAGTCATGTTGATATTTTTCTGTTTCTCCTTAGGTCATTAATCTTTCCATTTTTTCCATGTGAAAGTAACAAATGAAGAGGTTCGAATCAATCATTCCTACTTTCTTAATTAGTACCATAGTTTTCTTTAATATTTACGGAAGGTTGATACGGGGAAAACTTCACATATGAAAATTTAATGGAAAGTAATCGATTATTTCTGGCAAGATTGGTAGAAAGACATGATGAAATAAGAGAAGAGACACTTTGTAATTTCCGCTAGATATAATTCAACGACCGGTTTCGGCACAAAGGCATCATCGACTGATTTCAAGTTACAAAGTGTTTCTTCTCTTATATGTTTAATTGAAAGTGTTGCTGAATAGGTTGAAGGAGAGACATAAATAGGATTCTGATAGGAATGCGTCCTTTTTAGGCAAACGTTGCCCTTAGTCGAGTTAGGAATTTTGGCACCTTTTGAAAATGAAACGAGGCGTGCTTCATTTGTGCCACTCCCTAATCTGCCTTCTGGAATTCAGAGGAATCGGAACAGGTTCAAGTTATTCCTGGGTTCTGACTCTCTGCTGATCCTCGAACACTCTGAATCAGATGGACGCATCCCCACGCCTACGCAACAGTGGCCTCGGACGCACTGATCAAAATTAAACCTTAGTCAAAAAGAAAAAGCTTATAGTTATAGATGTATATATATATATATATATATAGATAATATATTCTCTTTATACATTTAGCAGCGAATTATAGAAATCGAACGAACGGCAGATGATTCTTAACATTTGTGTAAAAGGAATAGATTAAGATGGTGTATTTCTGAAAGGCAAAGGTTTGCAAATTTCCGTTACCCAGGCTGAAGAAACCCAGAAGATGCTTAGTCGTCATTGACATCGCGAAAATGTCAATAATTATCTGTCTTGGTTTATTTAAAGTGTACATCATTCAAAAGCTTCGTCCAGTTCCTGACTACAGATAAATTCAAGCTTAATCAAAATAAAATCATGTATTCCCTTTCATTAAAGTATACAGCAAAAATTATTAGTGCTTTCTAAGTATAGAGTATGGAACATAATCCGAAAAACACAAGATTGATAAAAATATTTGTCCATATTCCACAAATCATAAACAACACTATCTTTTTTTTAAATGACTTGAACAACTTGAAACCAGTAGTTTCGTCTATTAATTGCGGAATACAGACAAAGTTGTTTATTAATCTTGCGTATTTTAATATGAAGTTCCACAAATCTAAAGGCTATGCGATTGACTTAGAGCATGTTCCGTTTCGAAAATATGTCAGCAATGGTAATTATGCGCGACTATGATTTAATAGCAGTATAATAAATTGGCTTAAACCTTTTATAGTGAATTTTGCTTGATTTGAGATTGAAAAATTAATCAGGAAGTACTATTCAAATTGTGGAATATACCTATGACGTCATAAAATTCAACTATGAACATAAGTATGGGTTACTAATATTTTGTTTTTAAAAGTGATTAGATGTTGGCTTTTTTGTTTTAACTAAAAGGTTAATTAATTAATACTCACATTAAAGTGCGAAACTTTAAATATTCACATTATCATAAACGAAAATATACAATTACAAAAGGTTTCCACGTGAATTCGTCGTCATCTAGTTTTCTTATTTATACGATAAATAATAAACAGATGTGTTCTACCTCTCGGTATGTATATGCGCCTCAATATTCCTTATTCGCTGCTATTTCTTTCGTTTCTATGTAACTTACCCCACTCTTTATGTCATCCAGCATCTTGTTCCTTTGCCTTCTCTTCTGCTTTCCCTCCCCTTGTTTTCTACCCTCAGTTACTCTCTTTATTTATTCGGCACTGCACAAATTGTATATATAGTGCAATAGGTAAGAGGGCATCAAGACATTGCATCAAGAGATTCCCAGCGCGATAGCCTCGGTTCGTTCGCTCCCCAATGGCATCCAGAATCGCACGCCCTTCGAAATGCATTCAACAGAGAAATAAGGAGATGACGGTCCCTCAAAAGGCCAATGGCTGGAAAAAGGAAATCCGATGGCGTGAGAAAAAATCGTAGAGGAAAGGAACGGAACATAAATCCCTCCGGAATGACATTTACAACCCGAAGAATGAGCTTTATCCAACAGGTTGCAGAGATTCTTATTTCATGCGATTTTTATCCCCGTTGTGTTCATTAAGTAAACTGCCCTTTTTATGCCCGAGACCAAACAGGCCAATTTGGCACCCACCTTCGAGTGAAGATGCTCGCGAGATAAAACAGTGCTGCGCCGCACGATTTGTGCGGAATTGTAACGGGGGTCCACGATTGATACGGATTGCGAGAAAGAGGGGAAACGCAATGTCAATCGAGGTATCGGTTCTCTAAGAATAAGTGATTTTTGTGTTCTCTTAATCTAAATTCAATCACCTTTGGAATAAATAGGTTATTTTGGAGTGAAATCGCGAAAATTGACGTTGAATTCGAAAACGATTTCCGACCGCGAGAATCACTTTTGAAAAAAAAGTTACGAATGATAATGGAAAATAGAATAACTGAATCGCAGTGAAAGAAATTATTCCACGAATATCATAACTTCCTTATATTTTACATTAATGTATTAAAAGAAGCATTTTCAAGTATGGGAGGATAAACTTCTACACTAACAGTAATCAAAGAAGTAAACATGAATGTTTCATTTCATTAGGTGGAACAAATACAAGTAGTACTGAAGTATGTTGACCAATCCAGTGAAACCTATGAGCGTAAATAATCAATGAATGTTACGAAATATTTTTACATAATATTTTTACGTAATAAAATTATGTGATTTTCGATGGAATATAGAGTAATCATGAATGAAACGACAGATGTGTTAATAGCATAAATTTCCATAAGCGCGGATATAAATTTCAATTTATCTATAATTATTTAAAGTCAGCTGATTTTGTTGCAAGAGGCAAAGGTTGGCTTTGAAACGGCTATTCTCAATTCTAAAAAAATGCGCCCTCGACTTTCCATCAAAACAAACCTGATGAAAACTATTCATGCTACTTAGTATACTCACCTATATCTCATTCATTTATTTATTTCATTCTATAGTCATTCTTACTTTATGTTTATATATTTAACTAAGTTAAAATTTTGTCAATCTTAGCCTACATGTTTTCTGAAACAGGAAGAAAATCATTGGAGGAAATAAATTATAAACTCAGAATAAATATATTCCAAAAATTAGGGATAATGAATTCTTGAAAGATGTAGAATGAGTTTTATTAATCGTCACGCTCATTAGGCCAGAACCCAGAGAGAAATCAGGTAAATAGATAATTGGGATTCTAAAGATCTGAAAGATACAACTTCTCCGGTAATGAAACTCAATTGTAACAGACTACCAGAACAAGTTGATCATTACATTTAACCTTTTCGACCCTTCGCAGATAGTGGGGCACATTGGTAAATGTAACAGTTCTAGGCGTTCTCCATTTATCAATCAGTGCAGGAGGCGTTGGTGAAGCGGATTCAGTCATTGAAATGTTTCGATACTTGAGATCTTGTAGAACACAAATCTTTTCTTCGGAGGAAGTTTAACCTGCCTCGTACAATCAAATGTTCTTGCACTCACCGTTCGTGACGTTGACCTCCGATTAGCAAACACACGTAGGTGTTTCAAAATGGAGGTTTCTTCGTACGGAATAAGGACAGTGACTGACCCAAGCTGCCCATATGTGGGCCTCACTGATCGATCATCTGCTCGACCCTCATCACCCCATCCTGCGACAATTATTGAAAAATCTACCGGATACTCAGGGCTTTCCAGTTTATTTGAATTATACTTGTACGGCTTATTTAACTAATTATTGTTTTAATTTGTAGGTGCCCACGATAAGGTTTGCAATCTTCCAATTGAATGTTTTAACCTCTGTATTATCGGTCACAATTTAAAATGAATCTGTAGAAAGTGAATGAAGTCTAGTGACTCAGTAACAGGACCACGTCTTTAGAAAAAATCAAAAAAGAATATTAATTTCATTCTTTTCTTGTAGTCCATGGCGTGTGTGTGATTAACGCAACCAATTATTCATAAGATTTAGCTCTTGAATGAACTTTTTCTTGTTGGAATTCAAACCAAATAAACATGTGTAATTATTATATGTAATCTATTTATTCGTTGCATTTCAAAATTTTCACCGCAATACTTAAGCTTGTCAGTAGAGTGGTACATTACGCTATATAATTAATTAAAACACCTAGCTGCAATAATAAGCAATTCAAATACTATTATAGATAATGCATAAGATAAAATGCACATACAATCATAAATTTACTATGAAAAGGATTATTAAAGTAATTTTATTTTTTTTATCATAAAACGGTGGCGATATCATGGGCCTCTAACCTTGTCGGTTCCCTTACCATTCACTATGGTAACAGTCTGAAATAGCTGGGAACCGCAGAAACAATTGCTTTGGAATACTTTAAGGGTACTTTTAAAAATGCAATTTAGTTTGCTTCTGAAAATCCTTCGTGACTCTACACGTTACAACACCGTACTAAACAATCACTTGATTCACAAAAATGGTGCCCTCATTTGGGGCGAAATGCGCATTGGGGGATTCAAAATCTTTTTGGTGGTTTTTGAGGTGAATATATTTTTATAGGCTACAGCATCAATGGCCTTTTTATTCTATTTTCAAGAATAATGATCCTAGCTATATTTGTGATCTTTTCACACGCAAACGTACTGCTAGAATAATCCGTAGCAGGGCCTGACATTCTCATTTATTCTACGCCTCTGTCAAACATCTTCCCTTTCAGATCGTAAGCTCAAGACTCCCCCTACCTGTCTCTATTACAAAGTCTTGCTTGGTAAACCATTTAGGAAGAGACTATTAAACTACCTCTTAAATACATCCTGGACTTAACTGGATTGTATTCATAACCTGTTTCATATGCAATTATATACAATTATATTATAATTATTGTATTGTTCCGAATTATTGCATCGATCTGTTTTTTGTTCTTTATTATATATCTGTATCAAATCCGTATTTTTTGTCAAACGTTATGTTTTCTGAGGAACATTTTTAAATTTGTATATTCTTTACCCTGTTCTATGCTCACCCTTTTCAAAATTTAATATATTTGTAACTGCCATTACTTTATTGTTATCTTTTACTGTGTTTTCGCGGATTTTTTCATCCCTCTTATCTGTGGGTGTTTTCCCGCAACATGGGTTATTTTTGTCCGTGGCCCGACAACTGACCGCGCGACAATTGGCCGCGTACCAACTGACCGCGTACCAACTGAACGCTACGACAATTGACCGCTACGACGACTGAACGCTCGCGACAACTGACCGCGTAACAACTGACCGCTACGACAACTGATCGCGTCTCGTTTTCTGAAAACATTTAAGGATCGAAATTTTGATTTAAAATTTGGAGCCCCCGTCCTATCTTAATGATAATTATCTTAGATTGTTACACAGTAATAATTTTTTATGTTTATGATGTATACAAAGCAGAAAAATGTCCTTATTGATACCTTAAATTTCTAAACTTAGGAAAATTTTCTTGGAAACCTTATTTGTTACACATGAATAATAAACTGTTTAGATAAGGAACTCCTTCGAAAATGTGATTAATTGCGTTCCATGTCTTACAAAAATTTTTTTTTAATTTTAGGACAAATATGTCCCTATGGGTTGGCGGCCGCATAACGCTGCATCGCCGAATTTTCACCGTTCTTTACACTCACACTCTTTTCCTCCCAAAGACTTATCATTTAAACCTAAACGGAAAATCACATATGTCTAATATTTTGGTGTGATAATGTTAATGTTATTAACTCTTTTAACAGACATCCTTTGGAAATAATACGAAACACTACGCATCATTAGCATCACGATCAGTATAATTCTTTAATCCTTCACTTAATTTCTCTCTTAAATCAATGCAATTATTATAAAATGTATTTCAAAAACTTAGCAGTACTACCTACTTTCAGTACATCATATAATTCCATTACCTTGGCCTTTTCCGTTTCATTCATCATGGAGTTGTAATTTTCACAAGATCTACAGCGAAGCTCCAGGTCACTGGCTCACATGGTAATATTACACTTCAATTAATACGGACTAAAAAATCTATTAAAGCTTCATGATAAAATGCGACCATGAGGAAAAAAAAACAAAACATACTTCTGCTTCCACGTTAGATCATTACTAACTTTATTTTTATAGCTATTCTTAATAAAAAAACAATAACTTGAACTCGTCTTCATTAAAATTACGTTTCCCTTTCTTATATATGCAATGAATCAAACATTCACTTACTGAAAGATATCCTCTCAGCAATGACCATGAGTGCGCGGTTTATGTCGGCGTAGAACGAATAAAATAAGTTCCTTTGAAGGGGAAAGCAAGAGGGGGAAATGTTGTGATGTATGTTTCATTTTCATACGCACATACATTGTATTACATTGTGACCGAAAAGCTTATACGGCCATCTAATCGCTGCATTCATTCTTCAAGATCTCTTACACAATAATGATAGCCAGACTTACGCTATGTATGGCATTATCCATACCGAATGGTCAACCTACATAGTAAAAATAGCTTCATTACATAGTTAAAATTACCAATGAAGTAAAAAAGAAAGCAACTCATTTTGTCCGAAAGTATGGCAAAATACAATCAGAAGGCACTACGAAGCATTCTATCTGCAACGAAACAATCGCGGGCCGCGCAGAGTAAATTACGGCAAGAACTGAAAAAGAAGCATATTTTTGCATCTGATATTGTAAAAATAGATAGAGACGGAATACCAAAAATACGAATAGGATGAAAGATATGTAACGCTGAGATATAGATTGTGTTGTATCGAAGGAAGTTTAAGGTGTTAGGTGGATGTAGAATCATTTAGTTACTCATCTATCAAACTTCCTTGACTTCAAAGAAACAGGGTGGGACGAAGAGCTTCATGGGAGAGTTGATTTCTGTTGAGAGAATATATATTCCTTGTCCTTAGATGATAAAATCATACAACATATATAATGGAGGTGAAGACTTAAAGATACCAGAAAAACGTTACCTACGGAAATGAAAAGCGAAGTTATAATTAATTTCGAAATTCTTCTCGTTACCTACGTCATCGATAGGAGGCTAATAATTAATTATCACTTGCAATTGCTTTATTTTTGGAATTGCATATAATGAATCTGTAAATGGGAATGGTAAGGAAAAAAAGAGGAATGCAACATAGTCACATCCTTACTATTTAGACAAATAATTGCTAGAACACTGATGAATATATTATATAAGACCACTGGAAAGGTTCCCTCAAGAAACTGTTTGCGATGCTGCCACATCTATTCACATCTATATATCAGCATTCGCTGATATAAGATATATACTTGATATTTACCTATTATGATAAAGATGGGTACTTGATTGTTACAACAGTTGAAAAACTGCGAGTGATGACATGAAATGATTTCTTAGTAAAAATTTTATTTTTAGTCACTCAAGTAGTAATCGCTGTTTAAGACTATCTCAGGATATATTTCACAATATACAGTATTTTTTAAAGTTCATAAACGTTATCGTATAATTTCTTGAATTATATTACTACCTAAGTTTCAGATTTTAATTTAATGTAGTGTTAATATAGAAGTATATAATGAAAAAGTGTGACATGTTACTTAAATTTCTTTAAATATAAGGAGGAAAGGATTTATGAATACTAGCAGAAGTTCCGAAAATTTTCAACGGGAGAAATGGATGTAGTATTGAATATAATCTTCATATCTAGTTTATCATAGTTATCTACCGGATAATGTGTACTTTACTATACTATAATACTATACAAGTCGTGATATAATTAATTTTTAAGCTTTCACTGATATTTAAAGCGATGATCAACGTCTGATAGGTCTGATTTAGTGAACTTCAAAGATTAAAGATATGTTTCACCCCAATGCCTCATGGTTGTAAACGAACTATGTAGTGTAAATAATTATGAATTGCCTCTTGCGCCAGCTAGTTAATTGCTGAAAGTTAAGTTTGTTCAAAGAAATTTTAGTCACTCATAAAATGTAATCTTGATACTAAAAGCTATGTTGGTATATGTATCGACAATTGTAGTGTCATAGCTTCTGATCAGCTCGGTGCAGTTTTATAAACCCGTAAGACTTCTCTTTATGCAGTTATAGTTCCATGCCATATTCACTCATATGAATTTGTCTAAATCTTATGAAATAATGGTATATAGTTAGAAAATATTTTGAATTAATGTGCGGAGTTAAAAATTTCTTTCTTTTTTCTTCTAAAATAAGTTATGTTTTAAAGAGAGAAATGGGAGGAATGTTGTGTAGCTTGTGACATATGCGCTGAATGGAAAAGCGTGATACTAGCTCAATGCTTGCAGAACACTTTACAGTAGTTATGGATATATTGAGTGAAATTACTTCTTGGATTGATAGAACTTCATCAAACAACGCAAATGTGCTCCTTTATACCCTAACAGTACATGTCGTAGACAAGAAAGTTGATTTACCAATATAGTTAACAATCTTAGTGAGCTCCGAGGGAATAAGAAAAAGCCTACAAGGATGTAACAGCCTGGATGGACATCTAATTCTTGTCTATTTTTTTCTCGGAGTATTAGAGAAGCTACGAGCAGTTAAACTTACACACCCCCTGCCTCACGCCAATGGTGGTTTGTAGGATCAATGTGTGAATATAAATATAAAAAATAGTAAGTTAATTCATTGTTTCTATGAAATGCATCGAATCTGTTTTCACCTTAACACTCTCGACTAGTAAGTCACTCCAGAAAAATCACTAGATATCTCATTAGTAAGGAAATGCGTTAAGGGTAAAACCAACGGCCTAAAAACGGCTTTTTCTGATAGAACTACAGCAGCATAAAATAAATTAACTATTTATAATTTACAGTTAAAAGCTCCCAATTGATGGTATATTCTTAATTACTCATTAAGGATAAGCGGAACGCAGTTTTTACTTCGTTAACACAAAAATACTTCACATAGATGTGCTAAGTCATTTAGGGAAAGACTGTATAAATGTAAAAATAGCCTCCTTGTGTGCAATATGAACGACTTTATCTTTTCATTATATTTTGTACCCATTTAAATATTATGGCATTGCATTATTCTGTGTACTTTTAACGGTTTGAAGTTATGAATTCTGTTCTACTCAGAACCGTCCAGGAATAACTAATGCTGTGTAAATTATAATATCACTGGCAATATAAGTCCAAATATAAGTGGTATATGGTTTGTGTATATGATAGGACACTATCAGATAACCACAGAATTTTAATTTACGTACCTAATTATCAACGGAGGTAATAAGAAAAGTGATATAAGTAGTGACATTTTTGAGGATTACGGTGAAGAATATATGCAGAATCTATTTAAGAATCCAGGAAGCAATTTAGCCTAAAAGTTATTAATTCGTTACCGGCAAAAAATTGTTACATTAGACTATTTACATTTCCAACTGTTATCTCCTGCCATACGCCACTCGCGGGGTACATAGCTAAATCTAAAATCTTAACCAAGTCCCGTACACAGACATGTCCGCAGAGTGAATTTAATTGTCCATTTATCAGTATTTCATAAATATTGCTCGTAATAAGATAACATTCCTGCTCAAAACTGTTATCGATAAGAAAGCGTTGTAAAAAAATTTAGTGATATAAGTATCTAATATATGGTATTTTAATCAGTATTCGGTAAAATGACTACCGCTCCATTGCTACCACAAAATAACTACATTTCATATAATTTTGTGTACCGTACTTCAATTAATAATTCCTGAAAACGGAGACGCGTTCAGTTGGTACGCGGTCGGTTGGTACGCGGTCAGTTGTCGCGAGCGGTCAGTTGTCGTAGCGGTCAATTGTCGTAGCGTTCAGTTGGTACGCGGTCAGTTGGTACGCGGTCAATTGTCGCGCGGTCAATTGTTACGGAACCATTTTTGTCAACCTTCAGTTTCAAAGATTTTTCCCCACACTCTACTCTGTCTTTTTATTTTAATTTATATGTGCACATATTCTAACGACATACGAGGTTAGGTGGAAGAGAGGCCTACCTGAGGCTAACCTCGCCAATAAAGTATCAAACTAAACTAAACTCTATGGGAATTATCTAGAACAAAAAATATCATTATTATTCATAGTCATACAAACTTCGCAGCTCATCGTATTTCAAAAAATAATACGCACAACATTCCACACCGGCATTAAAAACGCATATCTCTACTTCAAAGACCCCAGATTTTCGGGAATTTTTGGAAAATACGCTTGCGTGACGAGCATCAACCTCCATAAAGAGCGTCAAAACAGAATGTATCCGAGTCCATTCACAACCTGGGAAACGAGTGCCTACCATTCTGCGCGGCCTCCTCGAGTCTGGATTACGGGCAGCGATCGCTCCGCGGATTTATAGGCGGCCACCCGCGAGGCAGCGGTGGGAGGCGTCGTAATGGTGGGCTTACAAGAGGCATTCATCCCGCTGGGGAAGCGATTATTCTGTCATCCCCTTTTAAAAAACGGATTTCGTCGCCTCGGAATAAAAATTGATTCCTCCGAACGTCTTTCGATCCATTATTTCGGCCTCCCTATCAGCACGCGCTTATTAACCGCTCATCTGTTTGAGTTTGAACTGTTTGAGCGATTAACGGTCCTTCCTCGACTCTCCGAATTATAATTCGAGAGGGAATGATTTGTCCGGTGGAAGGGCTGCCGCGGGAGCAAAAATCGAGTTAATCGCGCGTTCCGCTTTTCATTTGTTCTCCAATTCGGCGTCATTAGACCGAATTTCGACGAGCGATTATTTCGATTGCGCGGTAGGTCGAATGCGCCCGCGGATATCGATTACTAAATCAGAACTCTTTCAGATAAAATACGAAGTTCGGTCATTTTCCGGTCCGGTAAAGATCGTTCATCATTAATAAAATTAATATGGTTTATCGTAACTTTCGTAGACACCATCTTGAGAGAAAAACACTTGATAACTTCCATAATAAACATTAAAATCGATTATAGTCGATAGCCAATATATTCTCGGTAATCGTCAACGTACAATGACCTCCAACTTGAACTCACTTAAAGTTCGTTTTTATCACTAGTCACTACTAATTTAGCGGGAATTATTATTAAAGAATAACCGTTTAGATGGATTTTGTTTAATTTTATGGAGTTCCTATTAGATTGCATCAAAATGCACTAGGTAAATGTGAACTTAACGAGTCAAAAGCAAATATGGGTGGCTTATGATATTTAATTTGGATTACTGCTAAATTTACGGTTGCACTACCTTTCATCTACTTCTACTATACTTTTCCTAAGACACCTTACTCCATGCTGAAAATGCTCTGACTTTCGGAGATATTAATTCTGACTTCAGAACAAACGCATATTGATATTACTTTATATTACACCGGGGTCATTCTCGGTATTAAATGAAAGGATAAAGATAACAACAAGGCTGTCTATCAGGTTCGAAGTTTCTCCCAAATCCGTACTTGCCACTGCTGAGTATGTTACCAACGTTGTCCACGATTCAGAAAACAATGGAAAGTCCTGGGTAGTTCTTAGAAGGTCAGAATCCGAGACTTTCCATATTTTCCAGGACCGGTGGCAAAGCAGGTACCGAACACTGACAAAGACGGCTTTGGGAGAATTTTCAAAGCTCTAGCTCGGTATAGGAAACAAGTTCAGGCTTCACTTGGTAGTAATGACATACACTGAGATGTGACATACTAAAACTTTTACTTTACCACAAAATTATTACATAAAATACGACTAGGTTTCGCAGCAGTGCTGCATCATCAGGTATATGAAGTAATAATTTTGCGGTAAAGTAAAAGTTTTAGTATGTCACATCTCACTCTAGCTCGGTATAATCTAGTGTCTTATAAGTGGGTTTTCACAGTTTAAAATTTCGATATTCTTGTTAGAGCTCATTAATTCGTATGCAAGCGTGTCATATTTCACATATCGAATCGAGTAGAAAAAAGCCAATTACAAATGACAAGCCATTTGCCATTCCATCTGAATCCCTCATTCAGCGAAAGGTTAATAGGCCAAAGATTCTACAAATTCCTCTTCCTCAATTAAGCAGCAGAAACAGTTTTGCTCATCGAATGAATCCACACTTTCCTCATCCACCAGTCGAACTTTCATCCCAATCAATTTCTGTTTTCCGATGCCTAAATCTCCCCTTCCTTTTGAGAGAAAAAATCTCTATTGACACAAATAAAGTCCAAACGGAACGGACTTCTTAAGGCACTAGTGTCTCTCTGAAAATAAGCCTCAACTGTACGCAAAGCGATCTAAATTTGCCGAAGGGTTTCCCGCAAAACCCTCACCGAGTGAATCGAAGCACTATTTGCTTATTTCTGAATGCTTCGAGTCTTGGGCACTCGCGTAAACGACTGCACTAAAGGGACTCGTGTGAAGCTATAAAAAGCGACGCAGATGGTGGAAAAGGAACGTCTGTCCGCGATCTGCAACCAAAAGGGATATCCTCGACTTTATGTTTGGAAACTTCCGACATCACTCGCAACGTCTTTCGCGGATAGTGATTGATGGAAGGCCGGCTAAGGATGACGCTTTTTCGAGAGTAAATCTACGCATACCTGCAGATTCTACCGCCACAAAGGATCGCGCGCCCTGAATTTGCAGACTTAACTTTCGTACATTTACTTGTCCATTACCAATCGGGATCTATATATTATTCAACGATATTTTCCTTAGAGTAAATCTTTGTCTGTATATAGGGGAGAGCGAGTTGATACAGTTTTAGGTTTTTCATTTTTCATAATTTTTAGAAACAATCTACTTCACCAATCTTATGACTAAATGTAAGCATGAAGCCTCCTTAATACATAGATGATTACTTTCTGGGCTATCATTTAACTACCTACTACAAAATCATCTTTTTTCAATGATATCCACTGTGTATCAACTTACCCCCGCCTGGGGCAAGTTGATACATCATTAAATTAGTTGGTAAAAACAAACTAAAAAACAAAATTTAACAATAAAACGTGTTATCTTTAATTTGTTCAAATTTAAGATGAATAAAAATGTTGAAAATTAAGATAAATTCAATATTTAAAAAATTAATTTTACTTGAAAAATAGTAAAATTTCTTTACTTTTGCAATCGATATTTTTCCTTTCAAAGCCACAATTCAAAGCCAAATGCTTTATTTTGTATGTACGAACAATGCATGGGCTATAAATTAATAAAACGCAAAGTGTTAGAAATACTACATATAAAATACATTGTATCAACTTGCCCCTTTCGTTCTGTATCAACTTGCCCCTTTATCCGCCATTGAAAATAAATCGATTTTTAGGTTTAACAGAAGGTCCAATAGCGCAAACTTATACTTAATTTTAAATTGCAAAGTGTTTCAACATAACAAACAAATCGTCTAGCCTTGTATCCCAAAGCAGTTGTTACAAGAGATATTAAAACGGCGATGGAAAATATTACTTTTTACATTCAAAAAGGCTGAAGTGAATACATCGTCGTTTCTCGAATCAGCACGGCACTCAAACTACACGAGTGCATTCCATAGGGTCTAGGAAGGTGTCTGTAAATATTTAGAGGTGCTGCGACCTGAGAGTATTTGAAAAATTACAGTGTATCAACTTGCCCCTGTATCAACTAGCCCCGCTCTCCCCTATATATTGCGAAAAAGAAACAAACCTGGGCACTTCCTTGTCAAAAGTGCTTCACATGAATCCTCATTATAACCTTGTAGCGCAATTAATTCATATATTTCGTCAAAATATCATTGCGTTCACAAAATGACTTATTAACTGTCAGAAAACTATTCAAAACCGAATCATTGAAAGAATTTTAAAATGCGAATGCAGTTACACATTCATTGCTTAAATAAACTATATATACAGCTACATTCCAATGCTTCACTTCGTACATTGAAGTTTATATTATTTTAACCTTAGTTGAGTGGTGAAAAGTTTAATATGGACGCATTCCCGGAATGACTTTAGGAGTATGTTTTCAAGTAAAAAACGAGAAAAATGTACATGTTATTTTAAGTTATTTTGGGTGCTGATAAATACGGACAACAAGTATGTTTAAAATAAAATATATAATATCGATATGTAAATCTAGTATGAATAACCTTAATCAGACTCGATATATAAATGTCATTATTGGAAGAGTTGAAAATTAATACCAATAAAACAAAAGTAATGGCTGTGGCTAATAAAAAGAGTAACGTTGACTGCAATATAAAAATTAATGACAAACCAATAAAACAAGTCCAACAGTTTAGATATCTAGGAAGTTTAATATCAGACAATGGGTACTGCAATAACGAAATAAGAACATAATTGCAATTGCAAAGGGAAGTTTTCGGAAATACAAGGAACTAATGAGAAGAGAGACCAACATGAAATTAAAACTGAAAATGTTGAGGCGTTATGTTTGGCCGGTTTTCCTGCATGGGTGCGAGACATGGACATTCTTAAAAAGCATGGAAAAGAGAATAAATGCATTGGGCATGAGGTTTGCTAGAAGAATGCTGAAAGTGGTCAGTCAAAATAACAAATGAAAAAGTATGGAGAAGAATAGGAAGCAGGTATAGTCTATTGAATGAGGTGAAAGCAAGAAAGTGGAAATACGTGGGACATGTACTCAGGGGATCATCAGGGGAGAAAATCGTAACAGCGCTGGAGGGATGGATAGTAAGGAAGAGGGGGAGACCAAGGATGGAATGGTTAGACAACTTAAAAAACTGGAAGAAAATTAAGAAGTATTAAGAGTTGAACAGGAAAGCAAGTAGAAGAGAAGAGTGGAGATCCACGAAGGCTAACCTCTTGATAGGAGAAGCTATCAATCGATGATGGGACGATTTAGGAACTAAAGAGTTACATGTAAGAAGAGAATTAGTAGCCTCAATCTCGTCACAAAAAAAGACACCTTATTATCATTATTAAAGAGTACTTACTGTCTGCTTTCCAACCCATTATGAAAAATGTGTACCTATTTATTTTATAAATTCATGTAAAATGCTGCCACCATTTTATAGTGAATAAAAAAATATTCAATAAATTTACACTGGGTATGCATGAATGCACAAACTGCAAACAAGGTCTAAATCAAATAAAAAGTTTAAAAAATACGTCAATTACGAATAATATTAAAAGTAATAAATATTTTCATACATTAACAAACAAGGAAATCGTATTAATAAGATAAAATTATAGAACAACAAGAAGGAAAGAATGGTTCTGAGGCCGACAAAAGATTTTTAAGGGAATTCCTATTTCTTCCACCAATCATAGAGCACAATATCGGATGTGTATCGGTATTAACAATAATTAATAACAATATAAATGTCACTTACAGTTGTGCAATGTCTCCACCCTGCCCCGAAGTAATTTTTAGCTCTTGTCTGGATTCTCTGGACCGTTTTCCTGTAAAATAAATAATTCATTAATATTTTTTCTTAAAATAATAATGAACTTTGAAGATAGACCACAAGTCTGGTGGTATGGACATAATGATTGAGTTACCTAAACAGGACATATTCAAACATAGAACAAAATAGTTTTCTCATTCAAACAACAAATTTAAATTCATCCAAGAAATTATTTCTTGTGTGAACCACCAAGTAATTTAGTATTTATTTCTTTAAAAAAAAACAACCTAAAAACAGTATTGCGACAATCATCCATCATCAAGTAACCAATATATTACAAACATTTTAGTTTCTCATCCATTAAACGATTGTCTATACACAAATAGAATTTATAATTGGAAAATCGAAATAAATTTATGAAATTCCACACTATATTTTACAACTACTTCTGAATTCATTTATACGAGGTCCATTGAAGAAGGATTACTGTATTATTCTGATATACGATAAAGATATCTGCTAAAGAGTACTAAGAAATTAAATTAAAAATAGATTCGGCCGAATCGATTGATTATAGTACTAAGAAAATTAATTTGCGTTTATGATTGTATAGTTATCATACCTTCACTCACCCATATAAGAAGCACATATCGTTAATGCATTACAAAAATTTAATGTTTCTTATTCACTAAACCGTTGCCTTCACCTAAACAGAATTAATAATTGAAATTACTATAGTAAGCTGACATCTATTTTATACTAATTTTTTACATCTATTTCTCCATTCTTTTGAATATCGTTATGCTTATTGAAGAAGGTACAAAAGTGTAAATTAGGTACATTATATTATTGAAATGGACCTCTAACATAAGGAAATTAAGAACATTAATGTCTACATTTCGGGGACGAGTTAATAACTTGCATTGCGTTTAAGAATGTGCATTTACTACACCTTTGCATTTACCACACCACACATCTGCATAAAAGGCACATAATTTAGAATCCGACCTCAAAGGAAGCAATAGACTCCTTTTGCGGAATTCAATTCCGGATTTAATATCTCCTCTTCAAGGATAACGCAGATTGTGATAGACGCCTGACTTTCTCGTTGCAAATCGCAGCTTCCTTTTTTATCGGGGAGGCGTCGGATACATACTGAGGAATCCATTGTAAGCCTCTTACGACGAATGGGACTTTTCGATACGCTCGACCTATTTGACTCTTTCGAAATATCGATATTGTGAGGAGAAATCCATCCATTGCGGATGCGAAGCCCATAAAACGAGCGCTCCCTTCTGTTTCTCGAATGAGATTCGAGCATCGGTAACTCGCATTCTTTGGCCGGATTTGAATTACGGCCGACGCTTCAATTTCCTCGGATGCCGTCGCTGCGAGAGATGTGAAAGTAGACTCACTGATTTCGGGAGAGTGAGGGTCCGTAAACACTTATCTCCGGCGATGAATGGAAAAAATAGCGGAGGAGATGCATGCATGATGTTTTGCCTTACGAGTAGGAAATAGTTGCAGCTCAGAATGCAGGATGGGAATCTTTAGATGATAGAAGACTTAAAAATAGACTTTATTTACTTCATAAAGTAAACTGTATTCAAAGACATTCGATAATTTTGCACTAAATCGTCGTCTTCGTTCGTGACACGAACTGACTTTCTTTTGTCAATGCCCTCCGCATATATCTATGCATGTGCTGTCCACATTCATCAGAATGTGGGTAGGTAAACAGGAGGATCTGCACATTAATTTTACCAGAGGTAAGGAAAATTTGAGAATCCCACCACACCGAATAAGTCTTACTGGAAGAAGCTTTGAAGTGATGACCTTAAAAGTGTATAACAATCTACCTGGCTCTATCAAAAGCAATAAAATGGTATATTTCTGTAAAAAATTAAAGAAATATATTCTAACAAAGTCATATTATAGTGATAATGAATTTTTAAAAGAGGGGAACCTGAATATTTTGTAGAGATGAAATATGTTAAATGTTTGTGAAAATGGTTAAGAACAATTATTTTGCTGTATTATTGCTCTAAAGTATGTTACAATGTGATTATAATGTAAAATTTGACTGTGCTGTGTTGAATTGATTGATTGTATATTATTGACATGTCCTATACATGCATATGTATGTCGGTGGATAAATAAAAATTATTACTATTATTATTATAAATTGGTGTTTTTTTGGCTGAACAATTTTTTGTATTTTATATTTCAACATATTTGTGTATTTCCACATAAGTTTGTATTTCTGCAGAGCATTCTCTCGACTTTCCGTTTTTCCGTTTATATTTTTGGGTTTCCGTCGAGCTTTTTTTTATTTTTGTTTGCATTTTTGTATTTCCATACATTTTTGTCTACATGTTGCTGTATGGGAGCTACCCAGAGCTTATTAAATTATTATTATTAACAAATTCAGAAATAGTACGTTCTCAGAAGATATTGCCGACAACTTCCCACTCTAATTCTAATTCCCAAACACATCACAATGATATAAAAAGATTACCTACCAAATATTTCTACTGCTTGCTATAACTTATCTACGGCGATGTATGAATGGAAAAATAGAGGAAGAGATGCATGTATGAAGTTTAGTCTTACCAGTAAGAAAAAGTTGCAACTCAGATTCCAGCATGGGAATCTTTAGAAGATAGAGGGCATAAACAAAGACTTTATTTACTAAATAAATTCAGAAATAGTACGGCCTTAGAAGATGTGGTCGATATAATGCATCCTTCCTGTTACATTGGCCGTTCAGACACTGCGAGGAAGAATGCAGATAACTAGTTGATAAAACAAGCAAATGAATATTTAAACATCTCTGTAGCTATTCTTGCTCCTGCCGATTCATTAATAGACGTCACTTCTTTTAATCTAATTTCTAATACTGTTTCTTAAAAGAATAGCGTCATTCATTAAAAAACGTGTCTTTCCGTAAGATATTTTTATTGTAGGCATTCTGTCGTTATATATAATATGGAAACATTTCCTCAAAATTTATTTTGAAGTTTTCCTTGAAATACATGTTCATTTTCACTAAATTGCTCAATAAGGCTGTTAAATTTTAATTCGCCTACTTAATTGACATTCAATTAGATTTTTATAGTTTAAGACAAAGAAGAGTACAGTAAAAACTCACCACTGACAGCAATGTTAATGAAAAGGAGTCACAAATATACCTTATGCTGTCAAAAATTGGAGACGGGTCTACCTACGTTTCACTACTTGCTGTAGCATCATCAACGGACCAAATGTGACTGAATGTGAGTCACTTTTGGTCCGTTGATGATGCTACAACATGTAGTGAAACGTACGTAGACCCGTCTCCAATTTTTGACAGCTTAAGGTATATTTGTGACTCCTTTTCATCAAAGAAGAGTACATAGAGATATTTGCCAGTGTGTATCTTCCATGGGTAGCATACCAATTCTTGGAAAACGAATTCTTCTAACGATCAATTCTTTGAATGACAAATTAAACTCTTAAAAAATTGAAACCACTCTTATGAATCTGATGAATGAATCTCTTAGAAAACATCTCTTATAAATTATCAAAAATTCATATCACAGAAACTGATTTGGAGTTGAAATCTATTGGGCGAAGCTACGAACCTTTCTTGAAGGCTTTTTTGGGTGCGGGGATTGCATTTTTACCGTGGAATTTTTTACGAAGAGTTTTTCATTCGAAGAACTGATCACTCGAAGAATTCTTTTTCGAAGAATTCCTTTTCGAAGAATTTGGCTTTAACTGCTCCATTGCCATCCGAAGAGTAGCATTTAACGCAGTTTGTGAGGTTAATCCATGCGCGATATTATCCGTATGTTTTGACCTAGGCCAACTCCTCAATAGACGTGCAGTCGATCTACTTTTCAGACCTCGTCCCTTTCGATAAAAAAAACACCCATTCAGAAGACGCATCGACAAAACGTCATGTGGGCAAATTCTTCTTTTCGCCGCCACCGCTGTCAGCGTCGCCACCGTCGCCCCATTGTAGCTTACATCCCCTTTTGGTCAACACTGGTCCACAGGGCGGGACCACACGCCGCTCCTCAGAATCGGAATGATAATATGGACCTCGGATTTACGACCCGCGCGTCTCTGACCTTGTCCACTGAGCATTTCAACGGACTCCAAATCAATTCCCATGTATATCTATGTATCATTCCTTTCTGGGCACTCGTTAGCTGCATTCCGACGGAAAATCGGGCTTTTTTATCTTCCGTTACGGAGAGAATACTTACGATTTCCTTGGGTGTCTCAAATGAAAATATCTCGAATGAAACTTGAGGGTTTGCGAAGAGGGAAAACTTCTTTCGAGTTTTATTTCCGCGTAAAAAGAAATTGAGCGCTCCAGAGGTTAAATGGGAATTTGGAATCGCGGATTATATTCTCAGACGCGGATCTTTGAAGCGGCAGAAAACGAAGAGCCTCTGGGGTTTGTTTAACCCGATGCCGGCCTCGACTTTTTTCATAGCGGGATTTTTTCTTTCCGAATCCGCCTCCAGCATTTGGGATGAGAGAACCCGAGATTATGATAAATTAAAAGTGGAATACTGATTCCTAACATGATTTTGCAATCGCATTTTTTTGCCAGTTTCCTCTCGTGGCGTGCTGAGACATAATTGGCGTATCTCTGAAAGTAAGATTTACGTTTGAAATTCTCCGTGTCATTCATTCACATTTCATGTTTACATCTAGTATAACCTTTTCTTTTTTTCCTATTTTGTATTTCCATTATATTAACTTACCTTAGATTATAGTTTATACCTAAATCATGATTTTAACTCTCTTATATAATTGTTGTAGAGTGTTATTTTGGATTGATCGTGTTTTATTTTGCTTTTTTTCTAGCTCAGTCATATTTTTTATCACAAGTGTATGTATCTACTTACTGTATTATCTGCATTTAATTTTTTATCAACTTTCTTTATTCGTCTTGATAATATGCCTCTAACATTTCTTGTAATTTTCCAGGTTATATGTACATCGTTTTCTTTAATGTATTTTAGTTTTTGCTATCGCTAGGTTTGCGCAGGTTTTCCACACCCTCCTTCTTTGTGGGTGTTTTCCTGCAGCGGATATATTTTCCTAAGCTTTTCTTAGGTTTCTTTTTTACATCCGCAATCCCTTCTCACATTTTCTTCTATTTTCCTCTAAGTTTCATTGATACATGTAATATACTTATAATAATGTAGCAACTTAATGATAGGTTAGATGGAAGAGGATGGAAGGAAGGAATGGAAGACTTTTTAGTCTCAATAACGCCTATAATAAAGACACTAATAATAATAATAATTCATAAGTGTTCTACCTTTCGGTAGGTTCATATACGCTCAAAAATCCCTATTAAGCGTCATCTCCTCCATTTCCTTATAGTTATACCCACCCTTTACGTAATCTAGCATCTATATATTCGTGTACCAAATAATAATACATAAGTACAAATATTATACATATTTACGTTCGTCTATATTGGGCCAAATTGGGTACAAATTCTTTAAACAAGAAAGGAAGAAATAGAGAGAAAATGTGAAAGGAAGGAGTAATTTGGTGGAAGAAATTAACTGTTAATTTTATCACAAAAAATCCACTGCATTAAAACATCAAAAAAGAGTGTGTGTGAAAATCCTGCGAAATATGTAGGAATGGCTGACAGAAATAGAAAGATAAATCACAAGATAATATACATGCACAAGTGTATAGATAGGTGAATGGATCTCAGCATACTATAATCAACGCCAAATTCAATTTGTAAATTTAAAATAAATACCTGCCCACCATATGGCGGGAAGTTCAATCAAGAAACTAATGGAATAGTTTACCTAAGATTATGACATAAAAATTGCAGCGATCACAAAAAGAACAGTGTTCCTGTAAGTCGAATTTATCACCTAAAGAACAATATTTTAATGACTAACAGCAGGAAATTTTAACACTAAGGTAATCATTACCCTTAAATAACTATAAAAGGAAACTGTTTCGAACACACCCTTGGTAATTTTATAGAATTACCGTATGTTTCACATGTATTAAAAGATACAATTATGATTATGAATTCTAACAAAATCCATATTGAGGAATCTTTTACTAAACCACAGAAAACATCATATGACCATATGAACCATAGAAAACATCATACACATAAACATTCTTTTCTGTGGTTTAGTAAAAGATTCCTCAACATGGATTTATTTATAATTCATAATTACCACAAAGTTACACCTGATTCCGTGTCGTTAATGATTATGAATGTATAATGCTAACGTACAAAGGAAAACGTTCGTAGAAGAACAAGGAAGAGCAGGAAATATTATTAAGGATAACCCCAAGGACTTCCTTATTCAAAAGTAGATGAATATGCTCCTAAATATGCATTATTACGGTAATTTAACCTCGTAAAAAACTTCCCAATGAAGATGTGAAGACGCCAAACTGGTCGAACAAAACACAGCACACCGAACGCATTTACGTAACGAGAGAAAAAGCTAATTTTCCCAAAGAATCGCGTAAACATGCATTCACGTTCCTTTGCCTGGTTCTTTCTTTGGAAATCTTACCTGGGAAACGTTTTCCCTTTTACAGCCAATCCCTCCACGGTCCCTCTAAACCTACCTCTCTGCGCTTTTCTTTGGGTGGGCCCCCATATTTCTTCTACCTTTCTTCCCTACTTTGTGAAGACCATTGGGTGCTTTCAAAATTTGCCTTCCGAACTTTTGACATATGCGCAATAAAAACATATTTGAAATATTGTGTGGGAAAGATTGTGATCGTTATTTTATAGTAGTAAATTTGATGCGGCCATTTGGCTCATTATAGCGATTTAGCTAACAAATAGTCCATAGTATAAGGGCTGGATACGAAAAAATAGGGGCAAAAGGAGCAAACGAAAATCAACACAATGATTGAGTATCAGAGATAATTTCGAGCTCCTTCAAAAGTCATAATAGAAAAATTATGGTTGACTATTTTATTCAATTACGATGATTAGCAATCAGATATTTAATGCTATACGTTATACATATATAAAATATATATGTTTGAATATTGTATGTGGGAAGTGATGTAATTTGTGGAATATTTGTTTGATTTAAGTTGTTCATAGAAAATGGTTGGGGCTGCCACCGGAAGAAATTCTACTTGCAGCGTATGTACCAAAAAATAAATAAATAAGTTTACCGAATAATATTAAGTCATATTAACGAGTGATACATTTCCGTTGCCAAAAATATAGTATTATTAATAAATATGAAACGATATTTGAAGCGAAAATTGCTGAAACTATATAAGGGAATGAAAAATTCAACAACTAAATGTCGTTAAACGATTTAGTAGCACCTCACGGCGGCTAAAGAATCAGAAGCAATACAAATAACAGCATTTTCACTGGAAACGAATTAATTGGTAAATTCAAGTTTGGAAATTTAAAAATTAAACGGTTGAAACTAAATTACCATTACTTCAACTTAATGCTAGTTTCCTATAAAGATGGAAATTCATACACCCCTTGTTGGATATCATGAATGATAGTATATTGGAATAAAGTAAATTTTTAGACTTCAACTGCGTTGTTGCCAATATCAGCTTCAGTGAAACCAGAAAGCCACCGCGACTACTTACGAAGTACTTGCGGAAATGACGTAAACCGAAGAGAAATCGGTCTTTATCCTTGTTGTCACCTCATAACGGAAATGAGTCATCAAATCCAAGCTCCACAACACAAACTCGCTTATTACTTACGAACACCATAAAACATATCGCTCTATTCACTTCTGCACGTAGTCGGGTACATGGGGATTTTAAGTAAACGAGCGGAACTTTGATTTCAAGCTTTCTTGTTAACCCCCGACTGAGGTAAGGGTTTGTTTTAGAGATAAGACTTGCGCTTTGAGATAACAATGAAGTAAACGGCATTAAAAATGCAAGGCGCGGCACTTTTAAAAAGCGGCACTCCTGAACTTTCATGCTAACTGAATCCCTAGCCCCCTATTGCACGAGCCGAATATAATTTCATGTCCAGCTCGGACCACCCGAACATATCCGCGTACTCTATTATGGAGGTAATCCGTCCGAAAAGAAATATTAAAATCGCCAATAAAGATAAATCAAACCAGGGATTATCGCTCATTGAGATAAAGCTAAGCTTTATCAGCAGCCAAGACTCTTTGACTAAATATAATTCGATAATTAAAACAGTAAGAGGATACTGTATAGTTTTTTCTTCGTGTCATTAAACATATCTGCTGTATGGATGCGTTGCTGCACAATTCAAGTACGTCAATTGTACGTACACATTATTTTATATGCACTTTAAAACCTTGAGATCAAACCATGATTCATTAACCCTTGAAGTTTCAATCCATAATTAAAATTCATATATAATTTAAAATTGATTCATAACGTAATCGCTATTTAAATAGTCCTTTTGGACTAAGATCTCTCACCCTAAAACCTCTGAATTCTAAGATACGTTAAACGTTAAATCGCATTCAAAGCGAATTATTCATAACAAGCGATGTATTGCGGATTAATTTTTTAAATTAAAAAAGATCTGCTACTTTATTCACTTTTCCATAGATTTAATCCGCTAAAATAGATAATTCTTAAAGAGGTCGACAATTCTCTTGAACCAATCACATGCATTTAAATTAAATGGATAAGAGAAAGGCAAAGGTTATTAAGAAATATTGTACGTAAACGCACATGAACCTGAAGTAAGGGGGAACATTAACATACGTAGTAATACTTGAGACTGGAAATCAAAGATTTGCTAATTCCAGGCCGTTGATTGGCTCGTGTGGAATCGGTCGACATCCGGGAAATAATTCCGGATGCCTAGAAATTGTTGCTTCCGCCCCAAATCGCTCGGGAGTCCCTTCCACGGATCGCATTTTCTCAGACAAACATATCGCTTTCCCATTCTGTTTTTCGAGCGGGATACCATTACGCAACCACGGCACTCGCATCAAAATCCCATCAACTCGACCAACAGGCGAACAGCCTGGACAATCACCACCCTCGCCGCATAATCCACTGGCAACCAACGCAGAAAAACTCAAGAAAAAATAGTTTAGAAGATCTCCATACTAAAGTCACCCCGTGCATTAAATTCGCAAACCGATATTTACCTCACATCATCGCAAACTTTTCTCTTCCTTAACTCTATTTTACCCTAGATACTTGGCTCACAGTCACAGGATCTTATATTTTAGGAGTAAAATTAAAATGATGAAATATACATCTTGAATTGTCATGCAGAATATTTTTTAGTGTCATCCTGAAAGTAGATACCACAGTAAATTTATCGATTCCCCGCTCGAAAAAAACTTCTTGTGTGGTAAAGTGTATGAATTATGCAAATATTTGGAGAAAATGACCTTCCCCACATTACGGGGTACCCCAAGAATAAATAGAAAACCAGTTGAGAAGCGCTGAACTACGAGAAGTGTTTACAAAATATCTCAGTCATTTTACTCACTATCCAAAACAATTAATCCACTTATTTAACATCCATAACTCCATATTTTTTAGAGAAATATAATCCGATATGACAGCAGAATAGAAAGAGGCCGAATTTAAATTGAGGGAGAGTACATTGTCAAATATTTATTTACCGATTGAATCACCACTTCATAATGACAAATGCCCTTGCGCTCGAGAGTGAACTTATTTCTTCCAATTGCAAAGTAAGTTTGAATATATAATGAGTATTATTGAAGTATATTTATTAGGGATACTTTTTAGAAAATGTGACGCGTAAATAAAAAAGAGATACTATCATTAGAGAGTGAAATTCTGAACCCATTCCATAGCGAACGCATTCTAGACAATACTTTTAATCATGGACTGAATGTAAAAATACGTGAGTTTCAGAGACCAGCAATAGACGTAATTTTCAGAACATTTAGAGTGGAAACAGATGAGAGGACCAGGTATCTGTTTATAATTTCTACTATTCAAGCCCTTAGAGAAACCATCGATATAAATTTATACGTTAATTTTCTTTAGTCATAATTATCTAAGAAATATTTATTTTATAGTTATAAATTGTTTCAGCCTTAACTTCGTGGAGCCGTCTAATATTATTCATGATGAAAAAATCTGATATGGACAACACATGACTTTCCCCGTATTTATTGAAAACAGAAGCCTATGCCGGTAATATATAAATAACTCCAAAGCAATGAGTGTTACAGTAAAATGTTTCATACAACATTTGTAGTAAAATACATTATCTATAACTTTGGTACACAATTGTATATACCTACATTGCATTCTGGCAGAGATATGTATGAAAATCTTCCATTTCTGGATAAACAACTTCCGGTTAACGATTATTGAAGAATAACTCCTAAACAATCATGTTACGAAAAAATGGTTCATACAAAAGTTGTAGTAAAGTATATTATCTACAACTTTTGTAAATAATTGTATATACCTACATTGCATTCTTACAGAGATATTTAAGAAACAAAATTTTGTTTCGGATAAACATCAACTTTCGGTTAAGCGATATTCACCAAAAACTAATCAACTCTTGGCATTGTTAGGAAAATACTAAATATGAATTTTGAAAATAATCGGATAATTGCTTTTTAAGATAGAGCGCCTACAAACTTTTTTACCACAGAGACAGACATGTTCGGGAAAATAGCGAAAACGAGCTCTATGGGCCCCAAAACATCTATTTCCGTCGGAATCTGGAGGTCGAATATTTTTGCGAATACAATACTTTCTCTATACTACGTTTACGGAGAAAGTAAAAATTTATTTTATTTTCTATAGCCATTCTTTAGTGGAAGCTTTCAAGATAATCTAGCATTGTTCAATATACATAAATAGAACTAATGATTCAATAAACAGAAACATTTATCAAACGCACAGATAGTAAATTAAAATGAAAGGGCGATGCTTAGAGTCTGAATCAGATATTAATTATATAGATGTTTCCCGCCGAAGTTTTGTCTCTCAGACATCGAAGAGACACCGCGCAGTCAACACGTGCTCCACAGAACCCAAAACCTGTATTTCCGTTGAATTTCCGGTCGGAAATCTTCCACTATTGCGACACCTCCGGTTTACCTGCGACTAATGACTCTCATTCCCCAATCTTAAAACCTGTAAAAATTCCGTCAATGACTTCCTAATACGCGCCGAATCGGGAAGAGATGGAATTTCCTGCTTCAGTTCCCTCAACTCTGATACTGTGAGCATTGCAGGAAGACTCGATGACAATTGGGTGAATAAACCTATAATGTCTGACTTAATTTCACTTAAGGTGAAAGTTACGAAAAATCCACTAAAGCGATTCCCTCGATCGTGCGTTTGCGATCCGTGGCTATGCATTCCTCGACCACGATTCAACGGAAGTAATTTGAAAAATTGAAGAGGGATTGAGGCAGTCGCGACTTCCGGTTAGACGGAGACAGCTGAAAGGTCACTATCATCTGCTTTGCTTATGAAAAGATAGCGAAAGGACTTTAGGTATTTTAACGTTGACGAACAAACCTTAAAATTTCTAAAAACGTTTAGAGCCGAATTACAAAAACTAGATTGAATTAGGCAAATATTTATTTGGCTATTACACTTTCTTTAGCCAGGGTGAGCATTTATTTTACCTGAATGTATTTTATCATGGTTATTACAAAGAGAAATGGAAGAGGATCAGTGAGCCAGAAGTAAAAATTCCCGAGATTTGCGAGTCTCGGAGGTTGAAGAGAAAACAAAGAGATTGAAAGCGAAATATGAAATTATTCCAAGAGACATACCATAAGGCAAAGAGACGAAATTATTCAGAAAAAAATAACCGCGAATAGAAAAATAAAATGATTTAACTTCCAATTAACAAACTATGAAGTCACATACACCCGCATCTATGTAAACTAAGATAGGTATCGATTTAACGTTGCATTGAAATTATCTCTGGGACAAATGATTTCCTTTTGGTCGTATTTTTCCCATAGTATAAAAGAACCGAATGAAATTTAGAGAGCTAGACTAGATTCCCCCTGCTATACATCACTGGCGACCTGTAGAATTTACCCATGAATCCAAAATGATATGTAAACAATATGTATAAGCGGCAATGTAAATTGCAAGCAAAAACGTTGCTCATAATGGCATGTCATTTAAGTATTCAGCCCGAAGGCTGGTTGGTATCTCTCCTCAAAGGTTAGCGATCAAGAGCTAGTTGTGGGCAATGAGGTTTAATGGAAAGGATGAGGAATGAGGTAGTTTTCCCTTTTCTCACCTATCCAATATACTATTAGCCACGTAAGCGAAGAACAATGCATCAACGAGTAACACTTTTCTTGTCAATCCATAAAGGGAGATTTTGATTAATTCAATTATCCTCTAATACCAGTATCTATCGTTTCATCACAGCTATGATCAAGACTGTGACAAAAGTAAACGAAAAATACATTTCTCCATGCTATACCAAAAGGCAGATTGTCGATATTTTGCTGATCAGGTGATTGCAGCAGGAACGATGACAGATAGTACAGGATAATTAACGGGGAAGATTTAGTAAATAAAATAAATGTTTAGTAACTTCCAAAGAATGTATTCTTTTTAAATTGCGACTAGTTTCGTCGATATATAGACATCACCAGGCCTGAAGATGAAGAAAAAACTAGTCGCCTTTAAAAAAATACATTCTGTGGATGTTAATTAGTGTTTTTATTTTATTTATTATGAACTCAATATGCGAAGATGTTACCTCGTGGAAGGCCATGATATGGGAAACAATTATTTCGTACAATCCCTCAGATATTTATTGGTGCTACGTGCTTCACTAGCGGACTAGCACCTTCCATTTAGTATGGCTTCCTTCCACTAAGTAGAGCTTGGTCATATCAGATTCGGAGAAGATTTACATTTATTTACACCATCCGGAATTCGAACCCAGCATCACCACAACCCCAAAATAGACATCTAATGACAAATACTCGGTCGCTTCTTTCATTTTCTGGTGTACTGGGACACCGATGGGACACGTGTTCCCCAGTGAACGCATTCCCCTAAAATTCTCCTCCGGGACTTTTTTCGCCATTACGAAACTCCATTTCTCGTACACTCAGTCCGTAATAGCGTTCCATTTACCTATCCTAATCCCCGCTCTCCGATACTCCGGAGAACTCCCCGTTCTATTTGTGCCCTCTTCGACGCCCTGCGAGCCATCCCCCAGCGTCTGCCACCCCGGAGGCAGGGGGGAGGAAAAGGGAATGAAAGGGGGGCCCTAGTGAGTCAGGAAGCCCCCGAGAAGGGGTCCGAAGGGGGGGGAGGGTCGGTCGGCTTGGGGACCGGCTGCTTCTCCCCAAAAACCCGTGCAGCTGTGCCGCCCCTACGCCACCCTACTTCCGTCCTACGGTGCACGGCGCTCAAGGATCTTTTCGAACGGGAAAAGGGAGGCCGAAAAACAAGTCTGCATTCTTACGCGCGGTCCTGCCGAGGTTCGCTCGCTTCTGTGTTACCGGTCTCGCTTTCGTCATTGGGAGGATACATGCAGAGCTAAGGAAGATGTGTCGGCTCCCTACGTATCCAAATGGAAACCGAAAATGACGGGTTATATTATAGGAAATAAAGCAGGATCTCCGCGGATTAACACATTATAATATCCTACATTTTTATTTATTTTAAGTATCCATCCTCGTTTTGACAATACGATATATTAATGCCCTCAAGACTTTTAGTCTCACACAAGCAACAAATAATCCTTCCCTGTTACCCTTCAAGTCTCCATTTTTATTTTCGGGTCCCATTAAGAATAAACCTCCTATATGATACCGCCTATATCGCCTTCTCTTTGAATACTGCATATATATATATATATATATATATATATATATATATATATATATATATATATATATATATATATATATATATATATATATATATATATATCAATAATAAAACGGTCACTCTGCAATTTTAAACTCTTTATCTTCCAAATAAGATCTTTGATCCATCTCCTTCTTAAATCAATTCTTAATATGGTTACAAGGTATTGATTAATTAATGCATGTAATCGTGTACATATTTTTGTTTGATCACTTTTATTTATTTGTTTAATTTGCTGATATTTTTTATCGTAAGCTTTAATTGATCTCGTGCAGTACGTTGATGTTTTTAATAAGTAAATTAGTAAATGAACATAGGGATGGCTGATGTATGGCATATCCTCCAATTATAGCACATCAAATGATTATAAATAACGTTTTAAATCAAAAGAGGGAGTGATAATATTTTACTTATATATTTATCGAAAAGTAGACATAGTTAGATTCATAACATAACCTATCGCTGAATAATAAAACAACAAAATAACAGATTGCGCATTTATTATTGTTTATTATGCCATTTTATCGCGCATCATTGAAATTTGTATGGAAAATCTCAAATATGGAAAATTTGCCAAAACCTGCTTTGACAAAGTAAAGAAATATGAAATTCAAGATCAAAGAAAAGTCGAAGATTGTCGTACTTTTCAATAACTCCATTTCTATAAGCACAATGAATATAGGACACAGTGCTAAAATAATCGGGGGTTATTCGATAGTTGTCATAAACAAAGACAAAATCATTTTTTATTAGCAATATTTTCTAAGATGAATGGTTTTGCTACCGGAGATTAAAATTCAAATTCCCATTTATCCGCTATAATTTGCTCTTTATAACTGGAAGAACTTGTTGCTCGTTGTGGAAAAGACTATGAAAATGGGATCAGAGCTATGCCGCAATCACGTGTCTGCATCAAAACTCTACGTTTTTAATTTGAGAAATATGACTATCATAATTGCTTCTATAGTAGAATATTCTTGGAAGGTGTCAGAAAAAAATAAGTTCACGTGATGTTAGTGAAAACACGAAATGGCGCAAGATAATAATGACACCAAAAGATTATACCAATGCTCATAATGAAATCCGAAATTTATAGTTTTTCTATAAACGCTATTGATTAATTTTTTAAGCCGTATTTGTTGTGACAGCAATGCTATACAGCGCGATAGAAGTGCTCTAATAGGGTTCCCTTGCAATATGATAGTTTCTCTCGTCCATCCTAATATTCATAGGCAGGAAAGCCCTCTCTCTATATGGGGTAACAACTTCCCTGCGTTGCCGAGCTAACCGCTCCCCTCGCAGCTTCTAACTATTCCGTTATCTTCGACCCCATCACAACTTCTCCAACAGATAACAAAAAACGCCTTCTCCATTTAAACCATTGTTCGACAATGTGCAAATACTTTAATGTGCAAATTCCCTTCTCACTTATAACATAATCAGAAGTTTAATGACTAAACGAACGACGAGGACTATCAAATGCTATGGACGTATTAATCATACAGTAATTACGCTATTTTTAACCTGACTTTTAACACCATCCTCTCTCTGTGATGAAAGCATGTGTAAACTAACTCACTCCTCTTCTGCGTAGTAAGCCCCTTACTCGAAAAGGTTGATGGAGCTAAAAGTGGGAGGTTTTAGGATGAAACTGGCCTCCAGATTGACAACTTAACATTCAAAGTAACGCAAGAAATAGCATCCTAAACTCTGCCTTCAGTAATGCAATTCTCCGTTAAATATAACGAACATCATAAATAACTAGCGCATTTAAAGATGAATAAATTAAAATTTAAAGACGTACAGATTTTTCGGGAGAAAATAACAGTAGATACGTGAAATATTTTTGCTATGTGGATGTGAATCGTGGACATAGAGAAAAGAGGAAGTGAAACGTTTGCAGTCTGAGATGTGGGTGTGACATAGAATGGGAAAAGTAAGTAGGGTTGATTGGGAAAATAAATACGGAGGTGCTGGAGATGATTGGGGAGGAGACGGCTTTAATTGAAGTAATTAAGCATCGACGGAGGAAATGGGAGGGTCAAATATTGAGAGGAGAAGGGATTCTGAAGAAAGAAATTCTGGGGAGAATTAGAGGGAAAAACAGAGGGGAAGACAAAGACAAAAGATATTGGGTGGCATAGAGTGTGGAGTAGGCTAACAAGAAATGACGGAAATTACGTTGAATAGAGAATATTAAGGCGCATTATGCTACCGAAAAGTATGTTACTTTCCCAAGGAAAAACGGACCTTTTCCTTGGGATTTTTCCTGGGTGCACGCTCTTAAGTGCGAAAAAACTTTAACAATTTCTTAGTATGTTACTGATTTACGTATATTATATTTTTTATTATTATATACTTTTTTTCGTTACTAGAAGGGATTCCACACACAAACTTACTTTAAGAGGCACACCAACTAAGAAAATAGTCTCAGAACTAACTTAATCACAGGAAACTAGCAAAATAAATGACACCGCAAAAACAATTACTAGTTAGTTAACTATGTGAAAAATTTTGAGCAGGAAATAGGTTAAACGATGCTAATTTCGAGATGAATATTCAAAGATCCGGAACGCAATTTTCAGTGAAATAAATTAAATGGCATTTTCTATTCAGGATGAATCTAAGAGATTTACCTACGCCAAAATTTGAGCCAATACAACCATTGTAAACAGCGTAACTGATGTTTGAAAATGTATTACGAAGGTACCATTGCCTCAAAATCACAAATGTTTATCCAACACAAAGAAATCGTTGTACAATTAATCGTGGAATAACTGTTATGCTAAGTGACTCGCATGCACTTGTATCGATCGAGAATTACATTTCAAGAGTCCGGAATGGGATTCTTATTCAAATCCCGGGTCCCTCGAGCCCTCGGAAACATTTCGTAGGCCTTTTTGGGCCTTTTTCCCCTGCATCAACCGGTCGCGCAAGGACGATGTATTTGGTCGCGATTTTTTCCCAACGGGAGTCGGGAGGGCGATTCCCCCTCCCTGGGAGGTAAATGGAGAGACAATGGTCCCTCCTCACCGAAATTCGGTCTCGCTATTTGGAGCCTTTTGTCTCAGCCGATGTTCTTTCATTGAAATTCGGCCACCGTGCTCGGGACGTCCTCGACTTTTATTATGACCCATAATAACCCGGGATTCACAGGTGCACGGATATATGGTGCAGAAGACGAGATACATTATCCACTCCAAACGACAGGGTTTGCGTTTTTTGCGGGGATCGAACCGCGCCCTCCGTCGTAAAGCATCGCGGATTCCGGAGAGTGCGTACGATGAATGAATTGGACTCTTCGACCAATAAATATCGGCATCCTTCGATGGACGGCCGATTTTCGATTGTCTTCCAAAGTTGCAAAGAAAGAATGAGATTTTCGCGAGATGTCTGTTAGGAGTATGACCTTGAAGACTTTGACAATTTCAAAGAGAATGTAATACGTGAATCATCCTTTATGATGGAACACATTATTTCTCTTCACAGTAAATTAAAATAGAGACAATTTGTATCTATCTGTGATTTGTTAATTTGTGTTGTTTTGTATATTTGTTACATCCCATTACTCATGTGTCCATCACTTCCATTTTTGTTTATAGCCCATTTCTGTTTGTTTCTTTGTTTGTATTTTATGCACCAGCAAAAATGTGTATATGTTTTGTTTGTAGTTATGCAGCACAAATTGTTTATTTAGTGTGTGAGTCGGTCCCTAAATCGAGAAATTTTTCTCCAAGGGACCTAATATTCCTTATTCCTTACTTTGTATATTAAATTGTATATTTTCTTTTGTTTTTTTTATATACAAGGAATAAAAATAATTCTAAATTGTAAATTTACAGATTCTCCATTTTGTTTCACTGTAAAATAAAATAATTCGTTCTAATATAATGCTATTCCGCCTAGTTAAACCTACCCTTGTCAATCATCTTTTGTAATTTACAATCATAGGATTTCGTAAGCTTCCCAGACATTTATTAATCCTGATCGTTACTTCCTAGTCTATCCTGCAACGAGCATATATTATCATAAAATCTTTGAGATTAAGTACTATTGGAACAACTACAGTGATTTGTATAGTATCAGGAATAACTTTATGAAATTATAGACTTTCAGATCGTTTGAGTTCAGATCATGCATTTAGAGATAAATAAATTTCAGAAACTATACTTTAAAATTCATGAATAAACAAAGCATATTTTGAGCACACTTATATCGCGGACTCGAAATTTAAAATTTAGACTCACTTAACATTATGAACTCATTATAGAGTTTCATTTCTGTATAATTATGAAGACGTTCCACCAAGTTTTACCACAAATCTTCATGTTTACATCATTTCATAATTCTCGCTCTATTGATAAATTGATTAATTACTGAAGATCTCCTTTCTAACACGAGCCTTTCCTTTTTCTATTACTTCCATAGGCAAAGGAGAAGCATTACTATCTCTAAGATTAGCTTGATAAAGAATGAGAGGTTGTGATACGATGAATGATGATGGGTTAGAATGATAGATGAATGCATGAATGAGCGTGTTTGTCTAGCAAAAAAGGGATTATTTTGACATAGGAAATATCACATACGATAAATTCTATTATGCTACAGTACAATCTCATGAGTTTTCATTTCCTATTTCGCCTATTACTTACAGTATTTAAACATGTGGATGTGATATAACTACATACCAGGGTAAATCAAGTTAGCTACTAAGCCTGAGCCTCGTTATTTCTGTGCGGCTAATTACAATGCTCATCACGATGCTGACTTTTATTTCCGATTATCACTAAGTAGCTCCAATTCAGTCATTATGAGGCTTTCACTTAATCAGACGTCAAAACAAACAGCATTCAGTAAGATCGGAGGCTTTTATAATCATCTGAAGAGAGCAATTTAATATAGATGCGAATTATGGGGATTAAACCACTTGAACAATTCCGCTTCGACGCGAAAGCAATCGTCATTTTCCCATGTTATTGCTCATTTTTTGCGAGGAGAGAAGCGGAAAAAACGAGTTTGTATTGAAATTCCGCAGACAACATTGGCAAACATCGATTCAAAAGTTCCGGTTCCGAGACACAAAAAGGACGCGCAACTGTAACGACAATGGGCCCCTTCCCCTCTTCCCGCCCTTCCCCTCTTCGCGCCCTTCCCCTCTTCGCGCCCTCCGCCAATCGAAGGCGCAACAATCGAAGCGAGTTCCCGCCATTGGAAGCGGCGGGAATTGCCCGCGTACTAAAAGGGAAGGAATTCGACGAACCCAGAACCCCGGGATGGAGCGACCATATGTTGCGCTCTACGAAAAACAAAACAGTGCTCTTTGCGGCTAGGCATGCAAAGAGGGGTGCAAGAATCGCTTCTTTCTTGTCATTTTTTTGCGGTGAAACAAATGAAAGCCGCACCGCGCCTGGAATGTCCCTGACAATGGGTGAGAACTCAACAGGTAAAAAGACGTCTCCCACACACTTGAAACACTTCGCCCAGGGGCTCAAAATGACCCTTTGGTTTGGTGCGGAAAGCGTTTGAGATGCACTGGGCTTTCATATCGCCTGTGAGTCCAATTTTCCGGAATATTCTCTTAGACCACCTTGAAATGGAAAGGAGGCCTTGGAGAACAATTTAGGCCGAAGATGATGTTTTCCTAAGTTATCTGGGCATTAACGAGATTTCTGGAGGCTGTAATGGAAGAATAGCTATCTTGGAAATGGAGGGAATACCAGAGGGCCGAGTTGCAAATGTGAGCTCGCCCGTAAAATATGTCTTCTGCTTGCATAGAAATATACATATATCATGGAAATTTTACACACTACTCTAAAACAAAATTAGCGATTTGAATTTAAACGGCAATATTAAGAATTACAGTGAGAGACGGACAGATTTTACGAAATAATTTAACTTCTATCATCTTCTCACAAAACAACCTTATTCCAAAGATCGTTCACTGTTTCCGCTATTAATCAATGGAATTTTAGGCCTATTAATCGATGTACATTTTCTCCCCCTCTACCTCCTTTGTTTGGTATTTGACCTCTTGTAGTTAAGCTCCTGCACCTGATTATGGCGAAAACCATAATCGTATGATATTAATAAATGTAAATATATTATTTTGTGAACAGTATATTTTAAATTCTCAGTGCACTTTATAATGATGTTCTTCCAGATTTCACTTTAGACTATTTATTATATTCCTTTTTAGATGTTAACCTTTCCATAATTAATTTCTACCGAATAAATCGACCATGGTGCTAGACCAACGTACGCCTTGAGAATCTTCTAGCGTTTGTAAAGCTCATAAGACTTCAGTGCATATGATAAAGTCATTGAAAATTTATAGAACACAACGAAATAATTTCCCATTCGATAAATAAAGTAATATCGGTTAAAATAAAATATATACCCCAAAACAAATTGATCGTAGATAAAATAAATAAGGTCATAGAACCTATGAAATATAGATATATAGAATATAAACAATGTTCTTTACAATTTTGATTGATGACGCCATAGGACGAGGTCCTTAACTAGCCTAATTGAGCCTAGAGCGCCTAATCATTGATCAATTCCAGATTCTAAATAAAGGAACCCCTGATGGTTACAATCTCTTCAATGAAATCGAAAGCATTTCAGCGTATTTCATTGTGTCCCATTCCATGCTAAGAATGATTTTAAAATGGTTCTTCTTCAGGCTAGCATTACTTCTTTACGCCACATATCCGTAAAAGCCTACCTATACATAGATTTGTGACTTCTCCGTAATCTGTCGTTGTATAAGCACAAATGCATTGAAAAAAGATTGCATGGAATACGAGTCTATAAAATGAGACTTTGGAAGGAGTAACGAGAAGTAGTACTTAACAATTCCTCTTAAAATATTCTCCAAATCTATTCAAATTAATATTCTCCAAAAGTTTCTATCATCTGTTCTCATAAGAAAGAGATTTGGCTATTCTTTCTAATTCCTAGAAGATTGATATTCCAATTAGCAATTTAATTTGCAGCTATTGCATAAGGAATAATTGATACATGTAATTTTCTCAAGAATTATAAAGGAATAATTAAAAATACCATAGAATTGAATTATTCGACAACATCTAGAAATTTTGCTTTAAATGGAGTTTTATAATTGAGACGTAGGCCGAGATAATATTCAAAGCGAATTAATCATTTCATTACCTAATGAAGGCGTTTTCCTGCTGTGGACATTTTTTTCCTAAGTTTTTAGTTTAGGTTTTTTAAATCCACAAAGAAGTCTTCTCCTGTGTACCCTTTTTTTCAAGATATCTTTTTACATTTATATGACGAAGGATTAGATGTAAGAAGAGACTTTATAGTCTCAATCTCGCCCTGAATAAAGTCCTTTATATTCTCAATCTCGCCCTGAATAAAGTCCTTTATTATTATTATTAATGTTGATGTAAATGCAACGATCCCCTGTATGATTTAAGAAAAATCCTATTCCCAGAGTAAACATTAAAGATAATTGGGAGCGATAATTTTGAAAAAATGCTCGAACGCCATGTTTTTATGTTTCTCTTCATTTTGGAGTTATTTTGGTTTATTTAGAAAGTGCAAAGGTTAATCTAAGTATAGGCAAATAAAAAAACCCTAAAAGTTTTTGCGTGGTAGATAGAAAAAGTGTCCGTAGAAGTGGTTGGGGCAGGCATGGTTTGGAAGGACTTTCTCACGGTTAGAAGCCAACTACCTGTATATCCTGTCCGGGGAGCCACCTATGGCATACCGTTGCCTATAGAGACGGGGTCTCGGAGGAGAAGTCACCTATGCTTGGGAAATTCCTTTAGGCCATCCGGTGTGCCGGCGCATAAACGCGCTCTCGGTGTGCCTCGTCATGTACAGAAATACCGACTGCGTATAATTTTACATGTGCGATCAATTTTCTATAGGTAAATTTATGAATGAATTGGGAAGATGTGAAATCGTATTTCCATTCCTGTGTTCAGTAACTGCAGTTAAATTAGTGAGCGATGCGTAAGTTTCCAAACAAGGAGGTTGGGAAGCGGTGTTTTACACTGCCTCAAGAAGAAATATCTACTCGTAATTATCTTGGAATTATTTTTCATATAAACCCATATCTGTCTATATATTACTTTGACCATATACTACTGTATGTATGTATTATTGTATAGTATGCAGTATCTACACCACTGCCACCAGATTTGTAATTTAATTGTAGTGTTCGTGCAATAATAATAATATCTACATTCATAACCTAAAAGCAGAAGGATAGAGGATATAAACACCAGGAGTATAATAACATTTTTCTATTTTAAAATAATTCTCTTACTAGAGGCGTAACGAGTTACTAGTTACTTTTATCCTTTAGTCTGTCATGTTCAAACTACAATACAATCGAGCAATAATATCTTACAGTATTGTTGTAAGTTCCCAACAATGAATGCAGCACACAAGCACAAACTTATACATGAAAACAACAATGGGAACTGATCAAATGTAGCCTGACGATGTCTAGTCTTCGACGAAACTAATAGCATTAATTATTTATTCCCTTGAAATGCAAGGTTATTTTTTCCTAGGTTTTTTCCTTTCCTTTGAAAACTTATAAATGTTATGCATGACTATATAAGTAATAAGTATGACTCTATGAATACAGCGAGCGGGTCCCCTCCAACAAACGTATGACTCTTGAATGAACATTGGAATAAGATCACTACATTTCTACTCGATCGAATTTATTTCTACTCGAATTTTGTGTTGGAAATTGTTCAAAATATTCCGTTGCCTTCGAAATCCAAGACATGGATCGACTGTAAGTTCGTTCGTATTTGCCCTCTAAAAGCTTTTCGTCAAAATTAGAAGTATAAAGTGAAATTTGGTGGAATTTCGTTTTAAAGGCTAAAAAGAAATACGATATTTACTTTCCACAGAGATTTATTCGAGCGACCATGGTTTTGATGCAAGTTTACACCACCACCATCATTCAATCGATTCAAGATCAATTCGCTATTTCATTAAGTGTGCTCTTGTGTCCAATTTAGTATAATATTTAAGGGCAGTGGTGCAGTACTTTATGCGATAAATTTCTTGAAAACCAATTGCGGAAAGAATCAATTAGCTACGAACGTTTAAGCTCAATTATTTAACAATATATGCGCATGAGTTAGAATTGATTGAGTCTGTTGTGAGCCCTTAAATTAAAAATTAAAGAAAATGAAGGAAATAAAGGTTAGCGAAGTATATATTTACAAAATATCATTAATCGTGAATCTAAATGATAAGTAATTTGGCAAATCAATGTATTTTCTACTCTTTATTATTAGGTTAGTTGTGAGTCCTTATAAAGGAAATCAAATATATTGGGTTAGTGAAACATATGTATTTACGAAATATTATTAACTGTGAAATATGAATGATATGTTATTTTACGGGGGCAAATCAATATATTTTCTACTCTTTATTGTTTCGTAATAGCTAAACAATAACTGAAGACGAAAGCATTTCTGATCGCTATCGTTATACACGTAATTAACATATGGTCATGAGGAAAAAATTTCAGTTTCTTTAATGGTTGTCTTTACTGAATTTCACAGTATTATGAGTGTGACTCGAAGCAAGAAATCTAAATCTTAAGTATGGCTATAGGCATGCATCAAAATACGTATATTTCCCAGTTGTAACTAATTTTTCGTAGCTTTTAACGTAGAGGAAGACGGAAAGTACTTTTGATCTCTATACAGGGTGTCCGGATGAAGGGTATCACTAAGGAAAATAAATATATTGGAAAGTATTTACTATCCACATGCCCGGTATGCCCCATATGAAAGGGAATCTCTCGAGGGTTTTTGTCGTATACAATTTGCCTCAACAATGGTCAGAACGCATGCGCTGATATTTGTCAATTGTTTGGGCTCGCTCCCTACGAAATAACAATGGCGACACCTCAGAAGAAGGATCTATGCGTGCTTTGGCTTGCCGAATTAAAGTCTGTGAGGGCTGTTTAGAGTCGTTTTAGAACTTAATATGGACATGAATCTCCAACAAGCAAAGGCATTCGGTTTTTGGACAAGAAATTGAGAACTACGAGAGGCCTGGGAAGGAGGAAAATCAACAGCATTAAGCATCTGAAAACTCGCAAAATAGACGCTGTGGCTATAGTAAGCGATTATTTCAAGCGAAATAGGATTAGGTCAAGTGGATGTTTCTGTCTCCAAGGGTAACCACATTGAAATATATTAAGTGAAAAACAACACCTTCAGAGTTTTCTACAGTAATGCTGAAAACTGGGAAAATTTATAAGAAACACTTTCCAAGATATAAATATTTTTTTTGGATACCTTTCACCCTGAATAAATGTAACGAATTACGAAAACAACATTTGCCCGTGAAGAAATTATATCGACATTTTTAACGGTTGCCTACACTGAATTTCACGGAAAGTATTACGAGTGTGAAGTGGTTATGGAAAGTCATGGAAAAGCGTCTGTCGTCACGCAATTGCGTAGCGCACGACTGCGCACGATTGTGCAACGCCGATTCCTCCTCGAGAGACGCTTACGCGGCGAAATTGTTGTTTGGATCGTAAAAACGGAGAGCGAAAAAACAAATGAGTGGCACTATGGCGACCTGACCCCGATAGCGTGATTGTTGCGCTTCTGCTAAGAAAGGCGGCGGAGAAGGCACAACGTGGCCGAGATGAATCCGAAGAATAAATTAATACGGTTTAAATCCCGATGATGAGGGGGACAAGTGTTGAGGTTTGAGAAACACGCGTCGAAAAATGTCCGGCGTGCAGTCACCGTTTGATTAGAGTCGTTTTGCGCCGACTTTACACCTGTTACACAACAGCGAGCCCAGCTTCCGAAAAGATATCAACAAACTCGCATCTGTTTACGAGTCAGGCGTCAGCATTTCCATAGTGACCGCTTCTGTTAGGTGTAGGGACTCTTAGAAACGAAATATTTATTTATTAGATAAACAACTAATAGTTTCTCTACAAGTAATGATTATTTAACGGTATAGTATTGAAAATTCGGATTACTGTGTGTGCCACCATTAACATACGTACTTTATCATCGATTGTTGATACAATACCGCAAAGAAAGACAATATTGTTTGAAAAATAATCCTATTTCTTCCTAGAATGAGTTCCAGTTTCAGTAGAAATTTCTCCTTATTTTTTTAAAGAGTTGTTATAAATATAGCGATTTTAGGATCAAATTCCAACAATCATAGCTATCTGATTTTAAGCTTTCAATTGCCCAAAATCGTGCTCCATTGTTGGCTCCATTGTTGAAACAGTACATGTATAATCAATCCATTTTGACATTTTAAAAATATAACAGCATAATTTCCGATTAAATAAATGTATGAAAATTCAAAACCATTTTCGCTATTCTTCTCACGAACATAAAAGTTACTGATGAAATAAGAAAGAAACATCATTACATTAAGCTAAAAAATTAAAGTAGAAAACTATCAGAAACTTGGTAAATTTTAATTTGTTGAGCATTATTTCGTAGAATACGGTAAGTCTAATATAAAGTACTGATATCGATGTAATCAGGTCTGACTTAGAAAATCTCGTGATCTAAAAGAGCCGAGGGATCTCAGACATAATTGCAATCAGCAATGAATTCCGAACGTAGCAATTTGTAACTGAGTTGAAGGTTACATAATTCCTGACGAAGATAAATTTTGCTTACAGCATGCTTCGGCCATCTTTTATTTATGACGAAGAAGGACGGAGCAGAAACGTCTGGCTAGAATCAGATCAAAATGGTAACAGTCAATGACAATGCATTGTTAATGCCATTTAGTCAACTCACCCTAATATTAATATTAAAAACTCACCCTAAACCCTAGCTCAACCGAAACTCACCCTAAGCCTGTCATGGTATTTTACGTAGCAGAAAATTGCAACCTTGTCCTTGTTTGAATTTGTACGCAAAAAAATTTAATGACATAATTTTGGATATTTCTACTAAATGCTTCATCTAATACGGAGCATAATTGCAGTGAATTCCATAAAATCATGCCTGCATCAAAATCTGAAGTATTATCCTGGGTTCACGAGCCGCAATGTTTTCTCTGAGATACACCGTACTTGAATGTTACTTTATTAATAATTCTCTCTTGGATAATTTATTATTGAAGATTTTATTGATAAGATACAGTGCGACCAGCATGAAACAAACACTCTCAGGAGGTGTTTCTATATTTATTGAAGTCGCAGAACATATTATGCAGAATCAAGTACAATTAATTCTTCGCTGGTCCTACGTAAAATTGCAATCAGGCTTTGAGTATACTGATAAACAGAGTTGAAAGATAGCTACATGACTGGGACTCGAACCCAGGTCTCCCACTTTCCGGGCAGGTATTCTAACCACTTAACCTTGTCTAGGGTTAGAATACCTGCCCGGAAAGTGGGAGACCTGGGTTCGAGTCCCAGTGATGTCGCTATTTTTCACCTCTGTTTATCATTGGGGTTCAGTCACACGACTTCACGTGCTTAGTGATGTCCTATCCTTGCTCCTTATTTGAGTATACTGTTTTCGCCAGTTACAACTTCTAGATTAGGACAGCTATCTAATTCTTAAGTTTTATTTACTAATATTAATTTTTACCGCTACTTTTTCTATGCGTATTTCATGGTATTCAACCCCCTGTTCTTTAACTGAGACATCACGAAGAATTGTCCGATTGACTAGAGCAAGTAGTAGTAATCCGTGCCATAAGAAGATTTAATGCTGGTTTTCCGTTTCGAAATTTTACGAGTTATTGAAACCTAAGTACAAGTATTTTCTATTTCTTCAGTACGTTACGCGACGTTTTTCAGCACTGGTTTCTCCAATCCTCACCTTCATGTTCATGAGAGAACTATGAATCATTATTAACCCAAATCATCTATTTACCCTCCGCTATTCCACTATTTGAAAACTGCTCAAATTATACATTATACTATATAGTTCCTCTGGCATACTACCTCTGGACAAACTCATATCCTACATACAGGATAACTATTTAAAGGACATGTACAAAATACTAAGGACAAGAAAACATGCTATAGAAGGTAGAAAACAAGAAATGTATCATGTGCCATCTTTTAGAAATCATTTTGGTAGAAACAAACTTGAAGTTGTGGTACCAAAAATCTTTAATAAATTACCAAAAAATCTTAGGTCTTTGACAAGTATGTCGCAGGTGAAAATAAAAAATAAAAGAATATATTGAGAATATTACGGTATAAAAATATGTACAATTAATTTATTTTGTTTATACCTATGTGCCTATTTCTGTTAATAACCATGTAAAAACACAATATCTCTTATAACTCAGGAACCACCTGAAGAGCCAATTATTGGCTCAGGTGGGCCTTAAAGTATATCCTGAAAATGCATGTTAATCTTCTGTATATTACTGTATTATTGATGTAAATTTATTATTCTTGTATATTTTCATGTATATTACCGATCTAATGTAAATGTACTTAGTAAATCAAATCAAAATATCAAATTAAATTTACATGGACGAATCTCAGACATTTGCTTCAACTCGGGCAACTAACGCTACTCTATTTCATCTTCCATTTGTTTTCGTTGAGTGGAAATGCCCACTTTATCTAGTGATGGAGGTAACCTGTATGTCGTAGAATTGGATAGCCGATCAAAGAATGAAGGAAAGGTTTGTCCGTCACGGTTAATCGAGGGGAACCGCGAACGACGCCGAATCCGGCGAAAGGAAATCTCCACTGGCGCTAAACTTTCACTTTCCACGCCGAAAATGTGCGGAGTATCGACACGGAAGTGTGTTTCCCCAATGATTTCGATTCGAGAAATAGAGCGGAGGAAATATCCATTAGTCGAAATAAGCGCTGGTGCAGGGGAACTAGGCGACCGATCAGGGTAACGGGGGTCCAGATATTCCAATTTTACACGATTTGTACCGGATTTTCATTCCCAAAAAATTCTTAGACCCCCAAATATCTCAATTTGAAGCATTGTATTCGAATATTCTTTCATGGCTCAGTTCAGGAAAATATATTTTTTTATGAATGTTGACTTTTCATAGTTACTATTGAAATATATTCGTTGGTGCATTTGGTCATGGCCAAATTTATTCATCCAGTAACAATCAACCCAACCGCAAGCCAGAAAAATGTTAAATGTTAGTACTGCAACTGACACCTAGCTCAGAGGAAACAGAGGTCTACGATAAAAGGAAAGGTTTTAAAATACGTCAATTTCCATCATGCTTGAATGGGGAGTTTACTAGTATTTGAATATTTTTCAGCGATAGTCTCTTTCTTGTTACTGAAACATGAAGAGATTTTCGAATATTATAAGAAAGTTATTTAGAATCTGAAACCATTTTCTTGCTTCCAAACATCGCCATCCTATTGTCCTTCCCAAAAGAATTTTGGAGATTAATTTTCTCTTTGGCAGTATTATATTCCCATGAAAGAAAATTTCTCGGTTTTTATATGTTTAATAGTAAAAATAAAGACGCTTTCTTCACACTATAGACAGTTTGAAAAAGAAAACATGATTTCGCTATACAGTCACAGGCAAAGCGGGGATCGTAGTCAATTTATACACCAATTGGTTAACTTATGTAGTGTACATTTACGTAAGATTTCAGTTAAAGTATGAACAATAAGAATGAAAAGGTATACATAAATGTATACATTCTCTTGAGAATGCATGCACTCGCTAGGGCAGAATAGTAAAAGTATGAATTAGATCACTGAACTTGTTAGCGACGTAATAAAATATTTGATTATTAATCTATCAGAGTGGTAATACTTTCGTCTTTGCTATAGCTAATTATAAATAGCGTGATGCAGTACAAGTAACACATAGATCTGGTGCGCTTGTGCAGTTTCGCATAGCTTCCTCGATCTAATCCACTATAACCACAATATTTCTAGTTGTATTTGTTATATTCAATCAATCTATTCATTTGTATGTAACTGTGGATCTCTACCATGTAATATATCATATCAGTTAAATGACAGATCATACATATATATATTATGTATGATAGATATTATATTTTACGTACTTATAATATGTATAGTGCAGTTCAATTGTACAGCGTACGGGAGGTATTCGGAGTGGTTTCCCTCCCGTCTTAGGCAAAAGCCAGGCTTAAAATCATTTTTATGTTCCCCTTAAACGTTGGTCAGAAGGACAACTTGCAATGTGATCTTATATAAATAAATAACCGTCTTCGCTCATTCCTTCATCCCTTTAAGATCAAACCCCGCGCATCTCCTTGAACAGCAAAAGTCATCCCTAAATGTTGATAATCAATCCCAAAAGCGGTCAAATGGGCCGCACTCAATCCGAGTCGGGAATTTGGCTTACGGACGCAAGTCTTTGCGCCCCTTGCACTCCTTGGAGGGGGAAGAAGTATGATCGGACATAAGTGCACGTCTCTTTTGATAGGTGGAGCCCCATCCTCTATCCCCGACTAGAAAAGCAAGAAGGAAAAACATCCCCCGGAAGCCGAGTGCCAAAAACACGGAGGCAATCGCGAATCGATTGCTGGAATTCCCTCCGCGGGGGAGGAATTCTTAACCGCCCCCCCTTCCGCCCCCGCGGCACGTACGCCCCCGCACCGTTACGTCACCCAACGACGGCTTTCCTCCAACGCAGGACGAAAAAAAGGGGAAAAAACAATGCAAAGTGTTTTCCTTTCCTATCTTCGTTGGTTGCTTCAAAGAGAGCGTCATCCACAGGTGTTCGCTGATAAAATTTCGCTCCTCCGGGAGTCGCTGCATTCCCACGTCAGAGGATCCAGAAATCCCTGGGAGGAGGAATGCGCTGCTGGGGGAGGAAGTACAGTTAGGAGAAAGAGGCAGACGGCTAATGCGAGGAGCACACATTGTTATCATACGTGTTTTACCTTTGGAAAGGTTCATGTAAATACCTTAAGACTTTATACTCAATGTCCTTTAATATGATAGGTAATGCCTTTCCCATATGACAGGTAACTTTGATTAAGTTAACTTTTAATGTTTCCTACTATCATATTGCTGTATGATAATTGTACTTATTATTGATATATTATATGTATATTATCGTTATATTGTTGGTATATTATTGGTATTATTATTGGTACATTATTATAAGACTGCTACAGAAAGTAATGAAGGATAGAATGCAAAGGAAAAGACTGACAATGAGAGGTCTTAACTCTTAATGATTTCCATTCACAAATTACATCATATTGTTGAATCATTGCATTAATGCTAAAGAAAGTAATTAATGGTACAATGCAACGGAAAGGACTAATAGGAAGTCAAAGACAAATACACTTTATGACATAAAGGATGGGGTGAGCTATCAAAAAAAGAAATGGCGTTACATAGGGATGATATTGAAGCACATTAACTTTCCGAAGGAACATATACATGCGCGCATTATTGCATATCATTATTGTATCGTTATATTATTCTTGTTTCGATGCAGATACATTTTAAATTCCAGGTAAGAAATTGAGTGTTGATCCAAAATGAAGAGGAATATTAAAGAGAAATTCTTTCTATGGCTCAGTCTAGCTGTAATATCAAGATATTAACTTATAAGATATACAATTGTAGTACTCAGGAATTATAAATTCAGTCTCTGGATGAATTTTGGAGAGAAAAATATTAGAGGTAGGCCTCGGATATAATAGTAATCGCCTATATTTCCTTCAAAAACTGCATATAACTTACATACGGTAGGTAAGGGATGGGTAATATAAATACACAATGGAAAGTTTAATAAACGAAATAAAGATAAAAATACTCTGTAGAAGATGGCAGATTAAAGAGCAGGCCTCAGCATAGTTTATATGGTCGATTCATGCTCGATTAGATAAGAGCAATTCGCACCTTAATCCAGATAAATTGTCATATTGAATTAATACTAAGTATGATTAAAACTCCAGTAAAACCAATTTATCCGCATCTCTTTATAATCACCTTAAAATAGTTTCACTCTACAGCTAAATCTTATTCATACCAACTGATGTTACTCAGAACAATATATTCTTTTTGCGTCACAGTTAAAAGGCCGTGAATTAGATGAATGAACGAAGTCGTGTCATAGTCAAACCTTTGAAAGAATGTCTTTGATAAACACATTGCGCACAGTCCACAGTCCATCAGAGATAAGGATGCTAGTACGCTGGATAAGCTAACGCGGATAGCTGGTTTTTCTGATTGACAGGAAATACACAAACATCAATATAAATTCGCACGGGAGGTCTTAAGCTAGTTTAATAAAACAACCGTAATAGTAAAAGTACGAGGTAATGGTCTTATTCGATAAGGTACCCAAATTTCTAAGCATTCCTCGGCTTACATAGCATTTTGCATATCCATGAAAACTTTTAATATTGAAAATGAAGGAAAGGGGTGTTAATAATTGTAAGAAATTTTAGTAATTCTGTTAAATTAGATTGTATTAACATAGAAGTAAGGAGGGAAATAACTGCACGTAAGGGGGGAGTAGAGCGATAATAAGGGTTGGGATGAGGCGTAACATATTAAGATGAAATGAGAGGGGATAGTGATTTATTATTAAGTTTAATTTAAATAAAATCAAAAATAATTATTAAAATGAAATCCTTTGTGATATGCTGTAGCAGGTATAGAAAAATTAATGCCAGTATGGGAGGTTTTCTCATGTTTATATATCTTATATTCACAATCCTTCAAATGTATACTCAAACATATATACACAATTAATCATAAAAAATTGACTGAAAGATTCCACTTTTTGACGAATGACATTTAACGATATTCTAAGTTCTTAAACTCTTTACCTACATTTTCTCGAGATCATTAAAAACAAAAATAGACGCCTTGAATCCGTCATGATCTATTTTTTCTATGAGGCAGAATGTGGTATTAGTTTTGATTTGAAATGTAAAGAAATTAGCGAGAGAAAACTAAAGAAAGAAGATCAATAAATGGTCAAATAAAATATGAAAGTAATGAACAGGAGTAAAAAGGACTGCGAAAAACAGAAAGTACTATATAATTTGGGGAAATTTCAAAGAACAAGAAGATTATGTTCAAACAACGATAACACAATATGGTGGAAGGCAATTTTGAAAAGGATGGCATTGCAGAAGAGCGATTGAATCAAAGAGGAATAAATGAGTGATAGAAACGACGGTGGAGAGATAAAAATGATTGAAGGGAAAGAAACGTGAAACGGGAGCGTATGAAAAAACGTAGGAGGAAGGTCAAGGAAATATCAAAAAGGCATAGAAATACGAGATTCTCGGAAAAAGAATGAAAATGGGAAAAAGCTGAATGGAAGGGACTTTGTGCGGTTATAAAGGTGAAGGAAGATTCAACGGATTCGAACGATGGAGTACTCAGACACGATTGGACCGATTGTTTGCCTTTGTTGGCCCAAAAGTAACTGACGATAAAAAGGAATAAATTTTAAAAATAACATTAAAAATACACGTCTTCGAATAACAATTTTAACTGAAGTTTCTATAACAATGGAAAGCCGCTGATAGTTGAAATATAGAATGAACGAAGCACTGAAATGGTAATAATGGAATAATAATGATGTAAGAATGGTGTAATAATGGAATAACAATGAGTAATTAATGAGAAATTAGTAAAGTTCTTTACTAATTTCTTATTATGGCTTTCCACGAAGTCCGGCCTAATACCATAGAATTTAGGAATAACAATGGTATAATAATTTACAATAATGATATATAATAATGTATAATAAAGAAATATATAATGAAAAATATGATAATGTAATAATGGTATAATAATGGATAATATGCGCTCTTTGATGGATTTTGTTGCTTCGTTCATTCTATATGAAGTTTCCATTGTACCTTCTTAAATCTTCATTACAAAGTATAGTGGCAAACATATAGTTTTCATGACTTTCGCGAATTATTTTTGGTTTTCGCTCTTTTTTGTTCTTCATTCCCAACAAGTAATTTATCATACGTCTTTCTTGAAGTATACCAAAAGAATTCGCAATATATTTATAAATATATTAATAGATATGGTGTAGATAATGTTGTTTTTGTTGATTATTTTTCGAAAATTGTAGTTATTCTAAAATACAGTAGTTATAGTAAAATATTTCAATAATCTTCTATTAATCGATGCACTCCAATAAAACGTACGTATTTTACTACACCGATACCACACCTTGTGTTTTACTGAGGCTAAAATCAATAGTGATAATAATAATAATATAATATAAAGTCCAATTTTATTTTACACTCCTGCGGCTCTCTGTGTTGAAATTTAATACATAAAGTCGACAAAGTAATGAAGCAATATCTAAAATTACAAACATAGGAATATATGCTATTCTAGAAAATGTGTTCTTTTAATACTTTTCCGGTTCCAGTAGGTTGCAAAAAATAGGTGTCCGACCGCGAATCACAGTCGATGATTTATATATATTATTCAATACAATGAGAAATGTTGACGAATTATCTTTCCTGTCGCACTAATCTCAATATCGCGCAGTATTTGGATATGTTTTTAAAAGGAACAAGCTCTTTAAGAGAAAGAAAAGAATTTTACAAGGATTTCTTTGGAAAGCCTTCTACGAAGTGCGGAGTCGATCCTATTGTAATTTGGGAAATTAAATATTCACATTATTTTCAAAAGATCGACGTTTGACAATCATGCAATCAATTTTCAATTCAAAAATGATGGAGGTGAATAATAAATTGATGACATATGTTTGTTGTGACAGACATGTATCAATGGGTTCTTCTATACGTTGATCCTTGACAAAGTTTTAGCACTAGATCTTTATGGTAAATGTCTCATACTCTTGACTACACTTGTTCAATATTCAACGAAACAACTCTGTCTTATACCAGGTGTTGAGTGTAATGACAACTTATGTTTTTATGTTTTAGATTGTCATTATTGTTCACCGCTCCGTTCTAGTTTCAATCATCGACGAACTACTTATTGTTGCGTGTTAAAGCGATTGCCTCATTTCATTACTAACTCTTTCCTGCCATTATACAATTAAATAATAGATTAAAATAAAGATAAAAATTATATACACACACAATCAAAACGTTTGTGATGTATGCTTATTATATTTTTAACTTATAGATATAGATAGTTTCTACCACATTCAATTCCATCTTTTTGAGCCAATTTTCTCACATCCGGTCACTCATTTTATTGCCTTATTACCTCTGCTATTATGTAAAATTGATGAAAAACGATTTAAATTTCATCGTAGCTCGTCTAGTTAGTACTCCATCCATAAACATACAATCTAATAAGTTCTACATCGAGAAATGTCGCATCAATTTGTTCTCTTCTTTAGTTTTCCGATTTTAAATTCAAAATTCCCATTTACATCAAGTCAAAGCTACGTGTTCCGAGTATAGTTATAATCTAAGAGAAGTTTTAATTCCTGCAGCGAGAGGATTAACATTGTAAACGAACAATCCATTTGAACACTAAACAGACCTGCACTCCAGAGTAAAACAGATTCTATTCTCCAACTGATTATTTTAGAAAGATGGAGAGCATACGAGTGTTTGATAGATGAAATCAGTAAATAACAGCGAAAAATAACGCCTTGAAACCTGTCTTTTTACGTTTAAGCCCTGAAATCCGCCAGTGGTGCGTGGCAGGGGGTGTAAAACACCGCCATCTAACCTGGACAGCAATTAATTTCTCTAGTACTTTGCGGAAAAAACGACCAATATTAACACTCTGTTTTGGCAACTACTTCCCTACATCGCTTTTTTGTTTTTTCCCGAAGATCATGAATGTTTGTTACTGGGATAACAATATCAGCTATCTCCTCCCCAAAATCGGTAGTGATAAATTCATCAAAAAATTTCCGTCGATATTCAAGTCTTCTATCACTAAGAGAGTTCCATCCGAGGGAATCTATCATAACCAGTGCTGTGAGATCTGAAATCTCCTTTGATGAACATAGCTGCTCTACGTTGAACCATCTCAGCATACTAAATTAATCCAACTTCGTGAGGATCCCAAATCGCACAGCAATACTCAAGTAGAAGTCGAATTAGGGAAAAGTACGCTATTTCTTTTACTTTCGATGAACATCCCCTCAGAATTCTACTGGCTAACCTTTGCATCCCATTCGCCTTTCCTACTACGCTTCGAATATGCTCTTTGAAGGAAAAATTACAACTGAGCGAAATTCCTAGGTATTTATGATGCATCATGAGCTCCAAAAGATTTCCTGAAATACTATAAGCTACGCAGGTATCATTGGTGGACCGCGTGAAAGTCATAGCACTTCTTTACACACAGCTCGAGCTGCCAATCACTACTCCAACCCGAAATAATATTCAGATCGTTCTGAAAATAACCAGTGTCATCTTGAGTTACGATCTCTCCACACACAACAGTAGCTGGTATTCACTAAGGGTGGGGAATTTGATCGGTAACAAGAGCCGCATATTTTACTTTTTCATGTTCTACATTCACAAGGAAAACTTTATTTTAATGTACGATTTGCCTACTTTTGCATCTCATTCGCCTTTTCTACTTCGCTTAGGAGATATTCCTTAATGAATCCATGCGACGAAGAATTTAGTGTCCGCGCGAGTAGATGAGAAAAAGCACGAAATGAGTAGAAGGATAAGGGAGGGAAAGGTGGGAGCTATCTACGTATATGGGTTGGGATATCCACATCTCTCACTTCCCCCCTTTTCAGCTGCACCACTTGGCAACACCGCATTCCCCGGGGCCCGCCCACCTCTCTCCTCCTACGCCAGCCCTCCCACACTCCCTATAAGGACACACAGTCTATATTATACTCATTCCTTCTTCTCTCCCAAGCTTTTCCCTCTATTTTTTTGTACTCGCTGTGAAAACCGGTTAAGGAGTAATGGAGAAGTTTTACATGAGCGGTCCGTGTAAACAGAATACCCCGTAAACGACGTTTTGCGCCATCCGAATTGCTCTGTGCGCGAAACCGCTTCTGAGACGAAATTCGATTCGATTCTATCTCGAATCCGAGTGAGGAGAAAGTCGGTTGATGAAAAACGGTGACATTTAAGCGAACTAAAGTTTTGAAGGAATTTATGCACATCGTTGAGTTATATATTACGAAAGATTAGTTGAATGATGTTCTGTCGAAATGTGCAATGTTTGTTTTAGTTGTTCAATGTAGCATAAAACAATGCTGCTACCAGCACTAGCAAGGACAAAGTTAGTCAGCGGAAAACGATGACATTTATATTGACTAAAGTTATAAAGGAATATATGCACGAACGTATAGGAACGTATGCACAATGTTTCGTAACTGTCTACGTGAATTTTGAAACAATCACTGTTAGTAAAGAGAAAGCGATTTGATGAAAAGCAATGAAATTTATTCAAACGCTTGAATTTCTTCAAAGTTTTGAAGAAATTTAAGCTTTATATAACGATTTTTTAAGACAGAGTTGTTAAATAAGAATGTTCTGTAATTGTATGAATGAACTTTGAATTTATGTTAGTAGTTCAATGACGTGTAAAATAACGTTACCACCTGTTTTAGCAAGGTGAAAGATAGTTGATGAAAAACGTTGACTTTTATTCTACCTCAAGTTTTGAAGGAAATTATGCCCGATACTGGGTTATTGATTACGACAGATTAGTTGAAGAAGAATTTTCTACAGTTACGTGCTTGCATTTGAAACAACGTTTTGTTAATAGTTCAATGTAGTGTAAAATAGTGTTGCCACCTGTCCTAGCTACCAATTGGGGTATGATTGTGCCACGAATAGACAAGAGATTTCCTTCGTCAGAATAGATGGAAAAATATTTAACTTATAAAATAGGTTCAGCTGTAACATACCTATTATCCTTCCTCATACATTTGTCATAGGACTATCTTTCCTATACTTTCAAATGAGATTCAAATGCTATCTTATTGTTAGTTGTCCGGGTAACTGTTGCTTATAATATAAAGGTAACTACAAAAATTTTACTAATTTTTGTCTTTTTTATCCAAATTCTCGAAAAATTGAAACTAAAATAATATTTTACAACCAAAATAAGAATCTTTAATTAGTTTCTCGTTTTTTAACGATCGTCTTACTTTCCTAAGATTATTATTTCTAATTTAGTTTTAAAAATTAAATGCAGCTTGCAAACGGTAAAAATAGCATTATTTGTATTTTTATCTAGACATATATTTATGCGGCAAGTATATGGGATCCGGCGGATGAAACGTGTGCTCGCGAACTCGAGAAAGTGCAGCGTAAAGCGGTTCGTTTTGTTAAGAATTGCTACGATAAAAAAGCAAGCGTTACAAAAATGCTCTCAGACGTAAGTTGGGAATCCTTGAAAGAAAGGAGATTGGAAGCTAGTCTGCGATTGCTTAATAAATTCAGGGAAACTACATTTTCGGAAGATACAATCGGTATCATTCAACCCCCCTGTTACCTCGGTCGATCCGATAATGACTGTAAGTTATGAGAAATAGATGCTAGGACGATTCGTTTTAAAAATTCATTCTTTCCGCGAACGATACGTGACAATAACCGAATAAGGAAGTAGTTTAGATTCAACTGGTGTTTACACCCCCTACCACACTCTGAAAGGCGGCTTGTAGGGTATTAATGTAGATGTAGATTATCGAGTTGTTCAGAGTTAACTCAATACGTTGAATACTTGACATCGACGATTATTAGGTATCTAGGATTAATATCAAAGAAACATATACATGGTGCATATAAGAATTTTTCCTATAACTAATCGGCCCTAAGCTTATTAATTAACAAAAGGAAGTTTATCCAAGAACTAAAATATTGATTGAGTTCCTTTCGAACGAAGTATGATCAGCAAGGGAATATTTACGCACCAAATTCCGCTTAACACAACAAATATCTCTCCTTAAAAACTCGGAAGAATCAAGAGACTTTTACTACCATCTAATACATGGGAGCATAAACTTAACTTACGGGAATAAGGGAAAGGGAAGAACCCAAACACTTCTAGGCGTATAATTTAAAATCTAAGGGCAAAGAGGAGAGATTGTCGTCAGAGATGTGGGCTTGAGTGCTAGTCATATCGACATTTTTTATTTCTCTATATTCATTGACACTATATCTTAATTCATCTCTCATTCATCCACTAATTGGCACTGATTAAACTGGCGCACAGTGGGCTAAAGTCGAAAAAACCCCGGACGCGACACTAGATTAGTGCATCTTTGATTTTTCCAACAGTTTCTCTCGAAAGTCTCTATAAATCGACTAACTTGAATGTATCTCTGAAAAATCCGAGAGACAAATTTTCTGTCTAAATTTTGACAAGTTTGACGCTCTGTATCTTATTGATGCCTGAGAATATTAAAATGCAAGAAACCGAAACATAAAATTCAATGTTTTCGCAATAACTATGCGAAGTTTCAAATTCAGCACTCAAAAAAATAAACATTTTTGAACCAATCTCCGGGTTTTTTCGATTTCAGCCCACTGTGGTGTTAAGATATCTCAGGAATTTCAGTTGGAAATAACAAAGAAACTATACTGCTCTTAGTTATTGCCGATTGATTTGGTCGACTCAGGAATTCTTAATTTATTACCATACAAGTTAAACGTGTAATCGTCTAAACTTATTAATCTGTGACCGAATACCGTTGTTTTACCCTGATATGCAATTATTTATTGATTGGATTTCCTGGAAGAGTTATCTGTAAATGTATTTCATATCATGAAGACAGGGGGATTCCAAAAGTTACGTCGTTAAAAGAATTTCTCAAAAGTGATTTTCATGTAAATCTTAGCCAAGCGAAATTCACGACTTTATTTGTGTACATAATGCATATGGTTCGAATACTGAGCAATACTATATGGCTTTAATTCATTTTAATCTTGTTAAACTTATAGTAAATTTAGGAAATTAGATGTTTTCTTTTATTTCTTGTCGAATCAGTGTTTTATTGTGCCAAAGGGAAAATATGATCTATTGATGCAATCTCTTAATCATCTTTAAAATACATATACGAAGTAAAATAATTCAAAATTACGAAAATTAGTAACGAAAAAGATAAATACGCTAACAATGTATAGGAGCGTAGATGTATTAATAATTATACTGCACAATATAAAATTCCTTACGTACTTTCTGATGTATTAGGTGGCCATGCGTGTTCAATTCAGGGCTGTCTGCAGCATTTACTGCTTTCAAAACTTTCAACTATGTTCGTATATTTCATTAATTAATTCAATCATCTGCGATTGGCAACACTTCTAAGAAAAATACCTCATTTCGCCTTGATCTCATTTTTATTTGTACAAAGCCTGCAGAATCTATTCTGTTTGCCGCCTGATTGTTTCTCCGATTGCCCTACTCTGAGTATACGAACCATGCGATTGGTTCCTAGGCCTCCCGTGTGCCTACATAGCATATATACCCTATGCCTGCCTTCCACCTATCGACTTACTCAGCTTTACTGTCGATACCTCACCGATTTTCGGCCGCTTGTTCCCGAAGCTTCGAATGATCCATAAAACTCGTATTTTATACTAAAATGATAGCTGTTCTCAAAATAGGACATATATGTAAATATTTATACAATTTCAATAAGATAAAAACAATGGTTAGCTTCTAAGAATAAATTTCTTATAGTTCCTGATACTGTACCATATAGTGGTATTTACTAATTATCTTTTAGTATATAGCTGCCCTGAAAGCTATGGCCATCTCGTTGAGTCAACGACTATTAACAAACAATACTATATAAATACTATTCCTCCTATTGAGACTAATTTCTAAGGATCGGAAATGTAAATTCAAATCGAGCAATCCAATCATCTTCATCGTGATAGCGCTGTGTAAGTTCAGGTAACTTCTATGAGTTTGATATGAAATTGAGATTTATTTCTGGTTAATTTAAAGATAAAAATATTTTTAGAAGAATTGCAGCCAATATCAGCAAGCTATACCCTTACAACCTAGAAAAAACATTCAAAATCAAGTCATAGCGTCGAAAACAAGTAAAAGTGGCCGAATTTTCTTTCTTTAGTGGAAACCGATTATGAAACACGCGGTGGACTCTGCCAAAACCTTTGATCGCAGAATCAATTCAAGTTAATCATAATTATATAGTGCTACAAAACAATGTGGCTCCAGTGGCGCAATCGGTTAGCGCACGATACTTATAAGACAGTGTCCGAGCGATGTTTTGGTTGTGAGTTCGAGCCTCACCTGCAGCATTTTTTAGCGTATAATTTAGCTTATTTTCCTCTATGGTGGAAATGCATAGCTGGACGCTACGCAGAATGTGATACTATATCCTACTGTTAATAAATTCATATTCGACCGTACTTCGTGGAACGATATTCTACTGTCTGAGATCTTAAGGGATAATTTCGAAGAAAATTGTTATCTTCAGGGAATCTCCCGATTGACTACACTTTCCCAAAACCCTCCTTTTCCCCTTACCCTCCCCTCAAAGTTTCTTTAACTATATATACTGCTGCATTTCTGGACTCTCTACCTGATGATGGCCTAATAGTTTAAATCGGTCGATTAATAAAATCCTTAGTATGGATATCTACAAAGCTCTTTTACTTTCCGTGTTGCAACATATTGTGTTTGTGTTATCATGCTTTGATTTTAAGAACAATTTCTCTCAGTCTGGTAAGACTAGAATTGAAATTATACGCCCCACGTAAGATATTTGATCTTCTCTTAGATATGTATAGAGAGGCTTTCTTTCGAAGTAAGAAGGTGGTATGCCGAATCTTATACGACAACAAAGATAATTCGTAAAGTTAACTCAAAACTATCCTTTTCACTCAGAAAAATAATTTATCCACCACCATAAAGTTATATTAATCATGGTGAATAGCAAGAAAAACAGTGTAGGAAATTTCTTTTTTGACCTTGACGAAAAAAATCAGGTCAATGTTTTTCGTTCTCCAACTTTTATAAACAGTAATATAAGGTGTTTTAATTACCATGCGTTGATATGAAATATCAATCCAAATGAATACTAGAAGAACTTTAACGCCACATCTCGTGCGAGCGAAATATTAAGTGTCTCAAAGAGTTGCAGGAATAACTGGGTTGTTCTAAATCCCGTATATTTAACGGGAATCGAACGGGTAGCGTGCTAAGCATTTCATACGAATCTTATTTGAGACGCTCAGCATTATGAGAGGCGCGTCATACCGCGTGTCTCCCACCAATAGCAGCACCGTTGCTCTGACCCTAGAGAATCACGCTTCGAAGAAACTGCTAATTGGGAACACCTCCGTAGCGTGTCTGAAGAAGATCGGAAATCAAGGTCATACTATAGGTTTATTCCTCTTTGAGTATGTCGAAAGAGGAATATCAAGCTATTGAGCGATATTTGCGAAGTAAAATTAGAGGATGTTGAGGCCTCTGGGTTGGAATAATTCCCCAGAACAAAGAAGAAATCTAATTGGTATAGACTAGATATCTTTTGGTTTCACAGCATTCTTTATATTATTGACGAATATGACATTTTGTCTAGATTTTATTTATTTACTTATTAATCAATCTCTCACAAACAGCGAAACGCCAATTTACAGTGAAGTAATAACAAACAACACAGACTAAGGCTTCGTGGTATTCGTGAATAAAAACCGACTTCATTATGAAACTATTTACTACTATACTGTATTATATACTTTATACTAAAGTATAGTACATAGTAGTATACTGTATTTGTGTGCTCTAATAAAAAGTTTCATAATGAATCGGAAGTGACGACAGTATCAATAGACGAACACATATGACCATTCCCTAGCCAGAAGTATCTGGATAGCCGGGATTCGAACACGGGACCTTGGCGTTAGAGCGTAATCATTTGGGTACGCTAACCACTCCACCACCATTTAGTTTCGTCCATAACAAATTGAAATTCATCCTCAAAACTCCGCTATTCCATTGCAGGGGAAAATATTGCCTCATTGAGATGTTTTTTTCGAATAATGTCAGTATAACTGAGACGATTTTCATCTTAAATTAATTCATCCAGTAGTCTGTTTAAAACCTCATCCCTTCTAACATTAGGCAGCAAGAGATTGTAGGGAGAAATCAGGTTTACTAGGCAGGATGAGCAGTGAAGTAGTTTTCTATTGCTTTCCTTGCCGAGCCAGAAGATGCTATGACCGGAACACGTCAGCGTATATGAAGCACAATGACTCTACGAGTAACTATTTTCTTAGTAAATAAGAAGACCTCAATTAATGTCATTATTCAACGTACTCATGTCTCAGTAACTTTCATGTCAGCACACTCATAATCAAAGTGATGACATATGGAAACGAAAGATATGTGTTTACCGAAGGATTATTTCAGAAACATTTCGTGCCGTTCTCTTCGATTTTTCGTGCTCCCATTCTCTAATTTGATGTTCATCAATAGTAAATATATTTCTCAGAGCTAAAATATCGTGCTAATTTTTTAATTTGGACCAATACAAATGTTATGCCAATGAATATGTTTTCCTATCCGTTTTTAGTCTTCCTTACGTCCCCATATTTTCTCTCTTTTCTTTCTTTGATACGTCATTGCATGTATCCCCTGATTTACACTTTTTGTATTTCACTTGGACTCTCGAACAAGCCTATAATATAAATTTCGCGCGCAATAAAGTTACATACATTTATGTGCACATGCTAATCTTACATCCACATATATTTAAATTTCACTTCTGTGTAGACTGCTTTCATTTACAAATTTATCAACAGCCTTAATCAAGTATAATAACTTTATTTTTCTGAATGGAAATATTGATACAAAAATACATACTTTTCACACATATTCTCCCCAAATTGCCTCATTTTGAGTTCTCTCCTTAAATATATTATGTCCATCCCAATCCGCCTATATTTTCTTTACTTGACTATTTTTCTTTGTGTTTGTTTCCAAATTCTTCTCAATGGTTATCTCCTGTTTACGCATTTTTTCCTCTTCCTCTTTCAACTTCGTGTTTAGCGTCGTTCCTCCATCCCTGTTTCAGGATTACTTATTCCTCTTCTCTCTCATTTGCCCATTTCCCACTCAATCTCAATAGCTGTCAGTTTCTCTTTAAACACTTCTTTATGTCTTGTTTCCTTGTTTCGCTCCTTCTTTCTACGAATTTATGTCATTTCTTTTCACTTGACTTTTATCTCTCGTTTGGTTTTCTATTTCAACAATGTTTACGAATATTTCTCATCCCTTCCTATTTTTCTGCATTTAGTTATCTCATTCATTCCTTCTGCCATTCCCCACGTATATACTTCATTCAGATAAAGACTTTTCTTTTGTTACGTAAATGATACAGATTGAGAAGATTCATTCACGAAGGTTTTCTTGCATTTTATGGGACGCCATATTTAATTTACATTAAAAAAATTTTAATTCAGTTGCTTACCAATAATGTATTGCATTAAATCTGCATACCATAACTTAGTGCTTCTTTAGTTTCAACTGTGACTATATTTATACAAGCGAATTTCCCCTTCAAAAATTACGGAATTAATAATTAATTAATTGCCAAAAAATGAATTAGTTACCACAAATATAAATAAATAGGGCTTTCATCAACAATCACGAACAACAATGTTTGAGACCTGTTTATGCGCACAAAATTACACACATTTATCGTCATTTTTGTTTGAATTCTCCTAATTTCGACTCGAAAACGATATTCTTCGACCAAAATAAGAATCTTCATTCAATTTCCTTTCTTTTGTTATTCATTTCGATTTCGTACGACCATTATTTCTGATTTAATTCTGCGAAAGAAAAAAATCTGCCATCGATCAAAATGAACTTTGCGTGAATTTGTTATTAGAGATGGATCGAGTCGTCCAGAGTCGAACCAAGGACACTTAGGACAAACAACTATCAGTATGTAATACTCCATTGGACCCATAACGACTCCTAAAACTTATAATCCTATCACGTCGGGAAATGCATGAAATTAACGTTCGAAAATTTCTCTCATGTATTTTTACGGGAGTTACTGACATCGGATGAATAAATATATACATGTGCACACAACGGTGATTATTATGTAAGATGCTCTTATTTTTCCCTCATAGTGAAAATTAAATTTGTATTTTTATTGGGAATATTGTCACTGGGTACAACAGTGCGATTTGCCTGACGACCTCCTTAGAAAGTAATTAGTTAGTTGCATCATTAGGATCTGCTTTGTTGTAATATTATACTACAAACTTCACGTGAATCATACATAAATTACATTACCTAGCTATTCTACGTCTACATAAATAAGTATGCGAGCTTGTAATTTTCACCGTCTACTTTGCTCATAACTTACTTTACAATCTTTTCTATTAGTAGCAGTTTTTTCTGCAGCAGAAACATTTCAGGAGAAATATAATGCAACTAATTATTTACTAATTATTTAATTAGAATATTTTTTTTCATCATTATTCGGTTAAAAAAATATTTTTATAATTGATATTTTATCTTTCTTGACTAACTTATTCTATGCTAAACATCATTTTACTTTCTTTTCTATCAGTGGCAAGTTCGGTGCCATTTTGCGTAAAGGTAAATAAGGTTAAATCTAAATAGATATCATAAAACCTCACAAAATTTTGCGAAAAATTATCAGCTAAACTTAAAATTTCGTTCACTTTTCTACAATTATTGTAGCTATTAAAACTATGTTGCTGTAAAACATTCTATAGTGTATATATATATATATTTTTTATGAAAGAAATTGCTTATTGTAAATATGTATGTATATAAGTGTATCCTGCTGTAACCGCTCGTAATTTTTAAATTAGATTAAATTTTGTAATTTGTATTACTAAGCATTGATTAAATGACTTATCCCATTCATACTTTGTATGTCATTGGACAAATGAAAATTATTATTGTTATTCTGTCATATTACACGTTACACCATCAGTAAAGATATTTCAATAAGGCCCTCTTTACAGATTCGTGCAAGTTTCTTTCCTTTCCTAATTTTATCAAAAACCCTCGATGCCATTGCTTTTCAGCCGCCTTCTACAGCTCTTTTCCGTAACCATTTTCTTCTCGGAATCATTATTTCCACTCCTTAAATCTTTCCTCTAAATCCTCCGTTCACTTAGGTGCCCATATCTCCCTCCGCCCGACTTTCACTTACCTCTCTCATCACTTTCACTTAACCCGTTTGTTGCCTTCCGGTGGGATTACTTTCTACGGTTTCTCTTCCAAATGTACAATCGCTTTTTTTCTTTCCGATTCTTTTAATTGCACTTCATCGGTTCCGTGTTTCACAGAATTCCTGTTTACCATTCGGATATCCTCGCTCTTGCTCTCACCTGCTGTTGCTATTCGTTATTGGAAACCTACAAATACGATACATTAATTCATAAATATTTGCATTTTCCGCAAATTTCTCTTTTCTTCAGCGAAGAGAAATATAGTTAGACAATAACAGTCACATCCTAGAACGTTAGGTTATACATGCATGTCATTATTGTGACGCTTGTCAAGAATGCTACTCCTGGGTAGAATTGTGTTACACATTATTGTTGAAGCTCTACGTAACAATAATCGACTCCGACATTATTAAGAAATTGTAAATAGATGGACAAGTGGACAATTAACGTCAACAATTAAACCTATCGAGGAATCATTAAAGCTGTGGAACTCGCTACTGGTAATAAATAAAATTCACTGCGTAAAAATTCTATGTAAATAATTTATTGAACAAGAATTTTAATTGGTAAAGACATCAATTGGTTTCATAGCATATTGTTGACGAATACGGCATTTTGTTTAGATTTTATTTATTTATATTTATTTATTTATTAATAAATCCCTCACATATAGCGAAACGCTAATTTACAGTGAAGTAATAACAAACGACACAGACTCAGGCTTCACTTCGTGGTATTCGTGGATAAAAAACGGCTTTATTATGAAACCTTATACTATATCACACAAATATACCTCATACCCAGCAGGTTTTGAACCAAGTTCATTCTTCAATATGATATCGACCTGATGATGTACCAACTTGAAACGAAACCGGTCATTCAATAAACTATAATTAGAGGAATTTTCACACAGTGAATTTGATTTATTAGCGTAAAGGCAAGAAGCTTAAGTAGACTGAGTACGGCCAATCATCAAGTACTACATCAACATCAAATGTATCAAAATTGCGTAAGAAATAGCACAAAATTAGATATAATTAAAGATTGCTTGTTACCAACTCTACCCAAAGGACAACAAAATCTAGAGGCAATAAAAATTGGGCCTTAAAAACCATTCCCTTATAAAATACATTCCTCTGAGGAAGAAAGCAACCGGCAAAGAATTCATTGTGTCTGGCTTCAAAATTTTACCCCAGTTTCGGCTTACTCTCAATTGGTTTACTTGTAATATTAGCCCCCGTGTCTAGTTATAGCGTTCGCCAGTTTGGAAGCCTAGTTTCCGGTATGTTTCTCCCCTCAGCTGAGCCCGAAGTGGGTATAGTTGGCGGCTAAAAAAGGATCGGAGATTAGGGGAGGAAGTATTTTTGGATGCATTCGACTCCCTCGTTTTTTACCCACGGTCAGACTTTTATTTCCATCCCGAGTTAGCATCCTATATTGATTTTGCGTTCGATTGAACTGCTATAACCCGGTCGCCTTTCGTTTATAGTTTTATTCGCTCTCACATAATTCACAAATATAATAAATATTTTCGTGTCACCGCCTGTGTGCACTGGAACACACTCACTCCTAATGTTAGAAATTCACCATCACTATTCACAAAAATTTACGTATAATTATTATTATTTATTATAAACGTTACAAGTGGACAGTCGTCCGGTGGTAACGTCAAATATGTGTAAAGACAAAAAAGAAACATATATAAAGACACAGCATATATATAAAGACAAAAGGAAGAAGATTATAAAACATATAGCATTCCTCTGCTGTACCTTATGTTAACAACAAATTAGTTATATATTTAGTAATTAAAGAAGTAAGTATCGTGAGTGAATATATTGTTGACAACTTGAAAATTATTTAGGCTCTTCCTTCGATTTTTCGTCGTAATGTTTTATTTGTACATTGTATTGTACATTGTATTGTATTTGTATTGTACTTGGGAGGAATACCTTCAGGTAAATCATTCCATTCTTCTGCAGTTCTGTTTACGAAAGAGTATTTCCCAAAGTTCTTTTTAGGTGGCTCGACAAATATAATTACTTATATTTACATATAATTTCGTATTTTTACATATTAACGTAAATTTATATATAATTACGGATATATAATTACTGCAATGTGTTTTTTTTTACACTTCCCTCACCTTTTACTTACCATACTCGAGGTATGCAATATTGGATCGAATGGACATTATTGACTTCTTCCTAGATTTGCCTCTTACATTTTCCCTTCGAGCTCCATTCAGAGATTTTATTTATACGTTTTATATCCCGCAAATGAATGCCTTTCCTTGATAATGTGGTGAGATTTACCCACTGGAAGAATTTCCTCCATTTTGGTTAAATAGTTCAGTTCTTACTCTAAACACCCACCATTTAAAAGATATCAGAGCAAAAACAATGATACGATAACATAAATACGATGGTAAACATAACATTAGGAGTGAGTGTGGATACTGAAACGCACTCGCTCGTAATGCTAGAAATTCACCTTTCGAATAATTATTACTCTCCGACCAAAATGCACCGATTGAAATACCTTTTAATTCTCAGTTGTATTTATTCTATTGTATGTATTTATCTTTGTATTTTTATGTTTGTATTTTAATAGTTTTATAGGTTTAGATTTTACTTTAATATTTAAATACATTAGAATTACAATATTTGCATACGGTCGTGTTTTCATCTTGCATAAGACTGTATTATACTGGTTTATAATTTTATTGTGTATCATATCATAGATTTGTATTTTAATTTGTAATATGTGGTATATATGTTCATATATTTAAATTTCTTGGTCAAATGTAAGATGGGACTAAAAGTCACGATTTCACCCAATTAATTCTCTTAATAATAATTATAATAATAATAATTCGTTTTCGTTACGTTTACATAGCTCTAATCTTTAAGACAAAAAAAATTTTGGATTCGAAATAACGAGACAGTATTTTTCCATATAGATTTTTTTCCGTGTAAACCAAAGTTTTCATAAACCGAAAAAATCCATATGGAGAACTACTGCCTTGTTATTTCGGATATATCTTTCCACGAAGTTACGTCCGATACCGATTTGTAGATTTACAAAGAAAAACGATTCGTATCACTTTTAAGAATAAACATAAATCTATATTTTGGCTATTCATTGAATTAAGTTGATAATTCAAAATAAATAAAATGTGTATAAATGAACTGGTGCTCTCCAATAATTAAGATAAATACGATGGCCAACTCGTAACAATATGTTCTTTCAGATTTTAGACCGCAGAAACCTCGTTTAAAGCCTACTTTTGACTTTGATACTTAACCTTTCATCTGTCGCGCCTATTTTCATAATTCGCGTTGTATTCCATACAACAGATCGTTTTTCAACCAAAATTGTAAAATTAAACGAACTAATTATTATTTCTGAGTACTAAACTTTAGGTAATAATATAATTTAAGAAGTAAACAACTTTCAGTAAAAACATTATTATTCACCTTTATTTATTTACATGCGTTCAGAGAGTACTCAAAAAGCTAGATGTCTATGAGTACCGAAATTGAAATGCACCTAATTAAGTTTAAGACGAAATAATTGAAAAACTCCATATAAACGTAATTATAAGCAAAGATGGATTTCACCAACGAAAAACTTACCCAAGCGGTCGCGTGTTGTATGTGTTACAACAGTCGTCACTTCACAGATTTAGGCCGGTCTTCCACTGGAAGCGACTACGAGCGACCGAGCGACCGGCGTATTCGGGCGACATCAGTTTGGGCGACCTACAGGCGATAGGGGTCTTCCACTGCGAGCGACTACCCGCTCCTCGGTCGCTGTAACGGTATTCTAGCTTCAGTGCTTGATTTCGGGACGATTACTCGCTTTCGCAGTCAGTTTAAGATTATAAAGGAGCTTTTGCCGACTTTACAAGTTAATAATAAGTGCAATAAAGGAATAGACCTGGGCATGAGGTTCAAGGGACAACCCAGGTAGAAACGGGAACAGAAAAACCTTCCGTGTTGTACAAAATACAACAGCGCGACTGACGGAGGGTTGAACATCTTTTCCTGGGATTCTTTCAATACTTAATATACATTATAATATAATAATATAATATACATCTATGTATGTTATCACCACAATACTCAACCGCCTAAATTTCTCTGCGTCTTTTTCATTTCTTGGGGGAAAATTTTTACCTCCATCGCATTTAATACGTCTTTATATATTACTCCGTAAAAGATTCATCTTTTCCCAACCTTCCCCAAAATTTTTGAAGCTTCTAATCTTCCGACGTCTTCCCATCAAAAGAATCAACGTTTCGCACCAGCGTAATAAGAATCTTCGCGCCAATTTTTGCCACCGATCTCTACCTAAGATCTTTATCAAGAGCCCTCGTCGTCATTTTTCTGCCACAAAAGACTCTTTTGCAGTCGTCACCTCAGAGATGACTTTCCTCATATTTTCTCTTCCGAATGAGAGAATTCTTCCGAAATAAGGAATCGATTCTACCTGCTCAATATCAATGAGAGCTTAAGTCGTATTCTTAACTTTAATGGAGGCCAGACAATTTTTATTTATTTCATGAGAAACTCTCGCAATTTTATTCTTATATCATCAAATATTTTCTTTGATATTTCATCTTAAACAATGAGTAACACTTGCTCGTATTTCTTCTACACAGCATCTTCCCAGTCCATTAATACGGCGCCCGGTGAATTGGTCCGGGAGGAATTCGTACGCGGGGAATGGATCCCCCGCACTGATGTTGCACTACCAACACAACCCAACCCAACCCAACCCCCCGTTTAATTTATTTATAACATTAACCAATAATCAGGGCGTGTAGATAATAATAAGACTGAATAACAGTAGTACAACATCAGCGCGGACTCATTAATTCTCTCAGACTTTACATTTGATCAACATTTTTGCCTTTGTTTATCGTATTTTTATATAAAAAGGATCATAATTACCACTAAAATGTTGAATTCAATTTATTTATAACATTAACCAATAATCAGGGCGTGTAGATTAATATAAGACTGAATAATAGTAGTATAACATCAGCGTGGGGGATCAATTCCCCGCGTACCAATCCGTCGGGAGATCAATTCCCCGCGTACGAATTCCCCAAGGACCAATTCACCGGCCACGCATTAATACATTAATGTACACCGAAATGGCATTGCTTTAACTAAAAAATTTTATTTATTCATTGATTTCTGCCAGGTGTTTCCTCTTTCATTTCCGTATCCGCTTCCTTTATTCACAATACGTTTCACAACTGGTGGTTTCTTATCACCTGTAACTAGTCTGGCTTTATGTCCCGCATTCTTCGGGACAGTCCCGTTGTGGAACTTTCCATTAAATCATTATAGTCAACATTATTTAGGGAAATCTTTCCGTTGTAAAACTTCTGCAGCCAATATGAAGATTTCCAAACTTGAGGAAAATTAGGATTAACTATTTTAAACGTTATCTTTTTAATCTGCATTATTTGTATGTGGACTCCTGACGAGAGAGGAAAAATGAGTACTGTTGGAACGTTTTCTGGTACGAAGGCTATGTTAACTAGCACTTATTGAAGTATTCCAACAAACCAAGGAGAACACCAATGAATAATTCTAATATGGTAATTTTATGATTGATTACTTCTGAACATAACTGGTGGAATTATTTCATATTAGGAGTTGTATTAGATTTAAATTTCTTCATATTAAAAGCTTAGAAAAAAACACATTTTCAGGTTTAATGATGAGGAAGAGCCTCAAAAACAATTGTGTTTCTTCTATAATTAAAATATACACTCTATGGACGCAGTCAGATTTTTTTTAATGAACGTGATGATGTGATGTGATCTTAACTATAATAATAATAAGATGTCTTTATTTGGGCGAGATTGAGACTAGGGATCTCTTCTTACATCTAACCCATCGTCAAATGAGGGACAGAAAGAAAGAGATAGTTAGCAAAAGTACACGAAGAAAAGTAATATGTGGATTGATAAAACCTAAGCTGAGGACTCAGGAAAAAAATTCCACTGCAGGAAAACACTCACAAGAAGTGGTATGTGTAAAATCTGCGAAACCTACAGATAGAAAACTATATTTTTGATGAAGGAGAAAGAAAAGGGTTATGATAGACAGGCAGTGAAAATATAAAAATTTTACAAAAAGGAAGGGGAAAAAATATTACTGCACTACAAACAATCAGATAAAATAAGTCAACTTCACTAAACTGACATTAATTATAGATGAATTAAAAAAAACGTTGAACAATGGGAGATAGATCTCAGAGAAATGAAGAAATGAAGTTAACTATGGGGAATTATTTTGAGGAATTAAGTAATCGTTAAGATGATGAATTTATCTTAACTCGAGAGAAATTCGTAACAATTCCTTTACGTTATGAGTCTTTGGCGTAATGAATTAATATATTGAACCTATCCCTTTCTTTTCCTTTTCGATAATAGAAAATATCTCCTTTCCTCTCCGAATACGAACAACTTATTCTTTAAAATGAGTAAAGTATCCTTCGCCCAATTCAGCGCTACTTCGTCACACAATGACGACAACGGTTTTCACCCATCTTTTCCTTTTCCGAAAAGTGAATGCTAATAATAAGGAAAAAATAATTTTTACTGTCCCAAAAATGCTCTTTAAACGTTAGATACTAATTCTATTGCTTCTACGATCCATTTCAAACGAGGCTCTACAGGACAAGGGAAGTTCGCGGTTCTGGAAACTTCGAAAGGCAGTCTTTTATCGTTCGTTTCGAGATAAAAACATCTTATATTTGCTCTTCCCACAATGACGTACAGTCACGGACATCGGCCGATGACGTAGACTCTAGTGATGACGTAATCTCCTAGGGCACAGCGACCAACATTCTGCATTTCCTTCCTCCAGAATTTTCATTTCAGGAAATGAGTCCATACTTTTCTTAAGCATAGTTTAAGTCAACTTTGAGGTTATATTTTATACTTTTGTTTATACTTGGTAATTATGATTTGCCACTAAGATATGATACCTGCATCTCCACGAGGAAATATTTTAGTTGCTAACGCTTTTAGAAAAATTTCTTTACTTCAAAGTTTTATTCAGCTACTTAACCGAAGTAGTACTCAAGGAAATCAGGTAATGTCACGCATTTTATTATCCGTGTAGTTATTTAATTAACCATTTTACAGCATTTGAAAATTTACACAGACTCGCGTATTTCTGCTGGCCACTTTTTGAAGTATGGCAGGGGATGTCAAGCAATTAAATTCCTGTACAAAACCATCTATATGTATATATCTAATGTAATACTCAATTGATGAACTTCTATGTTATTTCTGTAAATTTATGATATGCTGTCTATTCTCATGTTACTGACAAAGATTATTTTATGAGATGTTTGCTATAATTTCAAAATTTTCTACGTATGTAATATACTACCTACTTCGCATATTTCACTGTCAATTTTGTTTTTTCCATATTTACTTACTTTGACAAGGATTACTCTCTGCTTCATTGCATTATTTGACAAGGATTATTCTCTGCTGTTATTGAAAATCTATAACTACATGACTATGACTGTGTTCTAATCTGTATCACTACTCATTATTAAGTTTATTAAGGGTAATATGGAAGATGGGACTTTTTAGTCCCAATTTCCCCCAATAAAGACGTCATTATTATTATTTTTAAACGGGGAGATATATAAATAAAGAAAGTACTTTAGGGCGGAATGCAAGGTGAAAGACATAGGGAAAGACAAAGGCAGACGATGTTCGATTGCCTATAGGATGTGATAAGGTACCAAGACACGAAGAAAATCGCATTGAATAAGAATATTGAGGCACAAGATCCTACCGAAAGGTACATAGAAAACTCATGTAGGTATCCTTGAATTGTACTCTCGTACCGCTTTACAAAAACATCTCACAAATATTTGCTATAGAAAATTAACATCCGGATATATTCTTTCGAAATAAAACAATTTCTTTAATCAAGACTTCTAAAAAAAAAATCTGATGTGGCCAGCACATGACTTTCTCCATATATAAGATGTAAATACTTATCTACGACAGTAATTTCGAACTCTAAACATTATAAATAATGTTGTTCGGGACATGCTGGATGAAAAACGATGAAACTGGCCTTTCGCCCATAGAACCCAGAGCGCCCACAAAGTATATAATCAGCAACTTCCGGTTTATCAGTATTTCAGGAATAACTCCTAAACAATCAGTGATACGAAAATATGTTTCATACAAAAGTTATAGTAAATTTTATTTTCTAAACCATTTTTAATAATAGTATATACCTAAATATCATATTTATGGAGATATTTTGAAAACCGGAAATGAGCTTCGAAGAATGAAGCTCAACTTCCGGTTGACCGATTTACTCCAAAAACTAATCAACTCTAAAGACTGTAATAGATGTACTACATATGAAATTTGGTGTTGATCCGCCAAATAGTTTTCATGTTAGAGCGCCCACAAAGTACATAATCATCTTCTTCCGGTTTATCAGTGTTTCACGAATAACTCCTAATCAACCGGTGATACAAAAATATGTTAAATACAAAAGTTATAGTAAAACAGATTATCTAAAACTTTTATAAGTAATACAATATACGTATATATCATATTTATGGAGATATTTTTAAAACCGGAAATGAGCTTTAATGAATAAAGCTCGACTTCCGGTTGACCGATTTACTCCAAAATCTAATCAACTCTGACAGCACACACCACAGTACTATATATAAAGTTTGGTGTTGATACGACCAATAGTTTTCACGTTAGAGCGTCCACTATCACACACACACACACACACACACACACACACACACACACACACAGACAGACATCATTCCGAAAATGGTCAAAACGTGTTCTAGGGACCCCAAAACATGTATTTCCGTTGAAATCTCGAAGTCGAATTTTTTCATGAAAACAATACTTTCTCTATACTTCGTATATGGAGAAAGTAATAAGCTTGGGGTAAAATGGAAATTTCTTCGGTTAATTTTAGCCTTGTTGCACTATATAATTGTTAAATCTTAGTAATTCATTCGCGTCCTGTGAATCAGAACGTTTTTTTATATTTTTATATATATTTTGTTTGCACATTGTTGAAATTTAGCAGCTACATTAACGTAATGGATCTCTTACAATACGAAGCACATAATATCCTGCATCTTGGTTTCTATAACTGAGTAATAAGCGATACTACTCTGTACTGTCTGTACTGACTGCTCCTTTTAAAATATATATGCAGTGTTTGGATATGTCTTGTCACCTGACGATGACCTAAAGGGTCGAAACCATGGTCGTGAATAAATCATAGATTGGTAAAGGTAGAAGTGCTTCTTTTCTTTATTTCTTTACGATACAACTTTGCTAGTAAGACTAGTACCCGCTCAACAAAGTTCTCGCATCTCAGGATATCTTGCATATTGGTAAATAAACACTTTTCCGTAACAAGTTAGGAGCGGAAAATTAATTAATTTATTTTAAAAGGTGCATGCTTTAGGCCTTACCCCGTGGGATAAGGCTCCACGCCGTCACATCATCCTCAGTAATTATGCGTAACGTCACGGCTTGGGGGCAACCTTGGCCCATCCTAGAAAAAACAACTTCCTCTCGGTCCAGGGATAATTAAAGAATGGGGCTAAACTACCGAGGAGGACCGATTATTTCCAATCCGCAAACAATTCCGACCAAATTATTTCCTTACGACATCCTCAATTTCAGGCATAAGTCCACGGAGATAATGGGAGGTAATCTCCACATGTCCTCCTTGACGCTGTGGGCAAAAAACCGAGAGAAAGGTGAAAAGGATGGAGAAGTATCCGGTGACATTTTTATGATGGAGTAAAAACAACGGAAAAAGGACAAAAATCATCTACTCTCTGGAGGAAAAACGGTGAAAACTTTTTAGTTTCTTGGAAGGAAAGCGGACACAAATGAGTCCTCGAACGAGACGTAGTAAAAGAAGAGGACGGGTTGTTATGGGGATAAAATAATGAGGATAAACAGTGGAGCAATTTGTCGAACGGGATGTGCGTGACAAATGACATTAAAGCGCGCCCAAAGTTGGGCATTCGGAGGTGAGGAAGTAACACAGCCTGCTCGAGTTGCCGCTCAATACTTCATCGAGATTGGTTCCGTGTCAATGGGACGTAAGACCTACCACGAGTCAATACGGCATCGAAGACAGTTTTGCTCGCATTAGCCCGAGAAAAGAAATTTCGAATTCTCATTGAGAATATCTAAATTTCAAGATGTTATTGATAGGATTTCTTAACGATTCAGATTAAAGGATTTGATTGGGAATTAACTTTCACCATTGATAATTTTTTCTATGGGGAAGGAATTTACATTTTTCAAAGAAACAAACAAGTGGAGAAATAACACATTTTAATTTGTACTTACCACGCCTAGTCTAGGTCACATGATGATGATCCTAGCCGACGAAACCGGGACGTCTATTTGAATGTTTCTCTTGTGATAAAGTATAAATTAAAGCCTGTAGTTTCTTCGTTTGTTTGTTATCTTTGATAACGGATTACCACCAAGTTAAAACCGAGACTATCGAATCAATTTATATTTTAATACGTGATCTGTAAGTCATGAATTCTTCCCCAATCCTCAGGACTTTAAAATCCTTTCCTTTTCCGTAAACTCCTCCAAGAGTAGGGATTTCTCCACTCAATCTGTGTCTTCAATCTGTGAGATTGATTCAATTATTATTTTTTAAATTTAAATATTGTGTGACAAGGCAAGATAATATCTTTGAACGCAGAGTTGTTTGAGTTAAAAAGCTAAGAGAAAAATTCGAATATATAGAGTACCTGCCCGGAACATGAGATACATTGGTTCGAGTTCCAGTTATGTCGGTTCTTTGCTGCTGTTTCTCCTAAGTTGATTATTTAAATATCAATAGAATTGGACAGTAGAAAAATTTTCTACGAATCAAATAACAAAAAATAATGAGCACGGATAGATTCCTCCAGACGACTCAGGGATTGAAGTAATATATATAACTAATTTAGTTTCAACGCCTTACCTCAGAGCGGGAAATGTATGCCAGTAATACTGAATGATGAAAACGCAAATTTATGAATAAGAAATAATCATTAAAAATTATAGAAAATTAATCGAATAAAAATTAAAAGAAAAACTGGAATGGAACTCTATAAACTAGAAAATATTTGTCGTTACTTTTCTCAATAAGTTACCAATAATAAGTTAACTATGATCATGAAAATTTCAGGATACTATCCAAAGAAGTTTTCAAGGATTTGGTTATGTATATCAACAGTTTTAGCAGGATCTTAACGCCAATTGTATTGCGAGAATGTTACTGAGGAAAATTATAATTCCATTGCGTAAGTTTTGCATTTTATAATATACTTAAGAAGATACTAATTTTAAAATATACTGAGATCCTTTAGAATGCTTTAAAATACATTTGTGAATTATAATATTTATACATTATTGTGGTATTGGATAAATTCAATAATGCTCTTGAATATCACAAAAAATTATCAATGAAACTTTTCTGGCGTTATCTTAAAAATCTTGGAAAAACATTTCCTGGACATAAACGTTAAAGGATATCCAAATTTGATAAAACACAGGTATATATTCATCAGTATATTTTTTTCCTACTAAGATATAAGATATAATGTTATTTTTCTTTTTTATTTATTTTTGTATAATATCATTTCTTTGTCTTTATATTTCATTTGACCTCATTTCATCACTAAATTTAGTTTTCTATCTGTAGGTTTCACAGGTTTTTCACGTCCCCTTCTTGAGGGTGTATTCCGGCAATGGAAAGTTTTTCCTTGGCTCTTAAACTAAATCCAAAAACTAGTCTTCTTCAGTGAACTGTTTCTTCAAGCTATCGCTTTCTTTAACTTTATATGAAGAAGGGTTGGATGTAAGAAGAGACTTCATAGTCTTAATCTAGCCCTAAATAAAGTCATTTATTATTATTATTATTATTATCTGAAGTACATGAGGCATAACGCTCCTCATGTCATGTAATTACAGCTTGGAAATTAGTTGTTAAACCCAAGGAAAGTTAATTTCGCATTTGTCAAAAACCTCCACTCTCAGCACATTCCTTTGGGATACTAAAATATGCTGCTCATGAATCTCGTAAATTTAATTTTCTAATTTTTAAGCGCGAATTTCTGGCAAAACTGATGTCTCAATGCTCCCTAATGCAAAAGCAATTTTAAAAAGGTTGGCCTGACGTTCGCTGCGCTTTAACCACAAGTGGTCAGCTAATGAAAATATTAGGGAGAAAATATTTCGCGAAATTAAAGATTTCTCTTGTATGAGCCTAACAATGTCGGATTCTGCTTCGCGAAATGACCGCACGGACTCATCTCGCGCTCATTCGCACCGACAAAAGGGAAAAAAATGAAGGTGGGAAAGCGAGCAAAGCGAAAAACCTATGTTCGGGTCAAAACTCACGTAGCTTTCAAGGTTACCCAAAAGTGCATGCGTTTTCCCTCACAGCGATTTATGGAAAACAAGCAAACGTGCTTCAATCGATCCTTATTACAGAGTAAAGGGGTAAAGATATTTTTTCTAGAACGGCGAGGATTTTTCCAGAAAGTTAAAGAATAAATATTATATCATGAATTCGTTTTGCAATCATAATCTTCATATACATAATTTAGTTTATGCTAGGGTATATGTGTACATGTTAACCCACTATTCAAGAACTAGAAGACAAAAAGGTTTGAAATTTTGAATATTATACATAAAACATCCTGATATTTTTGATGCAATAATTATGAATCACATGTATGCACTAAAATTATCATAAAATGTAATTATGGTCAATTATACCAAATTTAAATGTTATGATAACATCTCTAAATAGTATATTGATTATAAATGAATATAATCGATTACAAATTAATTGCAGTTTGCAATTAACTGTTAAGGTCCAAAATACAGGCTTTGACTATGTAAAATTAAACAAATTGAATAATATATCTCTTGATGATTTTGATACTACTTGTTCGAACAACATTTAATTTATGTGGGGACTGATGGGGAATTCAAACTAAAACATAAAAGTAAATTGCATTAATTTCAATTTTCACTATATTATTGTATTTTGAAAAAATATTGTAGAGAATAAAGGTAGTGACATGCTTGATACTATAAATAGCTTTATGAGGTATTTCCCAATATCGCCTTCAAACTTGACAAGTTTCTAGACCCACCCCTGCTCTATAAAGATATATTAATTAACCCTGTGATTGTTTATGACTGCCGTAGACAAATGTAATCAAGATCTTACTAGAGCAGCGCTTAACGTCTCTTCCTGTATTCCCACAAACTTCCCGACAGACTAATCTCACTCGTAGTAGTTTCAATTAGAATGAAAAATTAATAATCAGGAGTTAAATAAAATAGTTTAATAACTCTTAGGAAATCTCATTGCACTAAAAATGCATGGTAAATTAAACCTAAAGAAATTAAATGCGAAATTAAATACTATATTTCTCTCGAATATTATACGAGATACATATAATTCAAACTATACTTAACTATAATATCATATGTATTTCGAGATGTACTAATATATTATCTTGAATGCGGAACACTAACTTCTTATTCACAAAACACCACTACTATGGTGCGACACACCGGTTGTAAAACACCGCTCTTGAGGACAAGAGAGGTAAGTCATGTAGAGAAAGAAAATTTTGAACACGGTTGCAAATGAATAAGAGGTTAAAAATCTCAAAAAGCCGTCTTTGTCGGCGTTCCTCGTCTCATTCAACGGTGTTCGGAGAGAACAGGAAGGATGGACACTATTTTTAGAGACAACTAATGTATATTTCAATAGCGATACTATCGCTCTCAGGGGTAGTTAAATTATTACATATCAGATTACAATATTACATTGGGTGTAAAGAAAGGAAGGTTGGGACACAGCTGTTAAGGAATTAGAGGTTTAAAAACTTCAATAGCCGTTTTTGTCGGCGTTCTTCTTCTCATTTCCCGGTGTTCCGAGAAAACAAGACAGAACACCGCACTTTTTAAACAACTAATTACATTGGGTGTCTCTAAAAAGAGTGGCGATACTTCCTGTTATCTCCGAATGCCGGCAAAGGAGGTGAGAAACGCCGACAAAGACGGCTATTGGAGATTTCGAACCACTAAAAAGGGGTGGATCGAGTTTACGTCTTGAGAATTCAGAGATCATTTTCAATTACGTATTTTACTACCTTTTCCATTTCCTCCATCTTCAGTCCCACAAAAGAAGAAACAAAGAGGATGAAAGAGAGATTCAAAAGAAGAACGCGAGACCACTCTCATCCGGAAGCATCTCAAAACAAAAGGACCGCAAACCCCTTTTCCCCCTCCAGGGCACGACCTTTAAGGAACCCAGAGCACCCTTGACGCAGGATACATTTTTTCTCCCTTTCCCATGGACCGTCGCCACGCAGTCTCCGTTTGAAATGGTGCAGATGCATTTTGAAATACAAGTGGGGTTGTTACCTACCCTCAATTCCAGAATTTGGAATCTTTGGAGAAATATTTATTGTCTCACAGAGAGAGATCAAACGACCGGAAGGTCTATAAGGTCTTTAATTAGGCGAGATTGAGACTGAAGAGTGTCTTCTTCCATCAAACCTTTCGTCAATGATATTATATACATAAAAAAGTTTTGTGTAGGTGAATAGAAATAGAGAGGAAAACATAAAAAGGAGTGGATGCAAAAAAACCTAGGGTGATATCTTAGAAAAAAGATCCACTGCGGGAAAACCCCCACAAAGAAGGGGGGTGTGAAAAACCTGCGCAAGCCTACTGATAGTAAAAGCTAAAAGATGTAAAAGAAAGCTGTGTATAAAATGGAAATAAAAAAAAGCAGAATTATAACGAAATTACACAAATGATAGTAATATAAAAAAGGAAAAATTGCCATTATACACTATAAGAAAAAAATAAATATAACAATAAACATACGATAAAATATTCAAACGATATAATAAAAAAATAATAAAATTAAATAAAAAAAGAAACTTTGCAGGAATAGACTATGGAAAAATCGTTCCTAATGTAATCAAAGTTTTTATGTTTAAACGTATGCCAAGCTTTCATGTATAAAATACTTTTTGCAGGCTTTACGGAGAGGAAATTCATATCAATAGGATTGTAAGAATAAACTCACAAGTACTCTTTTCCACACATATATTTGAAACACGACCGGTTTCGGCACATATCGGCCATCATCAAGAAATAAAATCGATTTATTATAATTATCAGGTAAGGAAGTCACCGACGAGAAGACTTATGAAATAAAAAAACACCATTGTCATATTGGGGCTGTAATGAAACAAAGCAAAGGAAGAATACTGTGTTCTTTGCCGAGACCGGTTGTGTCTCAAATATACGACTCACCGAAAATCGAACCTTGCCCGCTCTCACCAAAGGCAAACGAATGGATATGGAATGAGCTTGTAAAACCCTACAACTAAAGCCATAAAGCTCTACAATTTTCCGTTTCGTCTACCAGAAAATATCAGCCTATATCGAATCGTTCAACACGTTCCTTACAAATCGAGGCCAATTCACAGGTCCTAGTAAAAAACTAATCCGTTTGGAGATCATTCAGAGTTTATCTTTTCCGAAAATAAATCAGCTTCTTTAAACTACATATTTTTTTAAAAATAAATCAAAATAATAACCGTTAGATATCGAGATTTCTCAAAAAGATTAATTATTATTATTAATTAATCAACCATTAAATATTCGGATTAATATCTTCAAACATTTTTTTTAAGACCTCACATAACGCCACAATATCATTAAATACTCTCAAAAATATGAGAACTCTATCTTAAAATATATTTCTACATAGTAAAAGAGTCTTGATGATTATAACCACTTTTGATGTTGAGTTTACATTCGCTTTTTTTAATCATTTATTGATGCAACTTGGGTCGACACTGAGGTACTCCCATTTCTAAGTTACATCTCCCCTATGCAGAAGTCAAAATGGAAACTTTCATACTTTCCTCACAATCACAAGCTCTCGACTCGGGCATAATGTCGTATTCCACTATTTTTAAATACCAGAAGGTAATTTTGTTCTATCATAAATGATTAAGTGTTTTATTTCGATTTTTGTTGGCCTACAGGCCTCTTATAGTTTAAAATTCACGGAGGAGGCCGAAATTTCGTGGAATTCCGATATAATCGAAGAATTGTTAAATATAACAAGGTTTATGAAAACAACGCAGTAACTTTTACTTTCCACTTACAGTAGATGTGAAAAGTAAAAGTTACTGCGTAGTTATTTAAAAACATTATTTTATTTATCATTTCTTCTCTTGTATCTTGACGACTGTGTAAAGTTTTCTTAAGATTTATTTGACGAATCCGCCGATGCTTAAGTCAGAATTTTTTGAAAAGACGATCGGTAATTTAAATATTGTCGACGCCGTCTGCAGCCGAGCAGGCCGCGCTTGATAATCGCGTCGTCCAGTCTTCGGCGGATGGACCTCAGCATCCTAAACTGCCCCATTTTCCCCTCTGGCGCCCTTTGACACACAGAGCCCTCGGTCCGATGTGCACTGAATCATCGAGCGAAGTTTGGAGTCCAACCGGCGGATGTCACCGTCGTCGCTGCGTGCGAAAGAATGGCCTCGAAAGGTGGGAGGAGATGAAGAAAGGAGACGAGTGACAGACGGACTTTTTATCCGAATCCGCGATGGGTTTCCTCGCGATTAAAAAAAACGGGAGATAACTATGGGCTGAGGAGAAATGCAGAACGTTTTCCAATCTGAGGGCATATCTCCTCTTTATGGGCTCATTTGACGAATCATCGCATTCATTCGACGCAAATATAGTGAACAAATAGCCGGGGATTCCCCTCTGCCCTGCTGGTACTCATAAAAAAGGAACCCGATCTTCACGAAAAAACTACGTTTCTAAATTCATGCTTTGTAATGGCTTGAGGGATATAAAATAAGTCATACCTTCTCGATTTTTAAGGGCAGCACTTCCGGAGTAACACTTTAACATGCAACCATGGATACTGTATTCAAATATGTATAAGCATAACTCGATCGCATAGCTTGTTCAATTCCCATTTGATGCCAAATTCTAGAATTATTCTAGAGGTAAGCTACAAATGACTGAAGGATTTGGAATTAAACGGGAATTTTTAAGGCGCTTGAATTTACCAAATGGTAGATCACCTAATGTATGTATGTTCGTCAATAATAATAATATGCCGAGAAATTTTACAAATATAATCAAAGAAACAGAAGCAAAAATGAAGAATAATAACCTTTACTAAAATCTTAATTCATTGAAATACTCACTGAATGTACTGGAAAACGAAGATTGTGAACTTTGAAGGGTATAATCCATTCATACAGCTAAAACAGTTATTCACGATAGATCAGATCTCACTCTTGTAGACATTAAAAAAAAAACCTAATTCACTCACGGTCATCTTCAATGATGCCAAAATCGCAAATAAATGAAAAATTCACACAATACACTCCATTAGTGCAGGAGTCCCCATAGAATCAAAGAATTTCGATATGCATCTTGAAAAATTGAATCTCCTCAAGAAGATTCGCACGAATTTTTGTGGGGCAATTTTTCAAACAATACCTAAGGAGAAAATATCACCAAAGCGTGATCATGCGGTGGGGATATCTCAAGGAAAGGGTTTAGCATCATTGGCCTAAAATAAAACGCCTCCATATATGAACAACTGCGGGATGTAAAGCTTCAGAGAACGGCATTGGCGGTGTATTGGCTATAATATACGCCATTTTGCTGTAAAAATTTACAAAATAAGTTACACTATCGACATTATTAAAAATGAATGTTTATTTCTGTACTTTGTGTTAGTTTTTTGTTTCTGTACTTTATTTCTGTGTTCCGTTGTTAGAATGCACTTCGAAATGTGGGAATCTTATTTTCAAACCCGGTCTAAAATATTTTAGAATCCTTGATCTACACCTTTTGATGATTGAGTTTCTACATACACTAACATAAATTCACTGCATTGAAAACATTGGTAGATTACTTGAGATCAATTTCTATTCTGCTAATTAATTTTCAGTCTTCCTAAGGAGAAAAATGTGGAGGGACACATCTTTACGTAATGCTAAAGCTCATTTTGAATTCGTTCAACTCACATTCCTATTCCGCTATATTAAAATCCCTGAAAATCGTCATCTGAACTTTCTTCTTCAGATAGAGATTGGTTTCCCGCGGCATCGAATATACGGCCATTTTTACATAAATTTCGAGTATAGTCGCAGCTGAATTTTGTTGGCATTTTTTAAAGAAAAAAGTGCGTCTAATAGTCCTTAAAATACGATAATCAATTATAAGAGTATCCCATTGCAGAGGTGCCTGCGAGATCGACCTGTTGGGCGGACCTGATCTACGCCAATACATCCGTCGACGTTTGATTGATATCCGGCTCTGGATCGAGTTAATTGCATTGTCCAGAAAACCCGAGGCGATACAAAACAACTGCCGCACGTTGGAGAACGAAAAACTAGCCTTGTTCTCGTGTAAGGCTCGATACTCGACGGGTGACCCTTTCAAAGCTGAGAGAATCGGTGAAATATCTCCAATAAAATTTTCAGCACTCACTTCATGAGATGGTTGAATTACTCTACATAATTCCATCCATAGCATGCGAGATTGTGAATAAAAGGAATGAAAATCGAAACAAGAAAGGTAAAGGACCTACTACTGCGTTAAAAAAGTTCCGGAACTTATTTTTTCCCGCGAAAACGCCTAGCAGGAGTAATGTAAAATTCTGGTGGCAGATAGCGTCACATTTTGAGAAAAGCTACCTACCAACTGCTTGCCTATCTACCACCGACTTGCCTATCTACCACCTACTTGCCTACCAACCTCCTACTTGCCTATCTACCACCTGAATTTTACATTCCTCCTGCTCGGCGTTTTCGCGGGAAAAAATAAGTTCAGATACTTTTATAACGTAGTAGTATAAATTTCGAATGAACCGAATTTTGCATTAACCGAATTCCATGCTGCAGTAATTTGCTGCTTTCAGCTCTATAGTTGCAGTTATTTTCACTTACATACAAGCATATTTATTGGGCGAAATTGGGACAACAAAATCCCATCTATACATAAAAACAAGGATATAAACAGTAATATGAACAGTTTTCTCTAGAAGTAAGGTGGCAATAGAGATGATAATCAGATAAATTTAAGATAATAACGTGATATATAATTACGTCACAAAGTTATGAAGATGGTCAGCTCGTTTGCTCATAAAATCATTGCAAGATGCATAATTAAGTACAGAAAAGCATACAAAGCACAATCAGAAGGGAAATAGTGAAATAATGCTGAAGAAAGAAATATAGGGAGGTATAACTATCCACTATATCGAAAAGTGCCATTTGTTTACATTAACAAATGAATAAAATTCTAACTGATAAAGTCAATATATGTTTATTTTAATATATCTCAGCTGTTTATAAAATGAAAGGCAACTTCAGGATACAGAAGTACAACTTATATATATATATTAAAATTCCACCATAAATGGTTTTAAATGCTATCCGATTACTTTTCCAACGGATAATAAAATGATTTCGTTCTAACCATTGTTTGTGTTAACCATTTTGCGTTGAACGCAAATTATTTGCATTCAAAGGGGACAGTATGAACCAACACTACACTTCGCGTTCTTCGATTTGGCTCTAAGAGAACGAACATGGAGATTCTGATCTAAAGCAGGTTTCGGTATATATAATGTCAATATTTTAATTTTTTTATATATGCATTAACAAAACCAATATAACCACCTACACATATAGGCTTTCTTTATTACGTCAAGGAAAGGTTGAGCGAAAATCTAGAGCGAACTACACTCCACTTCCTGTTAAAGCCGCTCCAAGTTATTTTAGGAGAGTGGGCAAGATTTCATTTGGCTGCCGCATTAATAAATTAGCTAATTTCGCTTCCGAAAATGCGCAACTGGGGTTCCGCGAATTGACGAGCAATGAGAACGAATTTTCGTATGCGTTGTAAACTGTAATATAAAAATTAATTAGAACATTATATTTCACTTTGAAAAAATTTCATACTTCGATGGGAAATACATTTTGTTGTTATACAACTTCCCACCTCAACAGCTGGACGCCAGCGGCTATTACCCACGCTTCCTTTCTGTTCACTCAAGTTAACAATAACTTGCTCTGTGCTGTTGGCCAATGTATTTCACGAACTTATAAGTAATATAAACGCTAACGTTATATAGAATCATCCTACTGATAAAAAATGCACAAACAATTATGACGTATATTTTTTAAATAACAAGAAATGTAGTAATCATTTTTCTGATTATAAAAAGGACAGAAAGACACGTTCAATTTGCTCAAGATGTACCAAAAACATATGCCGAGAAAATTAAAAAATGTTCTGCCTTAATTTTTTGATATTAATTTAGAATAAAAAATTGAGTATTATCATTATCTGAATGCATTAAAATACAGGCATGATTAATTACGTCAAACGGTCTAACTCAATCAAAATAAATCTTTTCTAATAAGTAACAGTGAAAATGAATATGAAGTAATATAATATTTTATTTTTATTGCTCTACAATATCCCGTGGTGCCCCAATGACTTCCGATTCGACAAACTAAAAATCGTGATGATGTTTCAATGTTGTAAAATTAAAAGAGCTAAAATAATATCGCAAAACCCAGTCAAAATTGGATATAAAACTTTAGTGAACAAATAATGCCGGTAGGGTCCAGATAGGCAACAAAGCAACCTTTTATTTTCTGTCCTCCTAGGGTTAAGGAACATATTCAAATGCATTCCTCAACATCTAATCCAACAGAAAATATTTCGTTCAGTAGAAATCAGGTCGTGCGCAATCAATATAGGATGAAGCTCCCGGATAGTCAAATGTGCAGCGCGTTCGGCTTTTGTGAAAGCGGTTCCAGGTTTGGTTCCCGGTGAGAGCATATCTGCGTAATGACATGAGCTGTTGAAGTAATTTTATCAATGACGCTTCTAACACAGGATGGCTTGCTTCAACAGAGAGCGAAGTTTTCAGGAATGTCGAACTTGTCGTAGAATTAATGTAAGGTTCCTTTTTGTTATGAGAACTTTTGCTATCAGCCTAATATATTCGACAATAAGATAAAAGATAATGGACAAGGGTAATCAGTAATGGAAGATTGAGGAAATATAGCAAATATATCTTTTTTGGTTGAAATTACGAAGCACTGACAATTTTAGCAAATCTAATATATATTTACGACCACTTAATACAGCAATATGCATCTGAATGTTAGAGAATGTATCGATTTATTGTTCAAAACAAAATCATGGCATGTTTGTCATAAAATTTGTGTAAGGAACAAACAAAGTAAAGGTTAATTTATGGTGAAAACTTTATAACAACAATCTTATTACTATCTAATAATAATTATAATAACAAATTTATTATGCTCTCGGATTTTAAGTCCCATAAGAGCAGAAAAAAATATACAAATACTATCTGGTCACATAAAATAATAATAAAAATTATAAAAATTAGGTCGTAATACAAAAGATTGACTGCTTACATAAAAATAATACCACAAAAAAAAGAAATAAGCCAATATTATGGTAATAAGAGTCATTCTGTCTATCTTTTGTATTACAACCTAATGTTTATAATTTTTATTATTATTTTATGTGAGCAGATAGTATTTGTATATTTTTTTGCTCTTATGGGACTTAAAATCCCAGAGAATAATAAATTTGTTATTATAATTATTATTACTACAACTAATCGTCTGTCAATGAAGATAAAATAGTGAAAACTAGTTGCCTCTGCATCCTCAAGTCGAAGAAATTCATACATTAGGAGTGGATTTTATCTTTCTTCTCTTTAGCAATTTTCCACCTATTAGAGAATGGTCTCTCATAATTTAACTACCTCAAAATTTACATTGCGATTCAACTTTGGAACGATAAGGCTTCTTTCTTGAGCAGTGGAGATGACGTAGAATAGTGTAGCCATAAACGACATTTCTCAATTCAAAACTTGCTCTACGGTTTTCTTTGGTAACTGAATGACCATTCCCTGAAGTTATTTCCACAAATAAAATCAACGTTATATATTCATGAATCAAATTTGTGAGGCCCCATGCCGTTCTTATTTCTTCGTATAATAAGTGGTCAGTTTCTACCAACTGCAGATATTACAAAGGGAACAATAAAACGAAGTTATATGCAGAAGTTTACGGTGTATATATTCTGAATGTATTTTAATCACATTTATTTGCGTCTGCGTTTATGACAGGCCATCTCGGAACTTCAGAAAATTGAAATTTTAGGAGATGGGAAAGTAAAACAGTATGCTGCGTACCTCTACCTAACCGCAGTTGAATCTGCCATCGAAAGCTTAGCTGCTTATGGACTTCGCTCGAAAGAAACTGTTTCTTGTCTCCTGCCGCGGATATTCTAGGGGTAGCAATGCGCTGTCTCAGTTATAGGTTTCCGTTATTTCTATAACGTGCACCGCGTACCAAATGACAGCAGTTTAACAGGGACTCTCTCGAGAGAGAAATGCTTGCAAATGTTTGCAAAAGGTACACTCGTAAAACTTGAGATACCTCATGGAACTCGTTTTATTGATTGAAACATATTAGAAGTAATTAATTCTGATCGTACCATTAAAAAGAAACCTGCTAAACGATATGTGCACCTTAACCCGTGTTGAAAATTGGAATATTTCCTTTTTTACTTCTCTGATACGTTAACCACAGACAACAGTGCTTCTGAATGTTTTTGCCGAAGCTAATTCTAGAATATAAAGTCTTAGTCACGTTAAAATTGGTAATTTATTTCCCTATGATATGCAAGGGAATTGGGTAAAGGTTATTTGCACGAAATGGCGTGCAGCCAGGATAAATCCAAGGGAAGAATAGACTTGAAAAAAGTCTGACGGGACCGGGAAACGAACCCGGGTCTCCCAAATGCCGGTCAGGTGCTCTGTCCGTTGAGCTATCCCACCGGAGCACTCTCAAGCTATCTTCTCCCTAAGAAAAGACCGGCAATCGAGAGACCCCGGTTCGGTTCTCGGTCCTGTCGGACTTTAAAAGTCTATTCTTCCCTCGTCCTTATGATACAATTCTCACAGATGAAGTCACTGTCTACAAGAGGTAACAGTTGGAAGACTTTGCCACTGTTGTTTCGCGAGGACCGATTTACTCTAAAATATATATTGAGTAACTATTTGGTAATAATGATTGAGTTTTTCCAAACAGAGAAGAAGCTTGATATTGTAGTTACACGAAGGAAAATTAGGTTTCAATAAATTATTACTTATATAATATTAATCAAACTAAATCAAATGATACCCGAACGTATGATCTGTCCAAAGATGTACGTGGTGTGTACGAATAAACGAACACTATTGAAATCTGTTATATGAGCTCCTCTAGTTCATGGAATACAAGGGAAAATCGATCGTTTTCACCCCCATTAGGTTTTCCTCTATAGATACGTTTCTACTAACTTTAATTTTTCATATTTTACGCTTCAATGCTGCCGTGAGAACTTATTCCATACTCAGAGGAAGTAATAGTGTTTTGGAGCCCAATGAATTTGATGAAAACGCCAATCCGGGCTAAAATAAGCTTTTTATCTTTTAATCACAACTATGATCGAGAGAGAAACAACTTAACCCTCCGTAAGTCTCGCTGTTGTTTTCTGTACAACACAGACGGTTTTCCGGGTCCCGTTTCTACCTGGGTTGTCCCTTGAACCTCATGCCCGGGTCTATTCCTCTATCGCACCTACTTGTAAATTCGTCATATACTTCTTTTTGTCTTAAATCGACTGCGAAAGCGAGTAAATCTATGAAGTGACGACTGTTGTAGCACATACAACGCGCAACGGCTTGTGTAAGTCTTTCGTTGGTGAACTCTATATTTGCTTATTATAATGTTTACATGGAGTTTTTCACTTATTTCGTCTTAAACATTATTAGACGCATTTCAATTTCGGAACTAATAGACATCTAGCTTTTTAGGTACTCTCTTAACGCATGTAAATACATAAAGGTGAATAATTATATTTTTTACTAAAAGTTGTTTACATTTTAAATAATTCCTCTTAAGTTATATTATTATTTAAATTTTAGTACTCAGAAATGATATTTAGTTCAATTAATTTTACAATTTTGGCCGAAAAACGATCTGATGTATGGAATACAACGCGCGACTGTTCGTGTTATGAACATAGGCGCGACTGATGAAAGGTTGACAAGATTATCATGCACAAAAGTCACCTGCTCGCGGACGAGGCAGCTTTCCTGACCGATGAGGTATTTACTGTAGTGACCATCATGAGCGACATCTTTGCCATACGATATCTCAGCCCACTTTTCGGAAAAAAATAATAACATCTTGCGACCTTTGAGGCTGACCTTTCATGTGAGTGGGCACTCAAGTTTGGAAAGCCTTGCATCATCGATAATTTCTGACAAACAGCAACACTAATACGCAGGAGCAGTCTTATTCTCGATTTCAGTATTTAAATGATCCAAATTTGGATGGTAAGTGGATAATGTACTATTTCCGGCAGAAATTTTCCCTTTTCTCATTACCATTTCTTATACCATCTCTCAACATCGCTTACTATTTTCATCATGGAACGTAATACGATAATTTGAAAAATTATGACCGTATATTGTCTAACTTTCAAAGTGCCTTATTGATACGCAGCTATAAACCGTTAGCTAGTGTCAGAATCCTAACATTTAAGCAATAGGATTTTCTGCGGTTAGCAATAGTATTTGTATTCTGATAATAAGAAAAGAACAATCTAACTCCCAACGGTAGCTGAAGCTTATTCTATTCAATTATGCAAATCTTGGATGCTTAATTTCTTTAAAATTCAGGAAATAAATTAGTCCTTATAAAGTGGTTCTACTTTTATAATATTTGGCAGTATCACAATCGTATAACTTTTACTAAAATATCCCTTTTTAACTTATTATTGTTTATATATTATAATTTTAATTATTTCTTGAAACACACGTCACTTGAATGTATTTCAATATTTTACTGGGCTTTTCGCGTGAAGATTAAAACCGAACAACGAAGTTCTTCCACAGAGAATTATTTTACTTGAACCGTTTTATTCTTGTCGAAAGTAACATTTATTAATGATCTAAATGTTTCTTGCAATGATAAGATATTTCAATTCGCTGATGACACAGCCGCTTTAGTGAAACACAAGGAACTGGATGTCGCAGAATCTCTGATTAACTCTGAAACTAGCAAAATAACAGATTGGTTTAATTATAACCAGCTTTTTGATAATCAAGGGAAAAAACGAGATATAAAATTCTGTCTCTTTAGGAACTTAGCAAAAATAAATCAGGAACCTGTGAACTACTTAGGCATCATCTTAGATCAGCGTCTTAACAGGGGAGAATAATATAAGATATTTAGGAATATAATTTAGTAGAATAACTTATCTAATCACAAAATTAGCTTCAGTTGTCACCCCAGATATATTGAAAGTTGCGTATTTTGCAACCTTTCATTCAACAATGACTTATGGTATAATATTATGGGGTAACTCCTCCCATTGGAAAAAAATAATTATATTGCAAAAGAGGGTTATGAGAGCCCAAGAAGAGAATCTTGTAGGCCCCAATACAAAAAATGGGGAATCCTGACAATGCCCTCTGCATATATCTATGCATGTGCTGTCCACATTCATCAGAAGGTACTCTAAACAGGAGGATCTGCACATTCATTTTACCAGAGGTAAAGAAAATTTGAGAATCCCAACATACAGACCAAGTCTTACTGGAAGAAGTTTTGAAGTGATGGCCTTAAAAGTGTACAACAGTCTACCTAGCTCTATCAAAAGCAATAAAATGGTACATTTCTGTAAAAAATTAAAGAAATATATTCTAACAAAGTCATACTATAGTGTTAATGAATTTTTAAAGAGGCGAACCAAAATATGTTGTAGAGATGAAATGTGTTAAGTGTTTGTGAAAATTCGGTCAAGAACAATTATTTTGCTGTATCATTACTGTAATGTATGTTATAATATGATTAGAATGTTAAATTTGATTGTGTTACGTTGATTTTATTAATTGTATATTATTGACATGTGTTATACATGCATATGTATGTAGTTGGATAAATAAAAATTATTATTATTTATGAGTGAGGGCTGGTAATGATGTAGTTAAATGTTTTATTCCGCAAGTGTTACTTTTCCACTTTCAGTTCACAAGATAACTATTTAAAGTGTTGTTTTAATGTATACAACTAAGTTTGAGTAGATCCTTAAGTGCACCGTACCACTGCTAAAATATTCCCGATGGGACCACTACTAAAATATTCCCGATGAATCCAAGCAATTTAAAAAAAATACATATTCTTGTAATATCATGAAAATAATTAAAAGATCAATTAATGTTATATAAAACAAAGAAAATCAAAAACTTATACAATCATATCATATTCCATCCTTATTGAAGTAATTCTCTCATTCTGTCTATAAATTGCAAGGTATTTTTCCTTGGAATTCCACCATATCAATTACACTGTTACGAGAGCCTGTGAATTCTTTAACGGGGATGTAGCTCAGTGGTAGAGCGTTCGCTTTGCATGTGAAAGGTCCGGGGTTCGATCCCCCGCATCTCCACTTTTTAACATAAGCACACCTTTTAACAGATTTCGTATTTTTTAGACAAGAATTTTACCAACAATTATTAAGAGAGATGAATGAGGAGCAATTTATTTAGACAAAAATAAATTAAATTATTGCGTCCGCGTAGGATGGATGTGGTTTTCGGATAAGAAAACCGGCTACTGCAAACTATTTATTCGCCATATACTTATTAGATTTCATCTTCACTTATTTAAGAAAGGGAAAGTGAAGTACAGAGGGAAGTAATAACCATAGCAAAAGATATAGTAGCTCAAAATTATGTTTATCGTAAATTAAAACCCTTTAATAGCCTAAAAAATGTAGCTACTGTAAAGATAAGTATTCGTTAGTTTCTTGGTTAACATGGAATTGAAGTTTTTTTAAAAGAAAAGATCCAGGATCACGAAAGAAAATCTTTATGAAAAAAGAACCAAAAAAATTTCTTCTTTTAGCAAAGAAGCTTACAAAAAGCTTTTATTAACATCTTGAGATTACGTTTATTCCAGATTCTCTGTTTTCTCTAACATTTCACGAGATTTCTATCCTACTTTCTTCTGAAACCACTCAAATTAATCTCAATTTAACAATTTCTATTTCAGGTCTTGATGGAAATAATTGATGAATTAATTGTTTACAAACAAATTGCTCGGAAACAGAGGCAACCCTCTCTTGTTTACTCTAGATTTATTTTTGACGATTTATAAATATCAAACGTTTTAATTTTATTCATGGCGCATTTCAACTCATCAATTAATGCCGGATTGTTCCCCTTTAATTGTGCTAATTATAATCAGTTTATTTTTAATTCAAACATTGAAATAATTTATCGGCTTCAATTCTTTTTCAGTTAAATACGCCCGCAGCGGTTTAAAGTAAATATTGCAATTGCATCCGCTGAAATTCGATGATACGATTTTGAAGAGGGATCTCGAATCGCATCCATTATATTGCGAATTAGTTCGTGCAAGTAAGTTAAAATAATTCCGATTGTTAACGAGGCTATAAAAGTTAAAAACATTGTTAACACACTTCCTAGTAAAGTAATTACTTAGTAGGGTATTTCTAAAGAGTAATTACTAAAGAATGATTACTTGTAGAGTGTTAATTACCATAGAATTATATGGCTTATTTTAAGTTTATATAACTGTATTTTATTAAAGTTTTCATGAATTCATTATAGTTATGGGTAACAAAATAGAAATGGATGTTGGAGGTAAAACGTTTCGGCAATATATATATTATATATTCGGCAAAGAAGAGAATCAACTCAAAACAATACCGTGGAGTCTCTGATAGTAGCACAGAATATTATCATCACTTCAGATAACATGAAATAAAACATAAAAGCTTTTGAACAATATTAATAAAATTTAAAAAATCCATGGTAAACAAATTGTTTACCATGGATTTTTTAAAAGTTAATAAGTACCACAAAATTAACCCTGAATAGGTATCGTTAATAAAATTTAACGTTGATTTTCCGAATATCACACCTAAATATTTATTTAGCCTCAGCCACACACTGAAAGACGGAATGTTGATGAAATTTTATCATATTCACCTCCGGAGGTTGTATAAAATGTAATTCTAACTAAAGACTAATCGGTAATTTGAGAACAGTTGTAACTATCATCCACCAACCATACTTGAAACAATTCATAGTCATTTCAAAACAAACTCCAGGTATTTCATTCATATTATCCGCGAAACTTACTCTGGATTCGATGAGGTGAATTAAAGTTACCAAGATTTGTTAGAATATTTTGAATATTTGATCATGCTTTTTGTTAGTATTACAGGTTAAAGATAACTTTATGATTACTGTAAGTTACATTGAGAAAATTATTATCAGTGAGTAAAATTTGATTTAAATACCCATGAAATACAGAATCTATTATTTATAGACGTTTCTCCGGATATACCTATATATAAGCGATCAAAATTCTAACCTTGTTCCACAAGTGTCAATGACTTGAAATTTTTACCACGTACTGGCCGTAACGTGTAGTAACTACAAGAAAAATTGCGATTTTGAAATTCAGTGTCATGGGTTCGATGCCAAAAGGCCCCAAAGTCCCGATTTTTCCCGTAAAGATAAATGGCGGGGATTTTCGAAAAATATTTGAGGCACTTCCCCGCAAAGCAGAGTATTGAAATTCGAGAGATCGCTAGAAGCCGTGCATATCCAACGGAAACCTTAAAGACATCTTCGAGGATTATCCTTGGTTCGACGCTAGCTCAGGGTAAATATACTCCCATTTAAAATATATTGCGACGATTTTTGAGAATTTTTTGAATCACTTCCCGATAAGATGGAAACTTGAAACTCCTCATGTAGATAGAGATCATGAATGTATTTTATGCACTCCGTTGGAAGTTCCGTTGATGGTCCTTGGTTCGATTCCAAAGAGCCATTTACATTCCTCAATGCATTTCTTATGGAGATAACGGAAAATTTTTTAGGTAATTACCGGCAGGATATCGACTTCAAACTTTGCATTAAATAAGATCAAGTCCTAACAAGCCATAATGTGTGTTCACAGCTACTCATATGTCCTGGGTTTGGCACCAGGCGTCTCTACAATCAGTAACGAATCCGATTTTTAAGAATTTTTTGAACCCCTTTCCAATAATATAGAAACTTGAAATTCGGCATGTAGATAGAGATCATTGATACATTTCCAATACTGTGTTTTAGGATTCCCTGATCGTCCTTGATTCGATCCCAGAGAGCCATTTACATTGCCCTATGCATTTCAGATGGGAATAATGACTCATATTTCAGGACCATCCTGGTATGATATGGACTTCAAACTTTGAATTAAATAAGATCAGGTCCTAACAAATTATTATGTCTACTCGCATCTGCCAATAGGTCCTGGGTTAGACACCAGGCGTCCACAAAAGTCAGAAATTGCTACGATTTTTTTTAACCCCTTCCCGATAACATTAAAACTCAAACCTTGGCATGTGAATAAAGATGATAAATACATTTCATATGCTTGCAGTATGCAAGCAACTTTTACTCTGTATAATAATACCGAACAGCACAATTCAAGATAGCTCAGTGTCAAGGACAGTAAAACTTTCACGGGACAGATTGAATTTTTTATCATAAGCCCGGAAAACATTAATTGAATTCACGATAGTGCGGGGATCTATATCAATAGTAATCCAGTGTAGTCCTTAAAATCCGTAGCTATCTTTCTCGACTCTTCGCCGAATTTCCTTTTAGCGATTAAAGCCTTCCAAGGAGCCAAAGTTTTTGGTTCCGAGCGATCGGAAGAAATGATATATTTTTCTTTAGCCTTTTAGAGATGAAGCCTTAGATTCCCGATGAAACCGTAAAAACTGAAGCCGCTCAAGGTAAGGGTCGGAGATATAAAATCAGCGTATATATCTCTTTACAAAACGATAAGATTTAAGTGATTAAGTTAAATGGAGAATAACACCACTCTAATAAAAAAGGGTGTTTGGAACTAAAGCCTTACAAACTCCCGAAATTTATTGGAAGCAGAGCTCTCTCAACTTTTTCTAACTATCGTTGAAATGAATGGTTTACTAATAATAAAAATGTTCCTAGATAAACCCTAGCACAATATTTATAATAATAATAATAATAATACATTTATTGATTTCCTGTGTCGGATAGTCACCTGAGGACAAATTCAAGTTGAACAAAAACCCGAAAAACATTATTTATTAACCCTGAATTATTTAATTTTATTATAATTAATTTTTTGATTTATTATATTAATACATTTCTGTTATTCTGCGTCTCTTTTAAGATTTTACTCTAAATTTAACTATATAATTACCTCTGATTAATGTCTGAGCATCGAAAAATATATTCATTGCGTTTTATGAATGAGGTGAGTCGGACTGAGGTTATTTTGTTATTTAAGCGTCTGAATGCAGTTTGGGTGCATTAAAAATGCATGAATGCGTAATTAAACGTAAGAGTATTCTTGACTGCCATGAGTTTACTTTTTAGAAGCTATTACCTTTTAAATATATTACCAATTAAATTCAAGATTAAGGCCAGAATTAGAGATGCTTACTGAGGTAATGCAAATAGCAATCGTAGAAGGATTTACTGCCGTACTCTGATAAACAATACAATATTAAAGTTAAACATAAACAAGAAATCTCTTAATAAGTTCTCACAATCCACGTCGAATTTAAATGGAATATATCTGAAGACGGGAAAAATGCCAGAATTCAGAAGTCCTTGATATAAGTTCCGTTAGAAAAGTGGGCTGCAGAAGACAGTTACTTCATAGGCTTGCCCCATTGTTGGTCGTGAGCTTAATTAATGACGTGGCTAAAAACGACAACAATAGTTCAAGGAGTCACAAAAATACGCAATAATGATATTGATTGAAACTTAGAAACTCATCCAAGGAAAGCATTTTAGATTTTGTTTCTCTTGAAGATAAATCTGTAAGGGAGACTATTGTCCATAAATTTGATATTGAATGAAATATTATTGCAGAGAAAATCTTTACGGTTTAAGAAATAATATTAGATGGAATAGTAATTACAAATATATCATTGTATATTTATTTTTCCTTATAACTTTGGCATAGCAATTTGATATCATCAAATTTGAATTGTAGAGATAGAATTAAGACCACGCGTTGCAACCTTCCAAATTCAACCCGATCCAAGTCTCGTAATTTGAGACAAACAAGCAAACCAAATTTTAAACGAATTTAAAATCAATAATATTTTCAATTAATTCCTTCAGACTGCTCATAGCAAAGTCTGAAACTCAATCTTTTCTCTTTTGAATCTTCATGTTAATTTAACGCACGAAAAAATACCCCTTTCTTCGAGGATCTTTTCCTGCAGTAGATAATATCATCCCTAAAAGTCTCTTATCTATTTTTACATCTACATCATATTTTGTGCTATCAAATTTAATTTATTATAGTATTTACAATATATTAGAATTTATGAGATCGGAGAGGAACTTTTAGTTTCAATTTCGCTCAAATAAAGACGCATTTTTGTAATTATTTTTATTTAAGAATTTATTCTTTTCACGAACGATACACACAATAGCAATAAGCAGAAAAAATAGGCCGATCGTTCTGTATTAATTCCCCCTGCCACACGCCGGTAGACTACTTCCAAGTTATCACTCCACTGCTGGCTAGAGCTGCATTTGGCAGTACGCATCCTTTTAAATCGATTCGACTTCAAGTTCTTGGACTTAAAAATAACTTCTAAATACTAAATTATGTACATTAAAATAAAACATACCATTTCTACTTTATTGAGTTATGAGATGTAAACATTAGCTCCTATCTAAGCTTTCTTTTACTCGCGATAACTTAAAGTAAACAATACATTGGAGATTTCCTCGAGGTACTTTCCCATTCAAACCACGGGCCTATTCGTGCTACCGTTTTAGATTCCTTAAATCATCCACAGTCCGTGAAATCGAGAATTCGACACCTTGATTTTATCTGTCCGCGTATAAATCACGTGCCTGAGGGGCCAACTTGTAATGCAGTGCCTTATGCTTCTAGTAGCCCAAAATTTCTCCCTATCTACGCGTAAGATCAGCCGGGTTCAACTCACGACTCGAAAAGGTAGAACAAACATCTGTTCAGATCATTGAGAGAAGCGAAGAAAAGAAAAATGCAACTCGGGCTTATCTGATGACAGCCGAGTGTGACTTATCCGTTGAATCTTTAGAGAAAGCATCATCGCTGTCATGTACACTTCAAGGAACTTCTCATCGCTCCCGTATGGAGTTGTGAGTAACTGTCTTGATGTTTAAATTCTTACCCCCGATAGCAACGGATGTGATGTTTCACTTGGATACCATTTATCCCTCTCACAGAAGTGAACGGTTAAACAGAGTAGCAATTTGTAAAATACAGCGAATGTATTAGAAATGTGGGAATTCCTGAATACACCGTAAAAGATTGCCCACGACTTTAACTTACGAATAATTTCCGAAGATGGGTCAAATTTTTGTGAAAATTTAAACTTGCAAAATTCTTTCACTCCTAAATTATTGAAATTTACACGTTCTTGGAATATAAATGAAAGAAACCAAATTGTATACTTAAATTAATCTTCAGAAGTGAAATCTGGTTAAACTCCATCTTCAAAGTAATTTTTTGTGAAGATAATTCATGTTTCCTTAAATCTATTAATTATCTTTACTTTAAATTCATAATCTTTGACTTACTTTTCTTTTAAGGTAGATAATAATTATCATTGCTCATTTTAATCTGGAGTTACTTAGGTAACAATTAATATCGTTAAAGTCATAGAAGATAATGGTTGTTTAATTAATTTTTAAAATACCGAATCAATAGAGCAATTTCAACAAGTTAAAAGAAAATATGGTTAGAAAATCCTGTTAAAGAAATGGATACTTTCGACGCAAATATTTTCCATTCTACCTCAAAGAATTGTGCGCGATTAAGGACTTTAAAGAACCCGTACATTGTATACAACACGATGTTATTGGATAATATTTGATAACCTCATATATGTAAGTTTTTGGAAGACAAGTTAATGATCATCGTAATTTTTATCCTACAGCTACTGTTATATATTTTTCCTATTTTGTATTTCCATACTATTAACTTACTTTAGGTTATTGTTTGTGCCTAAATCATGAATTTAACACTCTGATATAATTATTTTAGAGCGTTATTTTGCATTGATCGTGTTTTATTTTCCTTTTTTCTAGTTCAGTCATATTTTTTATCACAAGTGTATGTATCTACTTACTGTATTCTCTGCATTTCCTTTTTTTATCCACTTTTATATTTTGTCTTGATAATATGTCTCTAACATTTCTTGTAATTTTCCAGGTTATACGTACATTGTTGTCTTTAATGTCTTTTAGTTTTTGCTATCGGTAGGTTTGCGCAGGTTTTTCATACCCCCCTTCTTTGTGGGTGTTTACCTGCAGCGGATATATTTTCCTAAGCTTTTCTTAGTTTTTTTTTACATCCGCAATCCCTTCTTACATTTTCTTCTATTTTTCTCTAAGTTTCATTGATACATGTAATATACTTATAATAATGTAAGAACTTAACGACAGGTTAGATGGAAGATGATACATTTTAGTCTCAATCTCGCCTATAATAAAGACCCCTAATAATAATTATAATAATATCTTTACTACTTTTCTCATCAGATGTGATACATCATGTTGTTTACTCAATTCTGACGAATCACAATTTATATATATTTTTCGTATATGTAACGTAAATTGGGTTAATATTTGTGTAGCTGGAATTTTCATCTGGGCTGCTCTGGTCGTTTCAGGCTCCATTCCAGTGAAACCCAAAACGATAGAAACCCGCTAATCAATTCCCATAGTCAATCCACAACTCAGTTGACACTGTCTATCTCTGTTTCGTCACCTGCGGAGACGGCTCGCATCCGTCATAACCCATTCATAAAAATCCCTTCCGACTCATTAAGCTGCTGCGTCACAAGAATGTCAACCGAACGACCGTGAGCGAGTATTCCCATCGGGAAAACAGCGACTCAAAGAGAAGGCGTGGAGAGAAAGGCAGGGACGGTTCAGAAGCCGCAAATGAGTCGTCTCAGGGTCTGAAGGAGAGGGGGCGGCTTGTTATTGTTATCAATGGCTCCATCTCAACAATTTAATTGTCGCAGCAAAACCAGCCATATAATAATATTAATCTTTATTACGGGCAAAATTGCCCTCTAACTTTTACATAACATATATAAATACATCTGTAGCGACTTAATATTGCAAAGTAGTAGGGTATGTAATGATATATAAACTGATTATAAACTAATATTATTCAAGAATACAAAAAATATCATTCTTATTACACAGTGAAGATTTTTAGAGAACATAATATTAAAACACAATATTATAAATGTTTACATGGGTAAAAGAACAATAAAAATATTGTAATCCTTACAAAGTGAAAAATAATAAAAGTTACAATATTACTGATACATAATTTAAATTGAAATATATAATATAAGAATACATATTATTAAGTGACGTAAAGTAATGTAGTATTTATCACAGAAAAAACAAAATAAGAGATTTCAGAAAATAAGGATATAAAATATCAGTCTTGAGTAATGATTAAAATAATTTTCGAATAAGATAAGTTATAAAAGTACATAAGATAGTACTTAAGAATACACATAATATGTTATAAGAAAATACAGAATTTAGAAATAAACTATTATGTTGATAAAGCTTTCAATTTCCTTTTCAATGTGGGTAAATTTAAGTTAAATAAATCAATTCTGCAACCAACAAGATTATAATTTCTCATTGCACTTAAGATGGGCGAGAAATAAGTATAATTTCTTTCTTTCTTTGGTAAGGAAAAAAGTGAATTTGGTCTAGTCTGTTTTTGAGGAACATGGACACTTATTTTATTGAGGAGATCATTACAATCTAGGTTATTATGTAGTTTATTGTATGAAAGAATAATGCTGGAATGAACTCATATTTTTCACTTTAGTGATTCTGAAATAGTGATTCTCAAGTCAGACGTTTCCAAAAGAAGAGTATAAATAGAAGATAATTGGGGTAATACATACTCATTTAATCCAAATGTTTTATCCAACAAAATTTAGTATCATGACATGAGTAAACGGCATTGGAATAAGAGAGGACGGTTTAAAGAAATATGAGACGAAATAAACATTAAGAATACAAGAAGATTCTATATAAATTATTATCCTGTCTTATGGAATTATTAATAAAAATTATTGAGGGACAAATTGAAAGGAAATCATATTTGAGCAAATCGAAATTAGAAAGAAAATGTTTACTATAACTGTAATAAATGGGTAACCACACCCTCTTGGCTACAGCCTTCCCCAGTTAAAATTTTCTTATCGGATAGCTAAATTGGACAGAGCAACCAACCGGCAATTGGGAGATCCGGGATCGAGTACCGATCGAATAGACTTTTTCACTTCCGCTCCTTCACGGAACTGTCCGAAATTAATAATTTAAATATAATAATTATACTGATAGAATAAAATTGTAGTGGTCCAGAAATATGTTAATTTCTGACCAATAAGGGGCATGCGGCAGAAGTAGCTCCTCGGCCCAGAGCAGCTAAGAGAGTATAAAACTTGCCCTGAGCACCGCGCGAGTTAAAGGTAAAACACGCGGAAGCATTTCCAGAGATTTCTTTGGGGAAACGAGCTCAATTCATAATTCCGCGCAAAAAGGAATCCGGGAGAACCTGTTCCCCTCGCGCGGAACGTAAATACGGAAAAAATCCGGGCGATAAATAAAAAGAAAAAAATGGCCCGTATATTTCTCTCTGGCGGTGATAAATCGGCGGGCGTATCTCTCCATTTTCAATATACAAGCGATTTCCATCGGAAAGTCAACAGGTTTCGATGCGAGACGGAGCGGGGATAAGGAGGGGTATCACACACATCACAAGAGGAATAAAAACGCCTTTTTCATCCGCGGAAGAGATACCCTCCGATCGACCTCCGGGCCTCCTTTTCAATGTCAAGTTTATTCAGAACACGAGCTGTTCTCGGTGGGAGATTCGGGTAGGACGGATTTTTGAGGCGGTGAGGAAGGTCAGTGGCCGTCTTATACCCGCCCCCGGAGGCCTTTGTGAGCGGGGGCGAGAATTGATGGGTGGGAGGGACCCTTCGGGTGGGTGGGAGGCACCCTTTGGGTGGGTGGGAGGGACCCTCTGGGAGGCTGAGAGGTGTTTTAATGGGACGTGAAGGGGTGGACGGGGGTGGAAAGAAGGAGGATCTGCCGGGTTATTCGTTTCCGCTAGGCTGGAGGTTGACGCGTAAGAGGGCCGTCAACTCCGGAACCCAGTTTCGCTGTGTTTACGTCGGATGCACTGGGAAAAAAGGGGGACCCGCAGTGTTGCCGCTATGAATTAGCCCCGGATCGGGGTCGTCCTACCTTATTGCCGCGTTCGGAATGTCAACGATTCGGCGAGGACCCCTTGAATGCCACGACCCTTGTTTCGGATCAAACGGCCTTTTTATTTGAGTTGTTTACACCGTCACACACGCCGTTACGGGTCATTCTTGGCTTTATGGATTCGGAGGACGCTGAATACTGTTCTTTTTTAGGAAATACCCGTCGGATCATTGCAAATTACGACAATTTGTATCTAAAATGATTATATTCTTCCTTGAAACCCATCCAAAACGTATTCTCTAACACTTTTAAGAATACGATGCAATTGAATATGTGAAGAGGTTCTAAGACTTAAGTCGATTCATTAGCATACATATTACTGATATAACGGGAAGTTAGTTCTTAAGAGAATCCTTTCACCATTAACCGTTTTAGTCGCGAACCCAAACGACTCTGCCATAACTAGGCTTCGAACCTAAAACCCTGACATCGCTAATCCCTACCCCAATAATGATTTTTTTCATATTTACTTACTTTGACAAGGATTACTCTCTGCTTCATTTTATTATTTGACAAGGATTATTCTCTGCTGTTACTGTAAATCTATAACTACATGACTATGACTGTGTTCTAATCTGTATCACTACTCATTATATTGCTGTTATTTATCTTTTTGATTCTTTCCTTTAACTTTTGCAGGTTTTTCACACCCCCTTTCTCTTCGCGGGTTTTTCCTGCAGTGGAGACGTTTTTTTTTGTGTTTAAACCTCACTGTTTTTTCCTCCACAAAATCAGTCAGTCTTTTCCTCTTTTCCTTTACTATTATGTCGAGGGTTAAATGGAATATGGGACTTTTTAGTCCCAATTTCGCCCAATAAAGACGTTATTATTATTATTTTTATAAGGATGGCAAGAATATGTTCTCGATGGTATCGAATTCAGCATTTTTTGGCAAGATTTACCTCTCCACCATTTTGGAACCTGTTTGGTTATTGGTGTCAGAAATGGCATAATAGTTTCTTTTATTTCTATGATAATCATAACAGAGTTCTATGAAAAAAAAGTTGATGATTCTTTAAATTGTTCGGTTTGGTATCACACGTTTATGTTTACGTTTTAGGCGAACGATCCTTCCGCAAGAGACATTTAATGTTCGGAATTCAGTTCAGGACGTTCGATGCATTTAATCTATTTTACAAAAAGGAAAAAAAGATTTTGGGGTTTTTAAAAATTAGAGAGATTCAGAAGTTTGGCGGACCTTTTTCACATAAACCCAAAATATTGGATGTTGGATGAAATATTATGATATCTATTTCTTTAATTTATCCTGCCTTATTTACCCTCCAAATATATTTCGCTCGGGAAAAATTATATGGGATACATTTCATAGTAAAACATGAAAAATTGTTATAAAAAATAAGATATAAACGGTTTTGCTGAATTATTCCAATAGGAGACCATCATTTTATATTTAACGACAAAGAATGTGGTTGCAAATATATAAAATATGGTGTAATTCAGTAATTACTTTGTAAGAAACCGAAATCTCATGGAATTAAAAGTTCGTTTTTTCTTTCTTCCAACTTTCACTTCTATCCTTTCTCTTTCTTCTTAAATCCATCCAAAATATAGTTGCAAGAGATTGAATTTTTATAATTTATTCATTATTTAAATTAATTTTATGTTGTCAATTTTTTGTTTTATTTTGTTCTCACTGATTGTTTGTTTCTCCTTGCTTCTTGTTCTTTCGTCAACTGCAATTGGCCTCGTGATGTTTGTTTATACTTACTGATAAATAAATAAAGTTCGCTCAGTAGTAAGCCTAGTAGTGATTCCTATTTAGTAGGCTGCACTTTGAGGCAATAAAAAAATCATTAATCTCTTGAATAAAAAAACGTCGAAATAAGACACCGCTTTCAAATTTGAGAGTGTATCGGAAAAGGCATAATAAACACTAACTTGAGGGGAATCGGCAACGTCGTTGAAGACGGACATGCATCACCCTCTTCGTCCTTGTTTGGATTCACGAGGAAAAAAGGGGTTTGCCCATCGCACGGCTCATTGAGATTCGATGAGATGATTAATGGCGGACCAATTACTTCGCCCTTGATCTTTTTCCTCGGCCACTTTTAAAGCCGAAAGACGGAAACTCGTTTTGACGGATCACTTTCTTTTTTTCGGGAATTTAATTCTATCGCGTTCGGGTGTTAGGCCCAAGATTAACGACCTGTTTTTATGACGCGGAGTCATTAATTCAGTGAGAAAGATCAGGAATACGCTGTGTCCACGCGTCGGACCTACATTTTCCTAAATTATGTTATCGGGACAAGATCAGGCTTCCCAGTTTTGCTTGCATGTTTTCCTCGTGTGTAGAGCAATATCGAAAACATTCTTCGAAAGCCAGTTTTTGTGCACACACTAGCTTGGGGAACCCATAATAAAATATTATTTAATATGAGTTAATCAGTATGCACGGCAAAACATCTATTTATAAATGCTACAGAGAAAATTTACTTTATAAGGTCTTATGATGCCTTTATTAAGGCGATGTTGAGACTAGAAAGGCTCTTTTTCCATCTAAACTTTCGTCAATGATATTATAAACATAAAAAGGTTTTGCGTAGGTGAATAGAAATAAAGAGTAAACTTTAGAAGGAGTGGATATAAAAAAGAACCTAAGCCGATATCTTAGGAAAAAAGATCCACTGCAGGTAAACACCCGCAAAGAAAGGGGTGTGAAAAACTTGCGAAAACCTAAACGAAACGAACTTTGAACGAAATTAAAAAAAAAGCAGTAATACACTGTGAAAGACTAATAAATATCACAAAAAATATGAAATAAAACACTCGAACAAAATAATTAAATTAAAATTATTATACATTTAAAATGATTATAAATCTATCTACAACCACATTAATACCCTAAAAATCACTTTTCGGAGTGTGGCAGGGGGTGTGAACACCATCCTTTTGAAATTGTTCTTTAGTGTGTTAGTATCGCGTATAATTCTCGGAAAGATAAACAAAATGTACTGTTATATAAGCTATTTTATTCTTATATAGCACCTAAATTTTTCTCCTTACTTCCAAAAAAATGTCTCCACCCAATGAAAGTTTTTCTTGGAAAACTGAAGGCCTGGCTACTTTTGCAAAATGACATACATTTTTATTTAAAGTAACAATGTTTATTTTTTGTTTTTCTCTTGTACCTCTCCATATTTAAACTTGTTTTCTTTGTTAATTTCTGTTTGTATTCCAATCCTCGAAGCATTTTCGTAGAAAATTTAATTCGATATATATGCCGAAAAATTGAAATAAAATTGATGGCAATCCCTGTGAAAGATTAATGGAATACCTAATTTTCACAAATTATTATTCTATATTATAAAAGCATGTATCTATAATTTTTTAAGTGAAAATAAATATTACTATTATTATACAATCTTAAATTAATTGATTCATAAAAAAAATGTTTGCGAATTCACAGCGCTCACGTAAGCTCAATTGACTGAAAACTCTCAATGGTTCTTATTTTTCAATATGACGTACAAGTAATTAAATATGCAGTGATGTGTACTGGAATATAAATGACGCATTTATTTATCGCTATGGAGATAATTCAATAAGGTCATTGGCGCGAGAGTGAGCCACCGAAATGAAACCAGTTTGTCTTTTCCTCGCATCATTTCAAAACGCTACGTGTGACTTCAATGCTTTTCTGAGAAACATCAACCAGACCTGCATTAGAAGCGACGAATTTGGAGAAATTCATCCACAGCTTTATAATTAGGCACTTTTAAGATTTTGCGTGTTCAATTACTAATTTTATTCTATGTGATATAATATTGCCGATAACTGAGAACAATAATGCATTTGGTTGACCCAGTACATGTTTTTGTTTCGCAAAAGAAAATTCTTGAAAAAGTATTAAACCCTTTTTATTAACCACAAGAACTAAACTAAGCACGAGGAAGCGTGCAACTTGAACCTAAGGATAAACAAGAAATGAAAAATAACCTGGGAGTCGAACCCAGATCTCCCACTTCTCGGGCAGGTACTCTACCTCTGAACAAACGTGGAACACCATAACTTTGATCATAAGGCACCACACTGACCGTGGTGGCGGAGAGGGCCTACGTGATAACGCTCCAACACCCGGGTTCGAATCCAGGCTAACCGCATTTTTCTGGATAGGGAATGCTTGTGTCTTTTTAAATAGTAATAATTATTATAATGGATGTAATTGGGATCCTTCCTGTATCCATTAGAGAAGTTGTTATTATTATTATTAACATAAATGAGATTGACGAGTCAGGGTAATTTAGTGATTAAAATACCCACCCGGCAAGTGAGAGACATGGGTTCGAGCTCCTGTTATGTAACTATTTTCCACTTCTTCCTTAACCTTCCCTTTACTAGTCCTCGTAACACTGCCATACGATATTTACAGAAAAACTAAATTCTGTGGTCAGTCTCTCTATCCTTTCTATTTACATTCCTCTTCTTAGCTTTGTATGTTCCTTTCACTTCTGTTTACCTTCCCCTCTAACAAACAAAGTATAATTTTCGTTGCCGGTATATTTTTGGATACATTTCCACACATCCTTTCAATTTTCTACCGTTATTTTTCCACGTTCACCCGAAATTTACTCACTGCAATAACACCATCTTTCTTCGTTCCTCTTCTTCAAACTCCATCTTCATAAACTTACAGTTAATTCTTTCTCTCACTCGACAGCAATTGAATTCCTTTCACCGGAAATATCAATGGTTTTATTTTCAAATAATTCCCTCCTATTAAATTATGCTATTCCCCTGAATCATAGGAATTCCAGTTCACGTTTAAAATTGATAACCTCTAAAGGAAAGAAGACGAGAATTACAAAAATCAACGGAAGTAAAAACTAAATGAGGATTACAAACATAGCAGAAATTATGTTTATTTTACTTGCTAGACCACCTCCATAATCCCAATTATAGGGAGATACCTTAGTCCAAACTATTATAATAATAACATAAATTTTACTACAGATATGTATCATAAAACATGATTAGATGCCTCATAGGAAGGGGACCTTAGAAAAAAGGGTAAGAAATTAAGAAAACTACTGGCAGTTACAACTAAAATTGAAAGCAAAAGTAAACAAAGGAGAAGAATGAGAAAATATGAAATGGGTAAATGTCAATAATCTCGCAAAATGCAGATAGTATAGACGCGGACGGATAAAAGAAATGCCAACGAAATATAGTGAGAAGAGAGAGATACAGATGCTGAATTTAAACTATAAAAAAATAACCAAAGATAGAAACTTAAGAAACGTGAGAAAAACAAAATGGAAAAAATAGCTGAAAATAATGATGAAGTTGTTGTAAATTATTGTATTATTACGTCTATTTCCATACTTGACTCATTTTTGAAACAAAAATATTTTATTGATAGTAAAATCAACTTTTCCAAAATTCAATGTGATGGCTAAATGGCAGAAATAATGCGATTACCGCATTAAATTTTAAAAAATTCTCAAAGATTTCCATTTAAATATAATCAGAGGAAGTATATTCTATTGTATAAAGAGGAATGTTATTTGATGAGTAAGTTTTAGGAACTGAAGGTAATGGAAGACAAAGAGAAGGCTGATTACTCAGCAAAGGGAAGGTGTCTAAAGACATCAATAAATTTGAAAAAAGACTATTGTGAATAAATGAGGCCAATAACGTAGTTACTATTGGTTAGTGAGCAAAATGAAAGTACGTTCGCAGGCACAGATTCCCTGTAACTTTCCCTCGTATTCAGTGCATTGAAAGATGCAGAGGTTGTGGGATCAGTTTATAAATTTAGCAACGGTACTATTTTGCTCTGTGCATTTATTTGCGAATCCTCCAAGAGACTATTCTATCGTCGTAGACGAACAGAAGACAAAGGAAGGCCGAATATTAAAAGACGGTCGAAAACAAGTTTTCAAACAGAAGCGCGTTCGGTGCTTATGTTTATCGATACTGGGAAATTACGCCTCTCCCGAAAGAATTCCCCTTCAAACAAAGAAGGACTTCCTATGAAAGAAAATAAATCGTCAAATGCCCGCGGAAGACAAACAATTATGAAACCATAGCGACCGAACGAATGGCGAGAGAAAATATGGGGCGACGCTTGATTAAATATTGGCCTCCCGCTACAGACCTTGCACAAATAAATTCTTTTACCCCGTCAGCAACCATCGCGAGTTGGACGCATGTTTTGTTTACGTCTGAGGAAAAGAAACATTAACGGATGCATGACCTTGCATTTAATTCGCAGCCGAAACGCACGATTGGGATTCACGCAGATATGCATTGATCTATTTCATCGGAATAGTTAGGGCACGTATCGGAAAATATTCTGTCAAGATATTATTCGCATATTTAGGTCGACAAGGTTAGATGCAGCGCAATAGAATATACATGCGTAAATATTAGAATTTAATGTACTGTAGTACTTAACTGAAGAGGCATTCAATCCCTTACCTAATCAATTAAAGGGTATAAACTTAAATGCTTTGAGATATTATAAAAAATTATTGTAAGAAAGGGGGTTTTGGATGTAAAATTAAAGATATTGTTAAATCTTTAATATGGAAGTGAGATGATTGAGAAACTAATGAAGTGACATGTGACTTATCAAAGGAACAATATAAAATGTGATTATATAGTAACAGTAATTATAGAATATATATCTTATATCTTATCTTATCTTATATAAATGTATCAGGTTGAGGTATAGAGAGATATTTGCTAAATTTAGTTTTGTTTGTTGTTAAAAGCGTAGACTAATCCTTTTTGTCAATAGAGTGATGTTTTTAGGATTCCTAAATAAGATAATTTAAGTGTGAAAGAGTAATTTAACGATGTTGAGGGCTGCCCCCTGACTTCAGTCAAACTGTAGCAAATAATAATAAAACATATGTAATAGATGATTATTGGGAAATTTTGTAAGACGGTATGAAATGGTATAAATGAAATTGATGTAATGTAGATTTAGTGGCTTGTCCCATACATGCGTATACACATGCTATATGGCCTTGGACAAATAGAATATTATTATTATCAGAAGATTAATATCATTCAAATCATAGCCTGCACTAGCTTTATTTTTAAAGTTGCATGCTACATTCCATGGTTTTACCTGACAAACGTATTATATAATAAGAATGTTGATTGAAAAGTCTTTGCGGATTAATATTACCCTGAAGAATGGCCAGTCTAATATGCTTGTTAAATAACATAAAACATCAACTACAAGCTCAAACATATTTCGATTTGGAAATAATTAAGATAAGTATACTCACAGTTTTCAGATGCGGAGAAGATCGAGCGATGGTTCATTAGTCAACCTGTAAGATAAAAAAGAAATCAAATTTAAAATTTAATTTGTCAAAAAAGAGAAATGCGATAGATTTGAAAAGTAAGTTTTCCGTAACACTGAGAGTTATTTACTCTCACAATCCTCAAAATACTGAGTTACATTTACGAAATAATATGTATTCTCCCCTGAGAAGAGATTCTAACTGCTTAGGGAATATACGAATGCATGTATGCATAACCCTGAGTAATAATTTTACAAAATGTATAAATTAAGACGAGCTCGGAATGAATGCTATGTTGTTATTAGAGAAGCGGAAAGTGGGAGCTGCGCAGAACTCTGGGAACCCGTAATCAGTTGGTGGTGATTTAAGAAAAAACAGCAAAGTTGTTAATGCGTTCAAATACATACCCATATAATATTTCAGCTTTTTAATGGGTTTAAGACGGAAGTTAGCCAGTTCATTATTGACAATGGATACATTCGGTCAATGAAACAAACCGTTACTTATCTCTGCCAAGATAAACAACACTTAAAGAATATTTCCAAGGAAGAACGTACATGATTCGATTAGCTTTTCGAAGTGAGGTAACAGATATTTTATTATTAGGGTCTTAATCATAGGCAAGATTGAGACTAAAAAGTCTGATCTTCCATCTAACCTGTGAAATTGATATTGGAAGAGGTGATGACGTCGTTGTCTCCAGCCAATGAAATTTATATAGAAAGCACATTCCTTTGGTTGTGACGTACTTTCGACTAGGATTGCCGATACCGAAACCGAAACAGCTTTCGAAGTAATCACTCCGAATTTCCTGATTTCGGGTTAGCTGCTCTACTTTGTGAGAATGTTCATGCCTGAGAGTAATATATATATATATAAATAATATAAAATAAATAATATAAAAAATAACATAGAATATATATATTCTATGTTATTTTTATATTTATCTATGTTCTAACTTTAAACATCTTGATTGTATTTTGTATATATAATACATTTATTTGTATTTTATATTCAAATGTATGTATATAGATTATTGTTTATTATTTACACATTAGAAATGCTTTTAATATATCTAAGGGTACATGTATAGCAAGTATGACATTTATTATATGTATATGTAGATTTACTAGATGTATTTCCATAAGAATTACATAAATATGTAATTTTATATTAATTAATTATATTATTAATCATTCTATCAATGTTCAATCTTTGTAACTGGGCTATGCCCGTAATGAATGAGTAAATAAATAAATATCTAGGTAATTTCCGGAGCAAGTAATCGACAATTTGGAGATCCGGGGTCGAGTCCCACCCCTGTCAGACTTTTTCGATGCCTGTCCTTCCTTCGGCAAGTTACCTAATTATTTAAATTAAATAAAAGCCGGCCTTAATCGGGATTTTTAAGAACTTAAAGCATTGGCATCCTTTTGATGATGCAAATTGCGTCAGAACTAGGTCGATGTACTCCAGCAAAAATAAGAGCACAGGTAATCTTTCCTTCTTCGCGATTTAGTAAAACAGCTACTTAGGGCCGATTAGACCCTTACAGCCTCCCGTAAGGATTCCATCTTTCTACCACGTTAAACCAGCCAAAGCCGTGGATTAGTAAAATTACGTCCGCGACAGTAACGCCGTCGCATCAAAATTCGAGCGGCGTAGAGACGAAATAAAAAGGCGAAACAAATGAAATCCGCGCGGCGCAGTTTTAATTCCAGCAGAGACCAAGGATAACCGAGATGGAAAAAAATACTTGCATCCTTCTTAATCAACAAGTGACGGAAAGTTCAGCGGCGGAAAAAGGGAAAAAAATAAAGCCGGAAAAAACAAAAGCACCGCCAAATGCGCTTTCATGAAAGGAAATCGGGGAAGAGAAGTAACACAATGGCGGCGTGGAGAGGCGTGTTTAATAAAGACCATTCATAAACTCTTCATTTTCCTGCAGCTGGAAAAAATGAAACCCGCGATCGTGAGGGAAAAAATGGAAACCTCATTACTCGTCTCATTAGACCGTTCTGAAAACACGGTCCAAATAGGGGCCAGCGAGCCAATTTAATCCGAGGAAGACCCAAAATAGTATTCCCTCCAAGTTGGGTCTTCAATGAAACAATGGACTGTGCCCGGAGTAAAGGGGTCCATCGACGAAGTTATACGGGAGATGGGAAAGGAGTAAAACTCGACGGAGTAAAACGACGAATATTGAAACCCAAAGTGAGGAAAGATGCAGAAAGGGATTCGAGCTGAAAATTGGGTAAATCATTGCCAGAGAAATAGAATATTCAATCGTTAAAGAATCATATTATTCTTTTCCTTAATTTAAAAGTTTTAATTGACTTATCAGACAGCTTATTCAATTGCTATATATATCTGTTTATGTACTGTATATACTACTCCGTAACCCAACAACTCAGAGTGCGACAACTCAGAGTGGAGCTATATTATTCGACCATAAGCCGACCCGAATATAAGCCGAGGCACCTAATTTATCACAAAATTGGGAAAACTGACTCGAGTGTACTCTAGGGTGGAAAATGAAGCAGCTACTAGTAAATTCCAAAATAAAAATTAATACCAATAAAATTGCAGTAATTGAGGCATCAGCAGGTTAAATTAAATAGCTCTTTGAATATTTATTTTAAAGAAAAACATTAAAAAATTGAAAAATAATTATCAATTGAGAAAAAGGGGAAATAACAAGCAGATTTCCCACTACGGCGGACTTTTTCCACCGGAGAACTGGTGAGTGGGACCCTCACTCGAGTGTAAGCCGAGGGGGTCTTTTTCGCCATAGAAAATATGCTGAAAAATTCGGCTTACACACGAGTATTTTCGTTACTTTCGTTACCTTGATTTAAGCGATTTGATTTTATTAGAGTCGCTTGATTGAGAGTGTATCGGTTAAATTTTCTTTAATTTTCTCTCTTCTTGTTCATTTGATTTAATTTTAAATTTTAGTTAAACTCTCCTAAGGCTTCGTAGGTTTTGCTGCACTCCTTAATATTGGATGCCCTCCGAAAAAAAATGTATGTTTACCAAAGAGTAGACATAGGCCCGGTATTATAATGTACACTTAGTTTGGCTGTAAACTTCACTAACTCCAAAAAATCGTAATATAATCAAAAGTAAAACCTTTATTGGTATTTAAAATGACCATTCCGGTAATTACCAGGTTGGGTGGACTTCAAATCCTAAATTCATATTTAATTACAATGCAATACACAACCTTACGTTAAATAGTAACTTTGAATTAAATTGTATTTGCACGCTTAATCTTCAGATTATTCATAAGCAGATTGTACTAGATATTATAATGCCAGGCCTTCCTTACTAATTAATGAATATGTTAATCATCATTTTAATTACCGATGAACGTTTAACTATCATTAATAATAGAGCTCTGTTGATGCAAAGGGCAGATTACTGTTAAATCCCTTAAAACACAGTTTAATACCGGACCTTAGATTTTAATAACCAAAAGTTACTTTTCTTCAACAGAATTAATTTTCGACTCGAACCCAATCCATTTACCAATTCAAGATGGATTAGATGTGAGAAAACGGGTATTATTATCAACCTAACTAAAAATGATTATTCTTAATTGATGTGTGTCGTCAACCAATGAAAATCAACGAAATAACAACGAAGTCAAAGGAATGATAATGATTATAAAAAGAAGTGCCGATTTAATGAAAACGAAGAAAATTATAGACAGGTATTATATTCGAGGTCCTCGGTAGTATAGTGGTAAGTATCCCCGCGTGTCACGCGGGAGACCGGGGTTCGATTCCCCGCCGGGGAGAACGTTTTTAGCAAGCACAATTTAAAATTAAGGAGACGGGCTGAAATCACCAAATATTAGTTTTTAATTGCAGGGGTCAAAGAATGGAATACGTTGCCTGAAGAGGTCTAAAACCCTTACCAAAAAATAGAAAGGAGCTTAAAGGTAGATAATGTAGCTTATGTAATTATGTGGATTAAATATTGTTATGTTTTGTATTATTTGGATATTTAAAAAAATGATGTGAAAAGGATGAAGTAACATTTTGGCCTGAAAGGTGACGGGATAATGGCTTATTAACGGTGAAATGCAGTTTTTGTGATTTGAGTAAATATGCTGAGTTCATGTTTAGGACGGGTCCCGGGAGATGTATGTCAATTAGACTTGTTGTAGTGTTGCGATGTTTGAATACTGTCCGTGAGTAGTGGGGATAATTTTGGAATATTTGTTTGTGTGTAACGTCTGGTGTGAGGGACTGGGGTTAGAATTAAGTTGTACATAGACATTAAAGCTGGCAACAGAAGAAATTCCACTTGCAGCATATGTAATAATAACATTTAAAAAATAAATATGAGAGTGATGTTGCCCATAGCAAGTTTTCCGATATAGTAGTGGATACATGTATGAAGAGTGTGAAGTCACGGTTGAAAGAGTGAAAAGAATTAAAGTGTAAGAAGACTTAATGCTTCAATAAAAGGCAGAGTATCAGCCGTTTTAGTTTGGGGAAAGGTGTGGTAAAATTTCGCGCTATCTTACGCTGTATGGACTTAGGGGTAGAGTCAAGGGTACAGGATTGCGAATCCTGATGCGTCAGAGTAGGACGCTTGAACTAACGTTAGCATTTGAATGACGGAATTAAACTCTTTCCCACTGTCTTTTATGTACCATTTTAAAGTCTGGCATAAAACAAAATAGATCACTTGAGCTGCCAATCGTTTCGCAGCCTCAGACGCCCAAAAACTTCCAAAACGGGAAAATTTCATCAGGAAAATTCTACGAGCCACCCTTCAAAGAAATTAATACCCTTAAATAATTCCAGTTTTATCTTTACTTCTATAACGGGAGCGACGGATTTTATATGTTTTACTGCGCTGTAAACTAGACGTTCAACATAATATAGCCGAGTAACGCTCGTCGTAAAATTGTAATATTTCCTGAAAATATTTGCCGTGTGATCTCCGGTCTAGCCATCATAGTTTATGAAGGTAGGAGAAGTGGATTCGTGAGGATCATAAATAAATCCAATCCGAGAGAGAGGCTGGGGAAAGTAAACAAGGAGAAATAGAGATTGGGATTGAGAAGGGAAATGGGTGGAAGGGCAAGAAATAGCACGGAAGATAGAGGAAGAAGAGGGGACTAGGGCAGCGAGATTGGAAAGAACTATAAAATGGGGTGTATTCCAAAAGACACATAGATAAAAGGGCGATAGGCAATAGGGAAGGATATAGAAAGAAAAACATGTAAGAGAACCTTATGTACAAGAAAAAGGCGCTTGGTATAGGGAGATAATAAGAAAAGGGACACAAAATAAGATATATAAAAAGGGGAAAACACGAAAAAGGAATAAGAAGGGATTAAATAAGGGAAGGAAGTAAATGTGTAATACTAGGGAAAATAATACTAAAAGTAGGAACAGTAAATATTGTATAGGAAACATTATAGAGGGAATAAGAATTTTGCACGAGAAATACTAGTACTAGCACTAGATATAAAATAGAGTGTAGTTGGTAAACGAGAACAATGCATCGTTGATATTAACAATTTCGAGATGAATTGCTACGAGAATGTTTTTTGAGATTATGAAAAGAAAACGAAAAGGTAGAGAAAAATGTAATGGGTAGATGCGAATGACATAAGGATAAATAGTGAATCTGATATGCAAAGAAAAAGCATCTCAAGAGGGAGTCATATTAATTGTCATCACTATAACATTCACTTCAGTTTGACAGCTGGCAGGGGCCGACAGAAGCATACGAAGTTCGAACATCAGTACAGTACTTAAATATGATACATTTACATTATCAATTACAAATCATCAGATCATGTCGTATAATGTAATGAAAATTACTTATAATATAGTAATTAATATAATGAAACGTTGATTCTTGATATAGTGAACCCTTATACACCTTATATTGTATGTTTAAGTAACTTACAACAACATACTCGTATATCTACATTCATGGAAACATTTACACGGATTCCACACGTCTTGGTTCTTAATATTTAGATAGAGCTAATGTCAGATGAGATCCGAAGAGGAACAGTTAGTGACTAAACAATGTATTAACATACCAAGGCCAAAAAGCCAATGTTTCAAGATTCATACCTCGGACCTAAATTTATGGTATTCTCCCTTCTGCAGTTTATACGGTGAGAATAATTTAAAACCAGTTTTCCTGAGAAAGAAGAAAGGCTATTCTCTAAGGAAAACATGAATGATATGTTAAAACAAAACATCGATATTTTCATTGGAATAAAATGTCGAAACATGTAAAATTTTGTAAAGACTGCATGGCAATCTATATCGGATGCACACACAAAACAAGTCTTCCTCGTTGGGTTTCTCTCTATACGTGTATTCGTCACTTTTTCCTTGCTCTTGTAAATATTTGTGTGTATATTCTCTTTTAAAGTGAAAAGGGTGGAATCAACATACTATCGTTATTAAAAAGTGGAGAAACAGGAATTTGGCAGGAAAGGGGAAAATATAAACAGACGAAAGCGGAATTGAGGAATTAGAACGAGAAGAATAGGTGGATTTGCTATAACGAGAGACTGAAAGAGAAATTGATTCGTATTTTGATGAATGCATAAAAATAATAAATAAATAATGAGAAATAAAGCAATGATAATATTAAATAACATAAAAATGAATAATAAACAATAAATAAATAGCGTGTATATTTCGGTCGCAATTGAGACTAATAAATATCCTATTCTATTTGGCTCATCGTCAATTTAACTTTTTCAGTAAATAATAGTAAAACTAATTTTAAATATTATATAATAGACAAAACTAGTTGTGGATTCATAAACCTACGAGAAGCTTAGGAAAATATATCCAAGCAGGAAAATACCGCTAAAACGATATGAATTATAACCTTTTTCTATGCATAACCAACATAAACCTACGGAAGAAAATAGCTGAAAGATATTTAAAAATATACCCTTATCATAATATAAAATGTTGTTTGTTATATTTTTTCATGTTCTTTTCATATTTTTCTATGTTTTTTTATAATTATCTACATTCCATTTATTTTTCTGCTCTTTTTTTATTTCTTTGTGTTCTTATTTATATATCTTGAATTTAATTTGTCTATACAATACATTTATGTATATACTTATTATTGTTTATTATTTACATACATTAAACATATAAATGTTCTTAATATATCTAAGGGTACATGTATAGCAATTATGATATATAATATATGTATATGCAGATGTAAATCTGTAGATTTACTAAATTTATTTCCATAAGAATTACATAAATATGTTATTTTATGTTAATTAATTATACTATTATAATCAATACTTTTAAAAATGTGCAATTTTTGTAACTGGGCTCTGCCCGTAATGAATGAATAAATAAATAATTAACCCAGAACTAAAAATTGTACTAATATCCAACGAAATAATAAAGACTACAATCAGTATACACGAACAATAAAATGCACAAATTGTAATAATTGTTGAAACTATAATTGAATTATTCAACAAAGATTATCAATGGTGAGGAAAATGAGAGGACCTGAAGTGCATAGTGAAAGTAAGTCGAAGCGAAAGTGAAAGGAGAGCGGGCAAAAAATGAAAGCAGAGGAAGGAAGGGTTGACGCGAGGGGAACAAATCAAAGTGAAAGGAACACGATGCAGAAAGAGGGGTAAGAAAGATGGTACGGGAGATAGCGCGAAAGGAAGGTCGATGGATGGCCTTGGTTGGGGAACGGTAACAGATTCTCGGACACGGAGCCAAATGATTCGCAATGGATTCATGGACCGCCCAACCGTTGACAACCCGAAGGAGGAGGCTAATTATGCTCCGACACGCTCGAAATGAAATTATATCGGAATTTGTGGCCACTTAAACGGTTGGGATTATCCCTCTCGCACAACTGGGACGATCTCCTTAAAGAGAACATCGAGTGCCACTCCATTTTGGAAGTGCATTCCGAGAATGATGTTCTACGCTTTAACATCTGTCTTCGGCCTCCATTCAAAGGTGTTCATTTTGACGGTTGATTCGTTACTTAACATGTCTTTTTGAGAATCTTTTGACTATTTTATTCACTTTAAAAGATGTGAATATATCTCAACAAATTTATAAATTTATTCATCAATTATTTCTTTTCTCATTAATTTGTCTATTAAGAAAGAACATCGAAATGGCCTACTCATCATCATATAAAGTTTATCTTTCAATTATATTTCGTTTAAAAAATATTAAATAATTTTCAATATTTGCTCAAAGTAGGGAAGGTAGCCCATATGGAAACAGCCATTGGCAGTACATACATTAAACATGGCGCACAATAAATGTCAGCATAAAACAACACAAGCACTGGAATCCAGTTAGTATGTTGCAAGATGAAAATACAAGGATATAACAAAGAAGAATAAATAAAGAGTACGAATAAATAATAATGAATAAATAAGGAATAAATTGGAGAAATAATATAGAATAAATTAGGAATAAATTATGAATATATAAGAAATAACTAACGAATAAAAAAATAATATTATACTGAAGATTGTCAACAATTCACATTTGTAGATATCCATTTATCACATAATGAGTAGCTTACAGTAGATACATTGCTATAGAAATAGATCATATTTTTCATTATTTAAGAAGATTCTATGCATTTATTTTTACGTTTTTTGTTTGACTAAATTATTATGATCATCAAATAATCGCATTTTAAATTTCAATGAGGAAAACTAAGGAAAATACTAAACGAGCTCAGTGGTAAAACAAATACTTTGATAGATTCCTAAGATGGCTGATAACCGAATATCAATTTAACCATTCACCCATTTTTTTAGGAAATGGATAGTAAATGCGTTATTCTATACGTTTCTTCAGGACTCGAACCTTATCCTGTAATGTCTTATTACCACCGCTAATATGAGAAAAACTAAAAAAAAATAAATAAATCTAATATAATAATAAATCTTGTTCTCTTGATTTCCAATTACATTTCGCTGCATTCTACTTCATTGAACGCGCTTGAGGGAAAGGAAATCCCGAATCTAATATCGATGGAATCGTCCGAAACACTTGGTTCGTTCCGTGTTTTCGCAATTATTCACTTTTCCATTCAATTGATTACTGTAATGGGCGAGCAATTTGCTGATTGACATCCGAAGAACGTGATTAGATGTCCAGATGTATCCCAGTCTCCATTATTCGATTATCATTCGATTAATTCTCGATGAGCCCGAATAAAATTCGGACAACAAAGCGATGAATGGCGTCCGAAAGTACGGCGAACGATCAATCCGTCGCGTTCCACCTCATTAGTTAACAATCGCGAGATTAAAATGCATCGAGGGACTTTTTGCCTTTGACGGGATGGTTTATTGGGCTCTAATCGGCTATCTGGAGGTCATACGTTTCATTCCTCGTTCTTTTACGCTGGAAAACAGTTGTCCTGATGTCCAAGTGATTCTTTCATAAGCACATTATCATTTTAGTTAATATTGATGGATTTAGATGAAAAACAAAGATATCTCACAGTAGAATTACCATAAGAAGATTTGCTTGCAATTGAAAGAATTTATGTTATATAAAGTGCAAGGCTTCAGGCATTCAGCCGCCCTAAATTGGAAAGTTCTTATCGTCCTGACACAAACAACCCTGTAATGATTATAAGTTGATATTTTTGGATTAGTACCATTCACTACTATCGATAATATTATTGTAGTAGTGTAGTATTATAGTAGTGATTATTGATAGAAAGAATAGTGAAGAATTATGTATTTAATGCTGTTTCTCTGACAGCGAAATGTGCATCGGTTGTCCTTAACTTTGATGGTGTTTAGGAGTACATTGTGACTCTTTCTTCATTCGCAGCCATCAGCTTAATTTTCCTCAGATATTTACATATTTTAACGCATTAACGTAAAAATTGGGTCGCATTTAATATAAAAGAGTCAGTTAGGAACCACTGGATACTTCTCCCCCAAAGTTTTTCCAGTCATTTTTTCCCCCAATTTTTAGAGATAGCTGTGAAAACTCTATCGGATAAGTAGTTACTCTTATTTTGACTACAGTGATCCCTATACATTCTTGTACTTATAATTTAAATATACTATTTAATTTATTTCATCTCAGCTGGTAATTTAGGATTTAAGAAGTTATTCGCGACTCGGTAATTAGGTTCAATCTAGAAAAAATAGAAAATGCAAGAATACTATTACACTTCAGACTGGTAAGTACTACTTCAATCTATAATTTATTTTCTTTAACGAAGGTCAATCAATTTTATTTCCGGAGGATTAAATGAAATTTCTGGACCATTTTTGACTAATCCAGCATTTTTACTGAATTAAAATCTATTTGGTAAAAAATGCCTATCAAAAGGAATCGAAGTCAATCGAGTCGAAATCGAACAAAAAATTTAATTAAATCAAATACGGCTACTTCTGCGAAGCGGAGATTAAAACTGTTCAGGTGCTTTTTTTCAATTTAAGAAAGATCACAAGTTGGTTGTGAAACAGTTATGATATAACCCTACACGAGACACATACATCACACTTTTTCTGTAATATCCTTACAGTTTATTTGACGTATTTATTACTTAAATCCTTATTTATAAGCCTGGCTCGAGTTTACTTTCACCGCGCGGTTTATATTAAAGATGAATTGGTTCTATTTGGTGTAGGCATTCAAGTCGAGGGTCGACACTTTCCTTCGACACATCCCTCTCTATTATCCTCTTCCCGGAGAAAGTGCTTTCCCAAACTTCCGGAACATCCAATTCCTTTCCCTGGAATGTCTCCGGCGCATCAAAAGTGTCCCCCGGAAAGGACGTCACAGGGAAAGGACGGCTGCTGACCGAGAAGGCGGAAGCGGGGAAAAAACCCGATCCATTCTTGTTAAACGCTTTATCTCATCCGACGGATGGGAAGAAAGGAGTTGTTAAGGCGACGGAATGGAAAGAGATGGCTGAGGGAAGACTTTTATTGGACGATGATGTGAGGATTTGAAAAAGTTTCGTCTTACAATCGCTCTTCATCCTCACACAAGTGTTACACTCCAGTCGCCTCCCTTCATCTTTTGGTTTTTCCATTTTATTAGGTTCCCCACCAATTGATGCTGTTCTTGTGTTGTCCGATCGCTCACCTGTGAATATGCTAATAGTAGATACCGTTTACTAATCGTGCGTATCGTCGTCATAGTAAGAAAAGGATTATGCCCCAAGGATAAAAAGATAGGAAATGTGGACATTATCGGGATTCTAACCCAGGTGATAAACCTGGGTGTTATCGGTGCAGATCTCTTCACATAGAAGACGTAGGCTCGAATGCCCTTCACGCCAATATTTTAACATTCATTTGTCCCAGAGTTTTAAAATGTACGCCTGTTCATGCAAATGATTTACTTTTCTCTGATTCTTGTATCTCTCGGTGTTTCTGATTTCTTCATTAGCGATATTTGATGACACTGGTTATCAGGAAATTTAAAATATTGGACAGTGGCTTTCTATGAAAAATTTAACTTAATTGTATAATAGAAATGTATTAAACAATAAAAAAATTTATGCAAAAATATTATTCGTGGTACTTCTGTTCCCTTTTACAGAAATCATTGACTATGATAACGAAAAAAAACATAAGCTTGTACCCTGTGTAAACATTCCCCGGTTACTGGGTAGGATTACAAAGATGGTATCACAAAACAGAATAAAAAAATAAAAACTATGATTATGTAGGAATAATAAATGACACCACAATTAAGCTGAAAGTTCAACTATAATGGATGAGTAAAAAACGGGCATATAAGTGTAACAAAAAAGAGAAACAAAATTGAAATACTAAGTAATCCTGCCACGGTCTCAACTAAAATAATATTTCTCCAACGAAATGTTACTGGTCAAAATCGTACCGTTTGATTTGATAAACCATACACACAATCAACAAATGCATTTTTATAACGTAAATAAGGATATAGGAATAATAAGATAGAGGCAATGAACGAATTGTCATATTGGCCTCGCTTTATTAACGCCCAAAGCATCATTCTGCTTCTTAACACGAGTTCGCGAATACAAAAATATTATTTCAGAGCTAAGTGAAATCTCAACGTTCTGCGAACAACCAAAAACATCATTTCTTGAACGGAGTTTAAGCATTTTCGTTAATTACATGTTTCAGCACAACGTTTGTCAACGGCGTGTTACAAACACCTATTGAATACGCGTGCGAGTGCATGCGTGTTGACGAATGAGGAGAGAGAATGATGGATGCGTGGAAAGAAGGGCGTGAGGTGGAGCATTAAAGGGAACCCATTGTCGCCTGGGACGACGTTCTTAACGGACCGCCACACAAACAGGCGAAACACAGGACGTCCAATAAAAACACTAAACGGAGATCTCACTTCAATCGGTTCCTCCTTTCAAACTTCTCTCTGTTTTCTTTCCCGCCTTTCCGTCCGATTAGGAATGCTTCCCTCTGTTTCCGTGTTTTGCGATTTTTTTAGTATCGAGAGCGGCTATTAATGGTTTCTTCGCGTTTAGGATTGTTCCCCATGTGTCAGATTTGACACCTCTCAGCTGGTTTTTCAAGACAGATTACGAATGACTATAGTGTCGAATTAGTGTTAAGCCTCATCGCTAGAGGCAACCTTTTCATTAGTGTCAAATTTTAGGGTTGCCAAAAAACCAGAGAATCGTAATTAATGCAAAAAGATTATTTCTCATTCTTCAAATACACGGCGTAAATAATACATTAACTGTTTCATTACTTTTAATCTTGATTTTTGTATCGTGGGCAACAACGAATTAAAAATATTATTGAACACTGACGAAGCTTAAGAATTCTCCATCTTCTTCTTGTACTTTTCCATTTCTTGTGTTATCATCAACAGTAATCTGCTGCTGGCATTTATTTTCTCAAAGGATTTAATTTGATTATTATCTACACAAATAAAATATTTATAATGGATATAACCAAGGAAGTAGACCCATGTTCAACGGCTTTGCAAGCTGTTTTATTGTTATTAATATGATTATTTTTTATTTTGTTATGAATTATTTATGCTATGTTATTTTACATTGTTATGAATTATTAATTTGTGGGAACTATTTAATTTTTGTTAACAATGAGATTACTATAAGTCTCAAAATTTAAAATCATTACTTTCTTCTTTTTATAATTTGAGATGGATAAAGACAGGAGGCGACATAATATGAGATACACGCATTCATTAACCTTCTTTGTTCAACTTGTCAACGATGCAAAAACCTGTACATCATCTGAAAATCATAGCTATTGTTACCACGGTTCATCAAAGATCACACGGCGTACTATGAAAATGTACTACAAGATGTAAAAAAACAAAAGATTATTACTATAATAAACTATATAACTCGAATAATATATACCTTAAGATATAATCGATAGCCTACTAGTGGTTTTATGATACTACAAACGACTATTGCACTCTATCAATATCGTGAACCAATAGCCTATTAGAAAAGAAACGAAGGGAAAAAAGTCTACCGTAGCCGGGACATGAACCCGGATCTGTCACTTGCCGGGCGGTTGCTTTATCCAGTACATTCCACAAAGGAATTCTCTGGAAAGATGCTGTGATGGTACATGACATGCTACACTCCCAGCTACGTCAAAGGACCTAAAAAAATCTCATCATTGATTCCGTCAGTAGTCTATTGTAAAATTTATACCTTTAAAGTGAAAAGCTATATTTTTTATAAAACAATGGCATTATGACAACCTTAAATTTGTAATGAATTTGGAGGTCATTGACTCTTACAGTCAACTTCTACTATTTAACCTTAATATTAAATAATTCCTTCAACCATGACAATTCGTTTCGTCGTAATGCAGACATCGACGATTAATTAGGGAGATAATGGGAATGATTAGCGCTGAGAACTTAAAAAACCCCGTTCTTCCATTCCACGCATTCCGATCCCCACCCCATCGCTCCCATTCAGTCGAGCGATCACTTCCCCGCAAATACCATTGGGTTTACCGCTTCCCCGATTGGGCGAAAACCCCAATATGGCACGCGATCGACTTCTTTCACGACCCGAATGTTTTTGTTTCGTCCAGGGGGTGGTTTTTTATCGGTGTCATCCGAAAGGTGGGGAAGGAGTCACGTATGGCTTCGGACTTAATGAACCGTTAAATCGCTCGCTATTGTTCTTTCTTTTGTTTCTTTTTCGACGCTGAGGGAATATTTGCGCTTTGCGTCCGATAGGGGGACTGTGTTTGGACCTATCGGAAGGTCCCTTTTTAGCAAACACTTGACTCGGTTTATCTTTTTGTGTCTACGCCTGTGTACGGTTGTAATTGTGCTGTTAATTGTCTCGATGGATTGACGTGGATTTTTTTCCCTCGTTGCTTGTCTGTGAGCTGTTTCCAGGAAGTGTCAATCTCGTACCGCGAAAACTATGCCCGAAGTATTTCAGGTTAGGTTGACAGTTTTCGAAAAATCATTGGTTTCATAACAATGTACCAAATTTCTCATAATAGTATCTCTTAGTTTCTTAACGATGACTTCTAGTAAGAATTACGGGATTAATAACTTAGTAAAGTTCCAAGAAATATTTATATATTATAGCGACATTTCTTCATTCACAGAATCATCATCAGTCACTGTGAGCTAAAAGTTCCTAATGTTAATTCTGTGAGTCATAACATTTCGCTATAATGCATGAATATTTCTTGGAAGTTGTACTAACAAGTTTTAACTTGTAAGTTATTATCCGTCAATTCCTGTAATGGAGTATCACAAAGTTTCAAAGCTGTATTTCAATATAATTGTTTATTTTGATTTCAACTTTACATTCCGAAATGTCTTTAAATGAGAATGCTATGCAGAATCTCCTCATAATTTCATTTTATAAGAAACATAATTCTGGCGTTGACCCCATGCAGCAGATGATCAGTAGATTAACCACAAAACATATACTTTTATATGGCCACAAATAATATGTTTCAACATAATAGGTGTAAGTACACTCACTTCAAAATATATAGATTTATTTTGGAATATATCATATTTTACACAAAGATAGTAAACTCTTTTGAAATAACTCCACTTAAACATAGATTACCCTTTTTGAATTTAAAATTTGAAAAAAACACAGTTCACTAAAAGACATACAATATAGTTATGCGTCAGCTTGTGGTAGAGATAATGGTTACAATCTAAGGTTTACAGCGAATTTATGAGAATTTTATTCGAAACATAGAGTCAAAAGTCGAAAAAAAAGGAAAAATAAAATACGATCGGGATAGATTTCTACTATAAACGAAATTATCACAAGGAAAAACGGACTTGAAAAAAGTCTGACGGGGCTGGAAAATAAACTTTTTTCAAATCCGTTAATTTACCGGAAATTATTCTGGGTACACACCATTATATGCAAAGTTGCTTTGACAATAACATTAACCCTTTCCTAATGTGACTGTCATTGTCGATTATTAGACCGGTATTTAATCATAAGAAAGCGTTGTATATTTACAGAGGAATCATTCCAATGGAATTTTAAATGTATTGCTTTCTCTCAGTATTTAACTTCAACATGGAACTCCACCAAGCATCACAGAAGTACATTACCCTCACTGAACCTTATTGACAGACAATCGTGTCAAGACGACTCCATTAATTCGGTCCTTAAATCTTGATGTTTGAACCCGAAAACTCTATCCAACTCCGAAACGCTCAACTTGATCACCCTAATTAAAAACCCACCCCGATTATTTTTAACGACCGAGAGATGAAAAAGAGTCGGGAGGCCGCAAAACGCTAATTAAAAGGGCTTACTCCAATCCCTCAGCCTTTCAACGGCCCCTCCATTCAGGTCTCCGGGAGGGGGAAAAAAGAAGATTCAATCGCGCCAAAACAATCGAGGATCGGAGGGCGGTTTTATTTATAAGGGCGATTCGGACACGACCGCGCCGCGATCGGACCTCGATAGTTACGAGTGAGTAATCCCATTACACGCTCCACCACTCGTACGCGACCGGCGCTTCCGAAAAATTCCTTCCGATTGACCGAAGGCCTTCCCCCGCTGGAAACCCCGCCTCCTATCGGACGCGGGAGGAAATAAAAGGGATCAAAAGACGATCGGAGGGTACTTCCGCTCTTCATTGAATGGGAAGCCCTCAAAATCTCGAGCAAATCTCTTGACGACTCCGACGCGGAGCTGAGACCCTGACTTAACAATCACGGGGGGTGTACAGATGCGGAAGGCGTTTGTCAGGTTTAAAGTGAGATTAAGCGGTCGCCGCCGAAAGCGCTGAGAGCGGAGGAACTAAATTTTAATTCTCTGTTGTCGGGTTCGGAAATGCAGCTGTAACTTAGTGGTGACATCTCCAATATCGAACAACACATGTTCTTATATTTGCCATGGTAACATCATTCACCAGAGCTAAGATGTTACAGAAATAAGACGTAGAATGTTCCAAAATATAAAATTTGTTATTTTCTTTAAAAGTAAAGATTATGTTATAAAAAAGAAAAATTTATTATTTTGAAACAAAACGAAAATAAAAGACAAAAATAAAAATTCCCTGTGGAATATAAGGATTAACATATTACTTCTGTCTTTCTACGAAGAATTTCCGTTGCACTTTAATCGTATTCATATTCATCAGAACGATTTTACAAAATAATTTTATATGTAATGTTAATAAATCTTTGAGTCTTATATATTTGCACAGTAAAAGTTTAGGAAGTTTATACAATTTTGCCCGGAAGAAATACGATTTAAATTTAAACGTATTATTTAAATAATTAAATTCAAATACTAACAAAATTATTAAATATAACTTTAGCCTACTCCAGATAACACAGATTGGGATCTAAATTCGCAGAGATGATAATGAAATTAAGATAAGATATTTTAATTTAAATTAAAGTTTTCATTATTAATAAATATAAATTTAAAATAGGCATAAAAGATTACGCATCAGGTCTGCAGGATTTTATTTAATATTCAACCGAATGACGGATATATCGATGCACTCTGTAATTTTACTGTTTCTGTCCAGTTACAATCCATCATTGCAAATCCGCATTTAGGAAGTGGAACGAAGATGTGAATCCATTTTTGCAAAGAAAAGATTCGAAGCAAAAAGTATGCGGATCACAAGTTCGGCAGCAGACAGAGACAACATGGATACCAAATTCTTGAATTCGCATCCAGGTTTAAGAGGAAACCCCCAATTCCTTTGTGAGCGACCAAAACTACAACGCGGAACTTATTTGGGTCAGCGAACCCCGTCCCCACTTCACAAAAGCGGGGCACTTACGAACCTCCAGAAATATATTAATCCCGATTCTTTCTCCTCAACTTGTTGCGCGGGAGACATCTTATAAACAACGGAATCGCCACGGAAACAAAGCATCTCCCGCCCCTCCTAATGAGCGAGACGGAACAAGAGAGAGAGATCCCTTTTAATGGCCCCTTTATCACCCACACACACGTATCCAACGGCACTTGATGAATGGGAAGACGTGGCAGATGGAGGGGGCGTTCATTCACTCGGAGAGACCTTTTCAGCCGGAGATGTAAAGATTGGCCGGTGCTCCCTTTAAGGCCTTTCCACGGGGATGCTCATTACGACGGCACGCGACTCCACGCAAGAAAGGGAAAAAGGGTTTTTTTATTCCGAGGAGATGATCGACTACGGGGAAGTTGATCGTCTCTTTTTTGTCGTCCGAGAAGGAGACGTCGCGGAAAAAACGGCTGTCAGTTCCTTAAGGAGAGTTTTTACTGAGTATGGAGCGTGTTGTCCGTGTCTGTGACGTTTTAAGCTGCCCCTGGACAGGGCAGTTTTTCTCTCTCCTAAGGTGATGTTCTCGCCACTCTATTATCGCTTTAAGGCAGACTGTTACACGTGTCAATCAGGAAAAAGAACACCCGTAAATAACTGAAAGCGCCATCTTAGAAGAAATACACCCCGTATATATTTAGTGTTTCTTTTAAGATGGTAGGTATGTAACTAGTTTCAAAGAGTTTTTCTTTTATGATGGTTTCTACGAGATTCCACCAAGTTAGGATTGACTATATTAATTTAATTTTTACCAAAAGTATTATGAAAAGGTAATGCTTTATCGTTAAATTCGCGGAAAATTGAATCGGAGCGATGTGAAAAACGAAATTGAGGAATTCAAAGCCGATAAAAAAGTAACGGACAAATCAAAACTGGAAAAATGTTACCTAAGAAACGAGAACTGAGATAACCTAAACTGAAAATAAAATACAAACGGGAAAAAATGAAACAGAAAAAAATAAAAACCAAAAATAGACGAAACCGGAATATATAGAAAGAAAAAATAAACAGAAAAAACCATATTGCCGGGTAAACCGAAAATTTAAACCAAACTCAGCGCAAAGTAATAAAATAAATGATTGGCTTCCGTTTATATGATTCAACCGCGATTTACTTAAAGTTATAGGGGTAAAAGTTTGATAGATATGCGTTTCGACGACTTGCAATTAATTGAAACGAATGACTGGCATTTACATTTAATAATTTTATGAAATCTAAATTTTTATTTTACAGTTTGAGAAATCTACCACAATTGAAGAAAATTATAATTTAAATTTATGTTGAGTCAAATATTTTAGAGAATGGAGCGGAATTCTATCTAGCTAGAATGTTAAAGACTGAAAGAAAAATGTTTAATATTGCACGAATTATTTTTGAGGTTTAAAGTAAAAAAAGGCATATTATATTCATATAATTATTTTATGAAGCATGAAGTCTCGTTGAAGTACTGATATAGATCTCGTAGAGCGTTTAAATATAAGTTTTAAGAAGTATATTACGAAGTTATAAATTATTTCAGCAAAAGAAATTCAACACAGCAGGCAATAAAAGCAAACTTAGAATGTATTCCTTAGGGAGTACATTATTAAAGTCCAGGAGTTGAGCCTGAAGCTGTTAGGGAAACAAATCAGAATTATTTTAAATACGATGAAACTTTTAAAGGATAAAAAAATAATAAAAGTACTTATACATTTTTTCATTATTCATTATAATGGAGGACTACCACAAAGTCGAGGCCATATTAGTAGATTCTATGATAAAACTTAATAATCTGGAAATATATTAGAGGTATGGCATCTCTGGCTCTTGAATTTAACACCAACTTACATAGGTAAACTTTACATAGCCTCATATAAAAGACTGTTAATAGAGTTTCTATTCTTCTTTATCATCATTTCAGCATGGAGAATAAAATAAGCAAATCAAACTTTCCGAACATCACAATTGGATTTTACGTAACGATTGCATTCCGTTGCGGCACGTTCATTTGGTCCGATGACTCTCCTCGTGTGGGTAGTAAGCAATTCGCTTAATTGCCTCGGACGTGAGGATGATCGGAGACTTTCTCGACACGGCCTTGAGCGTTTCGCAAACTTGATCATTTGATTGACAGCGCAGTGGTGACGCAGTCCATAGATTGATGGTGTCCCTAATTCGTTTCCTGACGTCACGGGAAAAGTGATTCGGCGTGACGAAAGACGAGTTGGTTTTACGCTGAGGAATATGCGTCCCTTCGCATTTCGCTGATTCATTGTTTCCTCGGAGATCGATTGTTCGGATGGTGGCTTTAAAGAATGGTTACCATAACACGGACAGGTATCTCTCAGTTACAAAGTTCCCTTTGGAAGTCAACACTCGGACGACAAACATGATTAATTTATAATTTAAAATGTAATCTTGTTTGCTGTTAAAAGTGTGACCTAATCCTGTATGCTAATATAGTGATGTTATTTAAGAATTTAAATAATTATTTGCAACAATTTGACAGAAGTTAGTTGGAAGCTCCTTAAATTGTTAATTTACCCTTTCACACTTAAATTATTACATTTACAACTCCTAAATAGCATCATTATATTGAAAAACAGGATTAGGTCACGCTTTCAAAAACAAACAATACTAAATTCAGCAAACATCCTCCTATTACTACACCTAATACATTTACATCAGATATATTCAATAATTACTGCTCCTATATAGTCACATTTTACATTGTTCCTTCGATAAGTCACCTGTCAATTTATAAGTTTCTCAATCATCTCACATACATATTATAGATTTAACAATATCTAAAACAACACATCCAATGCCCACCTTCATGCAATACATTTTAACAGTATCTTAAAATATCTAAGTTTAAGATCTTTAATTGATTTAAGTTAGAGCTTGAAGACCTCTTCAGGTAACATGTCCCTTCCCTTACTCTTAGTATTTAGTCACATCCGTCTTTTGTTTTCCTAATTTTAAATAATGTAATAATTAAAGTGTAAAAGGGCAAATTAACCACGTCTGGGGATGCCATCTGACGTCTGCCTAACTGCAGCAAAATAAAATAATAATAATAATAAATAATAATTTAAATAACGTACGCGTGGATATTAGATCATTTGGACCCACTCTCAGGTCTCTTATTTTTTGATACACTATTATCGATAAAAAAATTTAATTCGATTAGAAAAATGTTTCATTTGTTATAATTGAAAATAGTTTACTTGAAGATGTTACTCTGTAGCGAAACCTAGGTCTTGCTTGAGAATAGTAAAGATTGTGGACTCTACAAAGTTGTTTTTTTCATTTTATATATTGAAAATAGTTAGTTAAAAACAAATAAATGTTGCCTAGTAGGGATACCTGAAGGTCGGTAAGTGTGAGTCAGACGCGGACCTTTCCGGAAGGAAAGGAAGCTTTCTTGGTAGTAGGGTATATAAGTGGTCCATTGCGGGGTGAGTAAGCGGTAATGCATTTCAATTGCTTGTTCCAGCCATGAAACTCCATCTACATAGATATAGATCCTTTCGTCCTGCCTGTTTTTACCGACAGTTAGGAAAAAATTGCATTGATGTTAACCTTCCGTACAAGTCATGAGGAATTCGACAATTTTTATCATAAAACATCCTATTAGAGTTATTGGATTGAGGTTTTCTCATTAAAAACTATTTTTCGGGCTCAACAAAGTGAGATTTTCTTGATTTGTGGTCCTAGTAGAGAACTAGTAAGAAATAAAATTGTGAGCGTGACATTTAAAATACCTTAAAAGAGTCAAAACTGGGTCAAAGAAATACCTGATCTTCGCCGTTTAAATGTTAAGTGACTTACCAGTGTTTTGATACGGCGATACAACAATCAATCGAGAGAGCAAACATCAAAACGAAGTTTCTCTAAGGCGATGGGAAATTTATTCACATTTTCCGGTGATTTGCATAATTCTTTGGGCATTAAATTTCCCGCATCTTGTTATTTTCGAACCTTCACAACCTGTTCACACCTCTACTCAAGGCATTCATCATTTATCAACGCCAATGCATAAATTTACGTCCTTGTTTCATTCTAAGCTACTGTCATGTTATTGAATTGATGGAGCTGTTTTATATCAAAAGTATAGAACCGTTCCTATTAATTTTCCTATTCATTTTCCCCCATTTATAAGCGATGGAACGTGATGAATACATCAAGATACTTTCACAAACTCAGATCACAAACCGAAAATGTCTTAAATTACTTTATTCATACTATGCCTGTTTCGTTGCCTTTTTGTCTTATACCATTCATTAGATAATAGTTATTTTAGGAGAAGGAATCACTCATTCTGCTTCAAGATATTTTTATTCACCTCTGTCTTGAAAGAACACATAGGTATCATTAAATCAGATATCTAACGAAAAATCGTTTCTCTAATCATGAAATATAATGTTTCAAAACATATCCCAATTACATTAAATTTACTGACTACTATTACACTTTCCATCAGCCATAGGTTATTTTATTTTAATAATGAACAAAGTCGACCTTACGAAACCTAGGTCGTGCTTGAGAATAGTAAAGTTTGTGGACTCTACAAAGTTGTTTTTCATTTTATATCGACCTGCTTCAATTCACATCGAATGATCCACGTTTCTTATCTCTGCTAACATCTTATCGAAGATCCTGGGTTCGATTCCCGGCCTTGGTGGACTTTTTTCCATGTCCGTTTCTCTTTGGGTTTTTTCCTGGGTATACATCCTATTGTGCCATTTTCACCCATCCTCTTCTCTGCTAACACCTTATTTAATTTGAGTATTCCGGGGTATGCCACCAAGCTAAAGAACATTATCTATTAAAAGAAAATGTATCCAAAACTTCGTCAGCTTCTTATTATCATCTTAAATTAAAGTGTTGGCTAATAAGAACTAAACCTCATTAAGTAATTGTAATGAAATGAATGGTAATTTAGCATTTTTTGATTTTTGAATATTGGTTGTAAAATGTACCTGTGATTATTGTAATAAGATGTATGATTTGTGGTGTATTTAATGATTAGCCTATATGTAGTTTTAATAAAGTACGTAGAAAATATGAGTACTCTTAAAAAAAATTAGTGGAATGGATATTCAATACAATATAAGAGTGTTAATATGCATATGTATAATTTAAAATGTATGTAAAATGTAATTGATATAAAGGTATTTGAGGGATCATATTCAATTTATTTTAAATTGTGGAACTTGCTGACAAGTCCAATTTAGGACTTAGTCCTAAATGTGGACCAGGATCTTAATTCACTTTATAAATAACATAAATATACTCAGTATTTATCTCCTAGGAAATTAACTATTGAAACTAATTAAGTCACTCTGTTGTTTTATTCAGAATGATAAAAACTTATTTTGTATTATATTCTTATTATTGTGTTGTAACTAGGAGATAAATGTATCATAATTGGTTGTTATAGCTAAATGATATACAAGTATGGTCTGTAATAGTGTATAATGTTGCATTATTAAAATAACTATTGTATGCACTTTTGTATTAGTCTATAAAATGGATATGTATTAATGTAAAGTAGTATTGCAATAAATAATATCAAATACCAAAAAATAATTATTAGAGAGGTACATACCTAATATTTGCGAAGGAAAAAGATATTTCGATCGACGGCAGTATTTCACGGGACGTAATGATGATGTATTTTTACCTCACTCAAATGTTCACTGTTTTACACAAAAGTATTTTTAGTTTATGAGTCCTCTGAACTGAATTACGAGGCCGAGTGAAATAATTCAGAAATGGAGAAACGCCTAACCGCACACCACTTCCTCCATGCAATGGCACGTGTTTTTCTTGCGCATCAATTTTCTTGCACTGCGAGTGTATTTTCATCTCGGGGAAGAAATACGGAAGCAACGCAAGAAGTGGAGCGGAAAGGGGAGGATGCATTCTATGACTGGCTCATGGACCTTCTCCGAATCGCCATCCACAGATGAGTCAAAAATTCTTTTATTTTGGATGCGTTCCTTCTCTACATTCCACTAAGGGTGTGAGCCAACTCGAAAAGATAATGATATTTCAGCCAGATGCAAGGTTAATCATAGACACATTGTCAAACTGAGTAATACATTTGCACGAGCGAACCCAGATGTTCATAGCGGTCTCCCTTAAGATCTTCGAGCGAAATCAAGCCAAGATTATAATTCACTAAGTTATCGAATATTAATTTGGGATAATAGAAAATTATTGGGAATGTAAATGGGACAAAACGGCTCCTTTAATACTACTATATTGCATTGACTCTTTCCATATAGTATTCGAAATTTGATATTAGAAATTGAATGATAACCCCCTTCTCTCCCTATATGTACGACGATGTCTTGTAAATCGCATAAATACTTGGCAGAATTTTATGATTTCATTTGTGCTTTCCGTTCTTATCAATTGGGAGTAATTTAATCATTTGCCTTGAAGAAATATAGTAAAATTTACTACAAATGCTATCCATAGCTTGAAATAATTCTATATCAAATTGTATCAATACTAAATATGCATAAATATATTCATATAAACTTCTTTATTAAGTAGAATTAGATTATAAAATTCCATCTGTCGTATGCCTCATTGTCAAAACTTCAAGGAATCGATCAATATTAGTTTCTTCACGGATACATTAGGAAATTAGCCACTTTCAAAGAAAGGGCAAGCATATAGGAAATAAGGAAGGGAAGACTGACTGAAGATTGATTTTCGCAGGTGGTCGGAGATAATAACGATTTCAAACACGAAACAAACAAAAAATGACAGAAGTTAATATATGTGGCATAATCTCTGCAGGTTTTGAGAAGGAATCCCTCGTCAAATTCGAGAAATTCCACTTTCTAACAAGCCGCCCTTTGTAATCCTTCCAAGTTACAAGACAAGGCAAAAAGCAGAAGAAGATAAACTGATTTCCGAGAGGCTTCGACACCAATATCACACGCCACCGCCGGACGGTGCAAAAAACGCTTTTCGCCGCTCAACTGTCGTCGGCGTCGAATGGGGCACCACGTGCTCCGCTGAATAAACTCCCACGGACACGCTTCCGTAGAAAGGAGTCTGAAGGAAGGCGGGACGAATATAAATCCATCCCAGAGATCTCTGATCCATTCATCATTTCGGATCGTGACGTCACGAGGTCCACACGCACACCGGCGACTACACACACTACGACGGCGGGAATAAAAAAAAATTCCCGAAACAAATTTTTCCGATAAAAAGCACGTAACGTTCCCTCGGAGGAAAAAAGACGTTTCCCAGAGGCCTCTCAAAGCATTCTACTCCGAAAGGAATCTATCACTTCTCCGGGAAAGGTGGGAGGAATTTTTCCCTTCTTTTCCACTCCCACCGAAGATGCTGGATAAGATGTAGGGGTCCGAGATTCTTCAAACCGCAGGTCGAGGCGCTATTATGAAATAAAGGATTCCACACAGGTCAATTCGGAGCAACTCAGGACATGGTAGAACATGACGTATACGGTTTGAAATATTTCTAATATAGTACCTCTAATAAAAACTTTTATCTCTAACATCTCTAAGTACGCATCACATATCGCAGTAACATGGCGTAAAACTGCAATTAAAGTTAAGAAGGAGCTTTAAAAGTAGTCAGTGATTACAAGAAACTAAGAAGATAACCAGATAATGGCCGATCTGTTCCGAAACAAATTCAAATACATGTTCGGAAAAGAGTACTTGTAATTTTATTCTTACAATCCTTTCGATATGGATTTGTACTTAATAAAGTCTACCGCAATCTATTTAAATTATAAATAACTAGAAAAAAATGGAAAAAATTGGTGAAAAAACTCATTGAGAAGGGAATATCATATTCTGATTAACTAATTAAAAATAGGTTTACTAATCAAAGTTGGATCATGTAAATATCTTTTATGTTAAATAGGAAATAGCTCTCTGAAAGTGTTTTCATAAACAAATCTTAATCATTGATCAACACTTCAGAACAATTTTTCCCTCTCAGGAGACTTAATTACACTACTATAAATACTAAATACTAATATACACTGCACCACAGGAGAATCTGCTAGAATTCAAACCGATAAGGAAGAGAACATTGGGAGACCGTAAGATATTTTATTATTAATAAGGAATCTTATTACAGTACAAAATATCTCGCGGAATTAGCGCATTAATAATTCAAGGAGAGGAACACGCGGTATTTTTGTATACGACAGTAATAATTATGCTTCATCGGACGAATTTTAGTCTATCAATACCAATCTTCCAGGTTACCTATTTAAAGCACCCAAACAGCCATTTCCTAACCAAGATTCTGTATATTCTGGAATAGCTAATAACGATGCATTATTGTAATTATTAGAGTTTATAGTGTAGTGTTAGTGTAGAGTATGGAAATGTATAGAATGTAAAATAGCGTTGTAATAATGTTGTCATCGGGCTATTTTTCCATCAGAAACATATTTATCAATAATAATAAAAATCATTTCTTGACAAAAGAAGGAATTTCTGCACAAGAAGTTTAAATTTTAGGGCATTGTCTGTCTGTAAAGTATTCAGCCCAAAGGCCAGTTGGTGCTTATGGTTGGTACCCTCTCTGACATAAGCTAGTAAGAGCTTACAGAGAGGAATGAGGTTTACTTGGCAGGATGGGGAGTGAGGTAGTTTGCCCTAACTTTCCTAAATGAGCCAGAATGCTAACTGCGGAACCTGTCTACGAAAGTGAAGCACAATGACTCCATGAGTAACACTTTTCTTGGCATTCCGTAAGGAGACACCTTGATTAGTGCAATTATTCAGACATACTTCGGTAGCTTTCATTTCATCACAGCCATGATCAAAACTGGGAGAAAAGATAATGAAAGATACATTTTTCTCTACCCTGCACCATATTAGAAATGAAAATATTCCATCCATCAGAGTACAGTAACAGGAACACATAATGATGTATTATTGTAATTAATGTAGTTTATAGTGCTGTGTTAGCGTAGAGTATGAAACTGTGTTCATGAAAAATAGTGGTGTAATAATGTTTCCATCGGGATATTAGTCTATCTGTAACATATGAATCAATATTAATAATCATTTCTTGACAAAAGTAGGAATTGCAGTAGTAGTAGTATGGTTAAAAGTGCTTCGATATCTTAGGCAATTTCGCACATTAGCTCCCACCGGGATTCGAACCCGGGACCGCTTTCACCAAAGGCAAGCGCGCTGTCCACATGACTATCCGGGAGCCTATGAAGGAATTCCAGCACAAGAAGTTTAGTTCTGAGGGCATTGAGCTGTTACAATTTCTTGGTATCGGAATTTTCACGATACGAATGTATCAAATGAATATGGGTGGAAAAATGTGCATGTAAAACATGAATAATAGTATTTATAAGGTAATGTGACATAAAAGTAGTCAGCGTGAGGCATGTCTTACATCGAGACTTATCCCTTCACGTCTGGAAAAACTCGCTCAGTTCGAAAGCCCACCCAAATCGTGAGGCGACGAGAAGGGAAAGAATGAGCACTCGGATAAAAGCGACCTCTGTGGGTTGGAAAAGAGGAATTGGGTCAGAAGGGGGAGTCGACCCCATTCCTTGGGCTGAGTCAAGGCGACGGGCGATTAGGAAGGGCACGCGAGAGAGTAGGTGGCATGGAAATGTCCTCTCCCAGCTGAAAACAACATCCATCCAAAGGGTATGCACATCTAAGCCGATTACTTTAAGAGCGAGAAGTCGAAAATTCAACAGCGGTTGATTGAGGATTAACCGGCCTGCTTGGGTAAGGCCTTAAGCTGGATAAAAACAGGGCTCGATGATATCGGAACGAATCGCATAGTGACAATAGGCTCGAATTCCTAAACTTTGCGCGGAGGCTCGAAATTTGGGAAAACACGAAGATTTAAGCCTAACTAGTATTAATGGTGAAAGATAATCATGATGATCATCCTTTCAATTTATTATTGAATTTTAAGGCTAAAAAATTTTAAAAAATATTATAGTTTTCTTTATATCGATAACATAATGTACACGCAATATCGATAACAACACTTATCTATAATGTACTGGCAATTGTATTGGAAATTGATCCAGTACTCATCAAACCCTCCAAAGAATAATACCTTATAAATAAAAGAAATAAGAAATATATGAAATTTTGATGGTCTTAAAATTAATTTTGTCTTAGAAGTATCAGATGTATGTAACTCCTGAGATACATTTTGAAATATGATAAAAAAAAGTTCGGTTATTTAGTGCGTAGGAGTTCGGTAATATTAACTACAATGGAACTATTCTTACGGAAAGTTTAATATTTAAGACTAAATTGTATGCTAAAAGCAATATTTCTATAGTTTAAGAAATGGCAGCTAAAGCTAGTCATCTTTTGGCAATCTCTTTAAAGTTATAAAATTCTCTTAAAATTCAATTACATAGGAAAAGCCGAGGAAAGATGGAAAAGTGAACTTGGAGTAGGATACCAAGATTATGATGGGTACAAAAGAAATCCAATGTATAATAGAGCTAAGAAATACCTAAAGGGAGAGGAGTACAATAAAAGAGAAGGAAGATAGAATAGTGAAATTTGTTGTATACATTCTAAGACACAGTGAATTTTTAAGAATTACAGCAGCAGGAATAATCCTGGGACGAAAAGGATTAGAAAGGCCCAGGTTCAGTTCATAGAGGACATAAAAGTCGCCATAGAAATTCCAGGATATCATGAGTTGGGAAATACAGTAATAGATAGAACAGGTGATTTCAATTGTAAGACTTCTAGAAGACTATGATGGGTAAGGGTCTTGTCACTTACTGCGACATTTTTTCTGTTAACCTTTGAGGATTGTTGACTCAAATTATGGAAAACACAACTTGTGTAATGGAATCGAGAAAGTCTGGGCATTATCATATGTGAGTCAGTGGTTTAAAAATTCATGAATGCGAATTTTATAAAGAAATTGGAACTAATAGGTAAAGCTGAGAAATTTTCTTATGATAATAAGAGGCATATATTTTTATTTCTTTACCATGCATCTTAATAATTTTTCTCCTCAACTAACACCAAAAATATTTCATGGAAGTTGGTCAATTTATGCCTCGTTACCGACAAATTATTAGTTGAAGTTATAGACAATAAGAACACACAGGATTTTAAAAAATAAATCCAATTGTGTGGATGTTTACGGTGTTCCAATTTTCTGTAAGTTCAGAATGTCTTTCCACGAAGTTCGGTCGAATATGATAGAAGTTATTAGTTCCAAATGTCTTTTCCTCCCTTTACTTATCTTCTAATTTGAAGTATTTTCAGAACCATCTCCCATCTAAAAAGCTACTGTACGTAACATCCCTTCCACTGTATAAATAAGTGGATGTAATTCCATGATTTCATGAACAACAAGGATGAACATTTAACGGAGATTGGGTGCAATTGGTAAGATGGAAAATAAGACTATCCCTTAACTATCGTTCTGATAAAAAGATAATTTATTTACGCATTCATTTACTTAATTTATGCTCTGCTAGTAAAATCCTTGGTGTGGAGTGTTTTGCTGTATGGGTGTAAAACGTGGACTTTAGGCAAGCAAGATATCAAAATATGTAAGGCCTTCTGGGTGTCTCATAGAATGGAAAAAGCTTGTTGGGGTGATAGAAAAACTAGCACGGAGATATTAGAGATAATTTGATTTCAAGTAATAAGTGGTCTGCAGAGAAAATGGGTAGGCCAAATATTGAGAGGAGAAGATTTTAAATGACATAAAGAGAAAAATAAGTTTAAAAAAAATAAAAAAAGAGGGCGTTAAGTAGAGAATACTATAAAATGTGAACCTACCAAATTTTATTAACATCAATATTAATTTTTTTTTGTCGTGAGTTCTATTCTTTAAGTAGTTTACTTTTTATACAGCCTACATTATCCCCAATGCAATATGGTCATCGTACAATCAGTCCTACTATTATTGACAAATTTTAGTAATATTCCTAACTCGAATACCTAAGGCACACATTTGTTCTTTGCTTTTCGAGTAGAGCAGAGGCATAACTACATTCAGGTTCCATTGAACCCTAAGATTTCTGTCGCATTATCTGTGCTCTATCTTAAGATGGATTCTTTTAAATTGTTCCCTGATCTTCATATTCTCATAAGATTCGCCTATATAAGAGGCAGAAATAACGCACATCTGGTTATAGAAGAAAATACGATATAAAATGCCAAGGAGAGGGGAAAAAAATCTAGAAAAAGATAAGCTAAGTATGAGGATTCTCTAAAAAGCGATTGAGAAGATTATATGTTATTGCAGAGATAGAAATTGCAAGATTGAAACAGTTAATCTGAAAAGGTCGGCATTAGCCTGAAGAGCATCATCCTCCCATATGAAGATGATTGAACGAAGGGGAATAATCGATGCAGAGCTAACATTATTAGAGAAACCTACAATAAGCAGCGCATATTGCCTTACAAGGAACTCATAAATGAATGCCTTAGGGAGAGGATCTTTAGTTATTGGAAGTTTTTATATTTGGCCGGAGAAGAATTTAGAAATCGAAAGATAAAATCAAAATGAGAACTTATGAAGAGAGGCACGGCCTTGACTCCGTAGGCGAGTACGTTACGCCGATGAAATGAATGTATAGACACGAAGAATTTATGAAAAAATATAGTATTTACTGCTTAGAATGATTAAAGAATTCCAATTATCGGGAGAGAAATCTAACCTACCGTATCGTACACACTATTACTTAATGTGTTCAGATGATTGCATCAGCCTGAGAAACTTCACCCTTGGTTTATGAATGTCGTTCAAGGCTTTAAGATACTGTCAGCGAGAGAGATCCACAACGCTGGTTACGTAAAAAAAAGCATAAAAAACTATTTCCTTTCCGAATAATTAGCCTAGCAGCCACATTTATTCAAAATATCCTTCCGTAATTTCGAATCTTTCGCTTAAGATACGATAAAAATATGCTCTATTCCTTAGCCTTTGTGCCTTTCTTTTCTCGTTCAAATAGCCTTTATTTTAGCAGAGTCTCCGATTAGAACCATTAAAATTCTCTACATTCTGTCACCTTCCGTTCTTTCTATTGATCCCAACCATTCTAAAATACCCAAAGGCTACTGTTTTAATAGCCTTATTTCTTTTGAAGCACATCCATTGATTAATAAGTTATACTTCTGATTGTCTCTCTACGCCCTATTATAGTTAAAGAATTAATTTATTTGCCCTCTAACTACTAAAATACCTCGTACCTTGCTCCCCATACATTCATTCCAACTAAATTTAGTTTACTTGTTAGCTTCTTCTGATTCATCCAACCTTCGCCAACATTAAAATACACTTTTGGACAATGGACTACTTTTAAATAAAGATAGCTTATCTTGTATCGACAATACCTCTCCTTCTATCAATTTAAACATATTACCCACCTTGATTCGATCTGCTTTCACTTGCCTTGAAATCTCTCCGTGTATTTTTCACTGAGCTAATTAAGAAAAACCGTCAAGGATTCCATCCACGAAGTAATTAAGCGTCGAAAGATGGGATGGATGGGTCAGTTATTGAGAGGAGAGAGACTACTGAATAAAGTAATTCAGGGTAGATTGCAAGGGAGAAAACATAGGGGAAAACAAAGGAAAAAGAGGCTAGATGACACAGAGGGTGGGGTAGGCTACCAAGAAGGGGAGGAAATAGCATTGACTAGATAATATTGGAGTCTACAGAAAGGCAGATACTACTTTAGTACACTTATACTAGAATAAGTATGAATTCCGAAAAATCCAGTAAAAGTAGATACATATAATATTATGCGTGCATTATTTAGTTGTTAGGTAAATATTATGTATGTGCAATGTACACTCCTGGCCAAAATTAACGCAGCACCTCCCTAGCGATTCTATTGGCCGGTGCTGCGTTAATTTTGGCCAGGAGTGTATATAGTATCATATTTGGACAATAATATTTTTTTGGAACTGCAACCTCATGTACCTCATTTTTCCTATATTTCGTATTTATCAAATAACTCGAAAATTAATATATAGAAAAAATTATAGAAATATCTTAAAAAAATAAATGTAATCCAAATACAGTATATCATTTACTTCTATCAATTTCAAATCTCATTTTTATTGGAAATTTTTTGACTAATAACATGGGAAAATTAAAATTGGCAAATAATTGCATAAAAATAAATAAAACTACAAGGTTAAATTGTGATATTTTTTTCAATTCTTACTGACATTAAATTTTAAATTTCGTAGGTATTGAAAGGAATCAAGGCAAACACACACTATAATGACGTATTTGTACACGCTTGCAGCTGACGTAATAGATTTAAGTTTTTTTTTAATGATAAGCAATGATTGTAGAGGTATACTCTTTGACAAAAGAACCTCAATAATGTTCAAACTTACAGCTTTAATGAGTTACGTTAGAATTTTGACCACTGGACGATATATAGTTATTATTTGACTTGTAAGTATACATGTATCTATATGTATGAAGAAAAACTGCGGCCAGGCTTATCAGCAGTTTATACTTAAATAATAATGTAGGCATGTCACCGACTAGGCTACCCGACGATTTCTTGCACTATGAACCAAATTGGGACTTAACTTGAACGCTAAACTCAATCTAAAGAAGAAGACACCTTTGAATTCCATTCACCTTGGATGGAGAATACCGGAAGAAATCCAAGGATAAGGAAGTGATTGTTCCCCGAGTTGTTTGGTTGAGCGATGTCCTTGCGACGTGAGTGGCGCCGAGCAAAAACTCGGCCTTTACCGTTAACTGACTCATAATAGAGGATACGTTAATTAACCCATCGATGGATCGGAACGGGACATTTCGATCTTAAAAAGATGTGATGCGAACGCGTAAAAAGCAAGGACGAACTCTCAGGTGCGCAGTTGTCCATCTTTTCTCTCTCGACGGGTTTGTCTACTTCTCGGAGGAAGAATTAGTTACGGGAGCAACAGATCTAAGGTTACCATACGCCGACCTTAAGACCTCAAGACCATTTCTTGTTTCGCTTAAGAAGCAAATGGAATATTATGCATATGCTACAGTAAAAGCTTGAAGGTTAGTGAACGTATGCTCTTACATGAATATCTACTTTAAATCATACTAATTCGTTCTGCCTTTTAGCAGTTGAACCAGCTGACTATTAGCTGTTGCTCGGACATCAAAATCCATAGGTTATTTTTCTTTTATACTGAGCAAACTATTTTGCAATAGATGATATTCACTTTTGATATCTTATATTTCAAATGAAAATTCGTTGTCTAGATTAAACCCAGTCTATATTAACTTCCTGATACATACAATATGAAAATATGTAGAATTTGTTCCTATTATTAAGCGACTAGCTTATGTCTATCCTAATGAACTTCTCATAATAACTTTTTCTCCATATATATACCGGACCATTTCCTACATTCGGCACTTCACCCCCGCGGAGATAGCGGCCGAAACGTCGGGACTGTTCCTGCTCACAACCAGGTTGGAAACCCGCGAATCTTTCCAACAACTTCTCAAAAGTTACTAAGTCTGTGAATGATGAAATGAAATTCCGAATTTGCTGATCAACCTGAATCTTCCTATGATAGAGTGCGGATCCGCTTGTCAGAAGACTTTGTATCTCCAGAAATTCACAGTAAAATATTGAACTTCTTCATGGAACATCATGCTCTTTTTTATAAATTATTTTGCTTAAGAAAGGGCGGAGCTTCGAAACTGGTTTGCCAATAGGAATATTTTACCAATAAAACTCACTTTTACGCCCTGTGTTAACTTGGATGGAACAATTTACCTGGAGAAGTTTTAGAACCTTTTCCCCCTTCTTATAATATATTTATCAATCAAATTAAAAGGGTTTAATGATTTTGTTGTAATGTTTTGATTTTTGTAATATTGTAATATTATAAAAATATTTTAAATATTGTGTTTGTTGTAAATTTTGAAGCATCTTTGTATATGTTATAATTTTATGTATTACATACTGCCTTCGGGGGGTTTTCCTCCCGACTAGGGTGAATACCAGGCAGATTGCGTAATTTCTTCCGCCCCACGATATGACTACCACCTGGCCTTGTGCCTATTTATAATTTTGAATAATAAATATATAAAATTACTTTAAGATTTATTTAACCAAGTGGCTTGGTTTATTTCTCTCTAAAATAGAAAGGCATGCGCAAGGATCCTGGCTTATATAAAAATCCAAATTTCCAAAATGTTGTCTTATTTAGTGTATTTTCTAGGGAGTTTTATTTGCCAACAATCAGAATAATGGAAAATCTACTTTGCCTCACTTTCAACTGCTTAATATGGATATTAAAGTATTACATTAAACTAATTTAATCGGCACAACATGTGTGGATTCATTCCATATAGTCAACTGCCTTACTTCTCTTTTCCCTCTGGCGTTTCCCACTCAATAATCTGGTTTAAGATCCTTAAATCTGCTTTCACCAGCCTGCGTCCGACAATTAGAGCTAATAAGATCAAGATGAAAAGGTTTGAGAAAGGCCAAGATAGGGAGGGAGTTTAACCCTTAAGGATCTTAGCACCCTTTCCTCATTGACCCTGACCTCTGCCACAGTCCGTGGTTATCGAGCCACCGTCAAATGAGGGCCGTTTGTTGAATGAAGGCCATAAAGCACTCCTTCCCATTTGCACCAGACACAGATTTCCAACTGTATTCGCACTCAATCCGCTTTTTCATAAGAGTTGATGCAGTGAGTTGAGAGAGTAATAGGAAAAAGCGATTGTAATACGTCAGATAGCATCAACAAGGCATGTAAAGATGAAGGAGAAAAGAAACATCCCAGTACAGCGTACTCTGGAATAATCTGGTTTTAGGGATTAACTGAATTCTGCATACGATGATGCGTTTGTTTAATTATGATATACCTCATCTAAAACCTGTGCTACTACTCTTAAAGTCTAATTCAACACTTGATTCAAAGTAATGTCACCAAATCAACTTGATTGTTCACATTGGCAAGGTTACTCAATACTAAATGATTCAGCATTGGGTTTTTGCACTTTTCTCCAAGGAAACGCATGTTATCATGTCAAATTTTCAGAAGTCCAGGAATATCCCTAAGTTGCAGAGCTTGAATGCTATAACTACTGTAATGAAATCACCGAAAGTTAAATTAAAATCTACAGTTAAGACAAGGTTTTTTCTAATAAAAGGTACGTTCATTAAAAAAAAGAAAGTTGTATGAACTACGTTAGATGACTTCCATTTATAGAAAAGAAGTCATAACAAGCGGCATGTGAGTCTAACGGTCTCTTTTACACTAATATTTAAGTAGCAATGTAATATTCATTAGTGGAAATTACATTATTCAAAGTAAACACTTTGATTATATAATAATTAAAGAAATAACTTGCCATATACGAGTATGTGGTCCATTCCCAAGGAAAAACGGACTTGAAAAAAGTCTGACAGGGCCGGGAATCGAACCCGGGATCTTCCTCTAACCGGGAGGCTGCCTTCCTGGGTGCACGCCCTTATGTGCAAAGTCACCTAAACCCTTTCCTTATTTATGTGGTCCATATTCCGTGCGCTACGAAAATACCATGCCTAAAGGAGTCACTTTAGGTTCCTGTTACATGTTTGTAATTCACTGATCTATTACGTTGATAAATTAGTTCTGTAGCAACCATTTCTATCGTCTTGAAGGCTGCCCTTTTCCCTACTGATCCATATTTCAATATTTTCGTTGTAAATGATGCTTCGACCGTTAAAGTGTTCTCAAGTTCTTCGTCTTAATGTGTCCCTGAATTCACACATGAACGATATTGAAGACGATTGTTTTAGTGCACGATACGTACGTTGCAAAATTATTCGTAATTCCCTACTTTATTGAGCTCAGGTGCTACGTCATTGATGAATACCTCAAATGTTTACTAGTTACTACTCAATTAGGAATTCATTTACTTGCAACAGAAACATCTATAATTCCAACTTGTAATCCAGTTTTAGGTGCACATAATTTCCTAAATATATAAGGATCCACGCTTCTTTGCCTTCCCATGTTGAGCTTGCTTCACTTGCTCACATTGGTGGACGGCATGAAAAGAAAAGATGGGTTAAAAATCACACTAAACATATTTCTACATACAGTTATGAAAACACTGGTTTCGGCACCAATCAAAGTCATCAGGTGATAAGAATGAAAAATTACCTGATAAAATTGGTAGTTTTTGCAAATATGTATGAAAACTTTAAAAGAAAACATATAAAACAAGGAATTAATCGAGCTCAAATTCCAGCCACAGACTATAGTTCCATGAGAGTATGACCTAATTATCCTTACTAGCAAATGGTGCTAAATGACCGAAGATGTCGACGCATCACAATAATAATACAACAACTACGTAGGGTGTGATTTTTCATTCTAGCATTTGTATATTTACATAAATGTTCATTTTGTTGGGTCTAAGAAGTACATACAATATCAAGTTTATTAGTTGTTTTTTTCAGCGCATTAAAAGGCTCATTTATAGCATGATGTATGAAAGCAGTAAGAAAGTATATCACTTGAGCATACGGTCGCCAGCTTCATATGGCCGGATCCTTAACTCAGTGTGTAAGCACAGGGGATACGCAGCACCTATCGGATATTGCACAGCCCTTATTACTTTTAAAATATAATCCCGCGGCGCCGATCCGATTTGTTTACAGCCTCTCTCCCAAAGTGGAATGGCAGAATTTAGAATGGGCGGCTATTCGCGAAGACCCCTTTTCCTCTGGCACCCGCAGTCCGGCGCCGTGGACGCCTTCCAAGAAGGCGCGCAAATAATGCGCTTGGGACTACGCCAGCAGCGCTCCCATTGGCCGGAGGCGTAAAAACAAAAGAATGGAGGATGGAATGAGACGTAGTATAGCCTTGCTCACGCGTCATGGGGGAGGGAGGCTCCGGGATGCGAACGCGGGCCTTAAATGGAGGAAGGCTTTGGAGTTGGCCGATATAAGGGGAAGTGGAGACGGCCCAGGGACGACGAGAGGATGTGCGCATTTGCAGGCCCATGCATGGGAGGAGCCATGCTGGGTGGTGGTTCCCTATGCTGGGAAATCTTCATGATTTAAATATTATATTTATATCCGCTATTTATATTTTAATAACATAAGCAAAATCGCACACCATAAGACCAGTCATCTGAATGTTAAAATAACTAAGAAAAACGAATAACGAAGAATGTCTAATAAATATATTAGGACTTCTAAATTGATACGCACATTCGTAATTTTATGGAAGGCCGCAGAACAAGCAAGAATCAAACTTATTTACTTTTATATTATTTATTTACCCGCTTTTCGGTAGGTTCATGTGCCTTAATACAACTATTCTAATCCCATTTCTTTCTTTATTTTGGTAACATACCCCGCCTTTTAAGCCATCCAACATCTTCTGTCTTTGTCCTCCCCCTGTGTCTTCCCTTGCGTTATATCCTCAATTACTTTCTTTAGCAATCCCTCTTCTCTCGATATCTGACCCTCCCATTTCCTCTGTCGACGCTGATTTACTTCGATTAAAGCCCCCTCTTCCCCAACCATCTTTTCTACCTCCACTTCTCTATCTACCCTGCTAACTTTTTCCATTCTACTGATTATTATACTTACATGAAAAAATAAACTTGGAAAGTATTTACCGTAAAATACAGTGGAGTTATAATGACCCTTTTCTTGTATATGCTTGCAAAATTGTTTGAAAAACGAAGCGATTTAATAACAATTCCAAGTATCTTATCACATTTATCTAAAATTTAATTTTGTAAACTTAAATTTAATTGCTGTTTATATTCATAAAATACACGGCATTAGCGGTAGTTTTTCAACCATACCGTTTTTAAATCTCCGGTGGCTTAGTTATCGTTTCGGCACCCTTATTTTATGCATCATTCCGGCCAGTTTTAAGAATTCAAGCAAATAAATGCATGCAATTGGATCTATTTTCCTCTTGGATTGAGATTTTGAAGAGACGGCTCATTAGTTTTGAAGTTCTTGGTTCTGTGCCTACTTGTCACAAACCTCAGGCCGGGGAGGATCATATGACATTAAATACGTGAGCCTGGTTAGGCGTGGTTCAAATAATCATCCTTTCCGACTAGAGCAATACATGTGTGTAAGTTGTATATGCTCGATTTAAAAACCTATTACAATTTACGTATGAAGATTGTATGACTGAGAGTACAGATAATAGCGGGAGGAAGCTAAGCCAGCTATTGCTGTACGATTTGGGATCCTCACGAGGTAAGATTAATTTTCGGTATTGAGATGGTCTAACGTAGAGCAGCTAGGTTTGTCTAGGGAGATTTCAGATTTGACAGCAGTGGCTATGATAGAATCCCTCGGATGGAATTCTTTTACTAATAGAAGACTGGAGCATTGACGGAAATTTTTGATAAATTTATCACTACCGACTTTGGGGAGGAGATAGCTGATATTGTTATCCCAGTTATAAACGTTCAAGATCTTCGGGAGAAAACAAAAAGCGTTACTGGGGAATAGCTGCCAGGACATATAGTTACTAATGGTCGTTTTTCCCACGAAGTAATAGAGAAGCTAATAGATGTTTACAGGTTAGATGGAAGAGGAGACTTTTTAGTCTCAATCTCACCCTAATAAAGACCCTAATAATAATAATAATGTCCAGGTTAAACAGGGATATCGGTGTTTTATTCCCCCTGCCACACATCATTTGCGGATTGCAGGGTTTAAATGTAAATGTAAATGTAGAACAAGTCTTTTACAAAGCCTAGAATATGTATTCACTAAACTGGCTTCATCTAACTTAAAAGAAGTCTCTATGTTGTACACCGTCGATGAAACTGTGAGAGATGATGCTATTTTGCTTGAGTCACGTCGCGTCTGGAATACCCGGCTATCACATGGGATATTGCCGATGATGCTCGCAAATGGGGACTTGAGAAGGTGCAACGTATGGCAAGGCGTTTCGTTAAATATTGCTATGATAAAACGACAAGCGTTGAACCTGTTCTCATAAGTAGATTGAAAATCCTTGGAAGAAGAGAGAGTGGAAGGAAGGTTGGGGTTGTTAAATAAATTCAGAGAAAGTACGGTTTGAGAAAGACGTCATAGATTTTGTGCGACCTCTCTGATACTTCAGCCAATCCAAAAATGTACGTAACATAAAAGAGATCACGCAAGTCAGATTCAAAAACATCAATTCCGTTACTGATCCGTGGTAGCGATGAAAGAATAGGTTGACCGCTTGCTCTACTAAGCTTCTGTAACACACCAATAAGCGGCTTAGAGGGTATATATCTACGTAGAAGACTGCAGCAACAAAAATGGATGAGCAATGAAAAAAATTTTAATTTTGAGGTCAAAATGGAAATCGTTGGAGAGTATCAAGTTGCATAATCATGCTCGCCGATGAATTGGGAAGGTGGGTATGATACCTGATCAGAAATCAGAAATATAACTGTAAATCATAAATATTCAACTATCAAAGGCAAACCTCAAGAGAGATAATAATATTTAGTAAAATCTTTTCGTTCAATTAATTCATATTTAATGCCCCTTGGTCTAATCATTTAAGAGGATGTTTTCGCCGATGGTGAAGGTTAAAAGCGATACCTCGGAATCAGAGCTTTCTGAACTTCGTTCGTGTCAAAGGCAAATTTTCCCCCCTGAAATAGTAGAAACTGAATTTCTCCTTCCCTGAGTGCCAAGGATGCAGATTTTGATTTTTTAACGAATACAAGACAAATTCACCTAATTTAAAGGGACAATATTAACAAATAACAATAATATTTGTTGAAAATTTAATTTTTGCAAATGTGCTACTTCTTGGGACCGTCTTTTAAGATGCCCAAAAATTGAGGAATCAAACTACATAAGTTATGTATGACTTCTGGCAATTGTAAGTAAAAATCTACGAATCATTCTACTAAATAACATATCATAAACAGTTAACAAACCATTTCTGTTAATGATAAGTATAGCGAGGTACGGCGATCCTATATACAGCTAACATATTTATCAACAGGTTGAAATTTATTAAAGCCAGCCAATAATAGTCAGTGAAATACATACAAGAAAGGTTTTCCTTGCAACCGATTTCTTTTCAATTAGAGATAGTCTGAAAGACTTCCGAGGTCGACAATCGACAGTTGAGATCAAAATTGTCTTCATATCCATTCCTGGCTTAGCCATCGTGATCTATGGTAAAGAGCAATGAGTGGAAGTCTCGACTATCGGGAATTCCCGAAAATTCTTTGAAACCGCGTATCCTGTCGAGCAAATAAAAAAAGGTCGAGAATCAGAATCCCCAGTTGGGCACAACCGTCAAGTTGAAAATTTAAACCCTCGCATCCTTAATCTTATGCAACCAGAGTCATTAACAGAGGGTATCCGAATTTGATGCCCCCTTTCGAAGTATCTTTACTTATGACGCTCTCTCTAGAAAATCTCTAACTCCTTTCTTTGATTACAAAGATAACCCGCTTGATGGTGTTATTTTAACTCAACGACTTGTTAACTCACTAACATTTCTAACGCAAAATGGGTGACATTAAGTATACATTGAAGTACTTTGACAAACATCAAAACTGATTTTGTTTACTTCAAAATTTCTTCACGAGTCGATCATAAGATGCTTGGAGCGCAGTTGCTAGTCCATTCTAGGGATAAAGATGCTTATCTTATGTATTACTAAGAGGGAAGTAGTTTACTCGGGAGAGGATTTAAAAGTAAAACGTTAGGAGTACCTTTCTCTTGAGTTTTGTGGCATCATTTGCAATGCTTTTGCAGCTAATTAAATCGGCCGATGAGTGAAATAAATCCACTAAAAATCATGAATAACTGATATGCTCATTTTCATTAGAATTAAATTGTACAAATTGTTTTAAACATCAACGATGATATATGTAACTTAAACACGCCGAATTTTGATTAACCGAAAAATTGAAAGGGGAATTTTTGAAAAAGATTGTCAGGTTTTTATTCTTTCCTTAACGTTCTGAAAACAGCCTTTAACTTTCACATCTACGTTAAATACAGTCGAACCTCGATAACTCGAATCTCAAGGGACGGGCTAAAAAGTTCGAGTTACCGAGGTTTCGAGTAATCAAGGTTTCGACTTATCGAGGTTCTGTAACCTAGAATTCGACTTATCGAGGTTTTCTTATGATTACCACTGTATTAAAATTTAATTTTTGATTAAGATCATCCAACAAAATCTAATGACTTATTAAGAATTTTTCGCAGTACTTACTTAAAAGTGGGGTAATAAATCTGGGGAAATAAAAGAGACAGCTGGTATTAGGAACATTTTAATTACGTAAGCTTTTCTTTGGGTAAATTCAAATTTTCATAACAATTAAAAGTTATACATCTCTCAGAATACGGAATGAATTACTGTACAAACTTTGGTAATCAGCAACACTTATAAAAGCAGCTAGCGGCGGCGCGGCGGAGGGTTCTTGGAAAATTCGAGTTATAAAGGTCGGGCCACCGAAAATTCGACTTAAAAAGGTTTTCGTCAGGAAAAAATTCGAGTTATGTACTGTTTTTTTCTTCGACTAATCGAGGTTTACTCAAGGGTCGGACGTTTTCTTCGAGTTATCGAAGTATTCGAGTTATCGAGGTTCGAGTTATCGAGGTTCGAGTTATCGAGGTTCGAGTTATCGAAGTTCGACTGCAATCCAAGATTAAGTAACGTTATGTAATTCAGAAATCTTTAAATTTATATACTTCTATTCTTTGACAGTTAAATTTTAAAGTTTATGGATTCTGTTACGAAATGATTAAGGGGGTCCTCTTTTACTCTTTTTTCCAGTGAAGAAATTATTTGGTAAATACATTCTATGATGATGAGCATCATTAGCTAAACAGGGAAGAAATTATCGTTCAAATATTTAAACATATCTTTCCCATTGCAAATCAATGTACCAACAACTCTGGAAAAATATGGAGCAAATGGCTAGAAATCTCTCCTCTCGTTTCCATGGTTACCAGCACTAACAGGAAGCAGATATTGCGCCGATATTTCATGCATAATAACTTTAAGAGTTTTCCTGGAAAATCCGTGCGCACGAACATGATAGCAATGAGGAAATCGTGTCGTGTTCACAAATTGGGTGGATTCCGAGAATTCCTCGGCATCCCTCGCATGCATTTTTAGTTCGGAAGCATAGAGTGAACGGAATTAAGCCGGTTTTTGGAAAGAAAATTAAGCATAGCTCTCGGCATCCGAAAAGGAGGGGTAGTCATACTTTCCTGGAAATGCCGTATTCGCAAAGTCGGGAGCACACATCGTTATCAAAGAGAAATTGCAATACTTCGATGTTATTTCACCCAAAGCCTACGGACTCGGTATCAAGGGGCAATGTTTGTGAAGGTGACCCCATCCTTATTATGTTACGCAATGGATTGGTTTGATTTCGCTCAAAATTTCGAGTTGTTTTTGAAAATTTCCGTATAATGGTTGGATGTAAAAATACACTTCACCTCAATTCTCGCCTCAAAGTCTCAATTCCGCCCTAATAAAATACGTTTCATATTTTATTTATTTAAAATCTTAAATTTTATTAAAAAAGAAGGAAAGAGAGGTGGTACTTTTTCCACAATTTTATTAAAATCACGACCGGTTTCAATTCACGAGTAATCGTCATTTTTTATAAACCGAAGATAGTTTGGAAGAGAAAGAATTAAGGAAGATTTAGAAACAGATATTAGAATTAGGCGATCAGTTACAATAAGTTTTTTATTTTGCCTCAATGGATCTAATTATAGTTTATTCGTCAGTTTTCACTATTATTAATCTATAGTAACATTTTTAACATTTCACACATCCAAGAGATATGTAAATGTTACAAAATAATTGAAAATGGCAGCATAACAGCATATAACTGACCGCAAGTCACATGACTGCTTAGCATAATCAATGTAACTATTATTGAAGTTATTAGAGAAATACTTTACGTTGAACTTTTGAAATAGCATGTTAATGAATATTTGAGCCCAATATTGCATTCATTCTTTATAAAATAGAATTGCAGTATGTTTGGGTAAATATCAAGTGGTGAGCATAGTTTATCATTTTTACAGATGTTATTAAACATGCCTCACATTAATAATTCTTAAACGTAATGCTAAGCAAATAAATATATTTAGTTTTTTTGATTGTTAATGTATTAAAATAGTCAATTTTCTGTTTTACTAATGAAATGTCATAACCCTTTGCATATCTGTATTTTTATGGTTAAAAATAAATTATTGATTTAAATGTTTACATATTCCTCTAATATTTTTATTTCCAATATTGTGTTTATCTAAGCTTGCTTAGAAAAAAAAACTTCAAAATAACAAAAAGAATTTTTTGTTTTTCATGGAGATTCCACAACTTAAAAGGAACTACCTGAATATAAGCCCAGCAGCCAAAAGGTTAATCAGCTAAGAAAACATCTTAACGCGCGAATTCGAACAGACTATCCAATAAATCATTCGTTCCTATTCTTCGACGTTTTATTTCAAGGCAGGAGATCTCTACCCAATTCCACATCTCTTTTTCCAAACTATCGAAATCTTCTTTTCGTCCCAAAGAACCTTCAAAAGCTACGTGCTTAGAGAGCCATACACGCTTTCCACCCTCGAGAGAAAAGTGGCCCGAAATAAAACAATGGACGATCGGTGTCTTGCAACATCTTAAAAGGTTACCAACTATTTCTGCCGTGTTTACATTTCAACAAGTTTCATACCCAGAAAGCACGGCGGTCACGCTAAATTCAAAATGGATTTTATTTTTCAGATTGAACCACTCTATTGTGAATATCTCGAACGGTGGTCACAGAGATATTACAGGGTTCTGACGACAGTTAAAAAATGGATTTCTATCATGAAAAATCTAAGTAGATGGAAAATTCTTTAAATGAAACTTTCCCCAGACTTGAATTTAATAAAATATCCGAATGCCATTTGCCATTTAATGGTTATGTTACGCATAAATTCGTTTTATCGATATTAGTACATTTAATAGAAACTCACTTAAGCAAATTCGATTGGCGAAACATGTTATTACGTATTTTCTTAATGACCAGGATGATGTGTGATAAACTAAACAAATGGCTGAATTGATTCGTGTTGTCCAAGTAATCAATTACCTTTGAGGAAACTTAATTTAACAATATTATGGTAAAAGCGAAAAAGGGAGACAAAATTACTTCGGAAATATCGCCAAAGAAGGAGCAAGATGAACTCAATACGGTAAACTGAAGAACTCAGGCATAGAATAATACTCTTAGTATAAACGGTAAGTTATACCAATTGCGAAGTATTCATTTTAAACTGTAACTCTGTGGTGCAATTCATATCGTATAAAAGTAATTCTCTTATTTCAGTAAGTTTCAATTCAACAGATAAAACTACCCGTCAACATAAAAGACTCTTGGGATCTTTTTCTTCTATTAAACTGAAATCAAATATTGGAACTTTGCTGAAATTTGTTCATATGATAGAATCTTAATTATTAGTCACAGAACTTAATAATGCATTGTAGAGCTAAAATATACAAAGCTCCGTTTCTATGCTATGCCATTTTTAGCATAACAAAAGTTATCCTAGAATCTGATTACACGCCGTGAATTTGTGACTCAATATAAATTGTAGAAGAAAAGAATTTTCTCATTTTATTTTAGATTAATATTTTCGAATAAAGAGATTAAAAATTTTAACATCCGCTGGGACACTACGCTGTAATGAAACAATTACGATCCCTCTGGGAATTTTCAATTATCAAATGTAGAGATGAGAGAAAAAAGTAAGACCTAAGGAGATAAATCTGCTTTAAAATTTAAAATAGGCTACTTTAATATAATATAATAGAAAAAGGACGAAATGCAACAGTAACCTCCAAACTATATGGAAGGGAAAACAAAACGTGTTTAAAATCCTTTCTCGTGTATTTAAGGGTGTTAGTTTCCTGAAATTTTAAGTTATAAAAAATAGCAAGGCCAAAAGTAAAGGAACATTTAATTTGATCTTTACTGGACGATGACGTAAAATAGATACGTAAAAATAAACGGTGATTTTAAGATGTCACCGAATTGAAAGAATCCGAGATATTAAGAAGACCAATCCTTGGGTTTGATAGATAAATACGCCAGTATTAGGAAATGAGGTTAAGGTATATTCAAAAGTGAAAGCGATGATAAACTTTTCAAAAGCAATGCGTTTGAGTTAACTCGGTAACATTGGGTTATATTTTAACTAACGTCCAATTTAACTTTCCTTATGACAAATAATCGGTGAAATTGTAAGAAAAAATGATATTCAAGTCAGAATCAAATATCTTCTTTCTCTTTTTCTTTCTTTCACCTTTGTGGCAATTACAAAGCGTTTTTTATCATTTCATTTGTATCTTCTTTCTCGATTTTGCAGCTTGGCATAACTGCAACCAATAAGATATTGTACCATCTAATATATATGTTCGTATCATATAATCCAATATATGTAAATTAAATTAATTACGGATTGAGAACCTCATCAAACACTATCAGAATCTATTTATTTAAATCATTGCTTCTCATCCTTCCACCTCCATCGTATGCGCTTACCCACTGACTCAACTTTGCGGAATGCTAAGCTTCCCTCATGCAGTTGCAGCCAGAATTGGAAGACAGAAGCAGATTTGGAAAAAGCATTTTGTTATTTACGCCAGAAATGTCCAAGAAACGAAGCGGTTGATAAGGATATGGGCAAAGGAATTTACTTGGCACGATTTGAAATTCTTGAAAAGCTTGCCGAAAAGAGAGAACAGGTCGGCTTGTTAGCGGTGGAGCTTAGGATCTGGGTTCGAGTCCCAGAAACTTAGACATATTTCAATTTAGCCCATCCGTGGGAAACGATAAGTGTAATAAAGGAAACTAAACAGTATTGCAGTTTGAACTTAGATGAAAATATCATTCGGATTATGTACAGCTCACTAAGAGACAACTCACGACACAAGGGTGTACCGCATCAGACTCACGATTTTCCTTTCCATCTCTATGCTCATGTATCCCAAAATATTACTTCATTTTCAACTCAGAATAGTTAGATCCTGTGTACCTTCCGATCACCATGCTTCGAATAGTAACAATCTGCTCTATCTTTGGATTGTTTTTCTGTTTATGGAACTAAAATTGATCATTTATTACTACATGGTATATTAAATTCCATTACTGAATGTCCTAATTTATTTTCCCAATTTAGTTTTCGAGTTCCTAATAGAACTACCCGTTTCTCTTCTCTATTTCACTATCTTACTCCCAGAATCTCTCTTTTTCAACGCTCACTCTTCTATCGTCTTCCTTCCTTATTAAATTATCTTCAAACGAATGTGAATCCATATTCATTGACTAATTGATTCCTTCATAAAGCAAGGAGTATCGTTTCATCACTAGAAATAGATTTTCTACTCACTTAATAATTGCCCTCCATGTGATGTACTGTTTCTTATATCTTATGGTATGTTTTTTTTGTTTTTGTCTTTATTTATGTCAACAATTTGTTTACATTTCTTACCCACCCCTCTCTCTCTCTTTAGCCCTCTTAAATATATCCTCCGTTTGAAAAAGTGTCTTTGCCTAATGATGACTCAACGGGTTGAAACCATGGTAGTACAATAAAAACTTTGCGTGGTATAGCGTAGAATAGAGTTTTCTATTTATCTTCATTACACTTCACTGTAAATTGGGTTACTCGCTGTATGTGAATTCTTGATTTAAATAAATGGACGCCTTGCGACAATCGATGAAGTGGGGTCATCAAAACACTTTATGGAAAATACGCCTTCAGAAGAAAAAGTGAAACGCGTGGGGCGAGAAAAGGCGGGATTTTTCGAAAGACTAAATAGGTATTGGGGCGCACGAAATAGGAATGTTTTGAGAAGCTGTTCCTTCCCTCCCCTTCCTTCTTCCCACGTGCCTCCTCGCTCGCAGACGTCTTGGGGTCACGTGACCGCAGACTATTCCGGTAAGGCGTCCGATGCCGCCCCCAAAGTATTTATAATCAGGAGTTGAGAAATCCCTTAGAGGAAGGCTCCAAGGGACTAGCAACAGGGGATTCCTACCAAATTAACGAATTCAAATAAGGAAGCGTACGCAATTCACCCAATGCGGGATAATTTAAACTCTCGGGTGTCCTAAGCCAACGAGTGAAGGGAATGCTAAATTGTAGTCTAAATTTAAATGCCGATGGAAGTGAACATTTGTGAGATATTCGTGCAAAAACGTTAATATATGTATTTTCTCTACGTGTGAAAGGCAGTTGAACATACGTAAATTTGAGAAAACAAGTCCATTTTCTGCTAAATGTATCTCGCATCACTAGAGGTCTTCAAATTCTTTTTGTGTGGCGTTCCCAAAAGGTACAAACAACTGACTAGAGACTAACTGACTGCAGATGATTACGTGCTTTCCTGTTAGATCAAGGGTAAAGTAGTGGCACAATGTTGTCACTCTGCTTATAAACCTTTCCATATCTGTTTTCAGAGTAAAAGATTATCGATTCAAACATAAAATATATGTGTGAATAACATACATAATGTAAAGAAAACCATTACAAATCCGACAAAACGTATATAGCATAGTTTCAACACCTTAGTACGGCAAACCAATAAAAGTTAAGTTGAACTGATGATAGGTAATAAATTTTTAACTGTTATAATCAACGTTGAACTTTTTTCACATCACTCCGAGTATCTTTCAATATAAAACTTCTGCAAAATTTTCTTTATTTACCATTAAAATGTATAAATCGCTAAATAAGTATACGAATCTATATATAATCTTACAAATCATATCCAACTGGGTCTACCCATATTAACAACATTGATGAGTTTCGAAAAAGATTGGCTTCCTTAGGAGAATGTGAGAGATATGACTAGTATCACCAAACGTCTTGAATCTGAAAAAAATAATAAAAGAATTGTGATAATAAATTGGAGATAAACATGAAAATATTGCGTAAATACCTCGTTATTAGGAATTATATAGTTCTTTATGACCAAATGCATGATTTTTTCTTCATACAAAAAAGCATACTGATAATCTGATTTAATTAATAGTCATTTTAATGAAAATCTAATATGTCTAATATCTGTTGTTGCTATTGAGCGTAACGTTCTAGCAATTATTTATCCCTTTAAACATCACCGATAAAAATGTCACCGATTCCATAATAAGCACCTTAATTTTTCGTATACCCAAAGACTTAAAATATATACTTACATGTGCTCGAATGTAAGCAAAAAGCCAGAAGTATGGCAACGCGTGGCAATCAAAGGGGTTTAAAGAGGGGCGTATTTGCATCGCTTTGAAAGATCTTTTTCCTCCTTCTTTGTGATGCGTAACAAAGGGATACTTTGGATGCCCCACGCAGGTTCAACGATCTGAGATTGCATTCATTTTACTTTCAATACAAATGCCTGATCGTCTCACTTGCATCACTCGCAGACCTATGTTTATTGAGAAAACAATCCGTTTTTAGATCTCGTCTAAGGGCTGTTAGGTGAACTATTTTTAAGTCACTTTCGGAAGTAAGTTTCGATGGGGCTCCATTTAAAAATCTGTTCGTAAAAATGAATGATACTTAAAAAAGGTACCAATCTCTTTGACCCGATAAACTTTAGTCGTAAGTAAAATCGTAATTTTAATAAGTTAAAAATTATTTATTATATATAAAGAGTATCGAAAAGATTGGAGAATTGTAACTACAGGTTAGATGGATTGATTACAACCATTTTATTGTAATTTACTTCTGATTATCGTTTAATAACTAAATCGAGAAGAATGTTTAACATATTGTAAATGTTCATAAATTAAATCTAAAATTTCTTTGTTTGTGTAGTTAACTATATGTACTTAGATCTACATCCAAATATATACCCTGCAATCTACCTTTCGTCGTATAGCAAGATTGTATTCACCGTTAGCCAATCACTTAAATTTAGGAAATCAAAGAAAACATAATCTTTTAACTGGCTAGTTAGAGCATATATATAACTAGTTTTTCCTGAAGTACTTGATCGGTCTATAGACAAATGAACGCATAATATATTATAGGAATTCCACGAACTTATTATGTTATAAATCTTTTAAAAGATTAATTTTTTTAAGCGACAACTACCAACGAAGTTCATAACAAAATCATTCAGCATTCTCTAACCCGAGATCCATTTCGGTTTTTCACATTTTTTTAATCCTATAACTCCGAGGAAATGTTCAATAAAATTCATTGTACGTCCGTCAAAATCATTTAGTTATCCCATACGCTCTCGCCAACGGCCATACCACGATGAAAACACCGGTTCTCGTCCGATCACCGAAGTTAAGCATCGTCGGGCCCGGATAGTACTTGGATGGGTGACCGCCTGGGAACACCGGGTGCTGTTGGTATTTTTACTAAATTTTAAATAGTAAATTGTTTATTTTTTATTTTTTAATAATATATATTGAAAAAATCACGTAGGAGGCCGAAATATAGTGGAATTCCGACATACCTAACCGAAAGGATTATTAAATAAAACAGGTTTCATAACACAACAAAGTAACTTTTACTAATCACCTAACTACACAAACTAGTCTCCATTGTAACCTCTGTGTGTGTGGAACAGTAAAAGTTCTAAACAATCCTTTCAATTAAAATATTTTAATAATATATTGGTCTGTCCAAAATTATTAAATAAATAGGTGATTTTACGAGGTTTATATTAATATAAATTATAGATTATTTGTAAAAAAACAGGTGGCTAGAAAAAATTCTCCCCGGCGGGGAATCGAACCCCGGTCTCCCGCGTGACAGGCGGGGATACTTACCACTATACTACCGAGGACCTGAGAGATGAGGAGAAAGAACTAAACTCGACCCGTTTTCCCGTATTTTACTTTCTATAAAGCTTTCCAACTACATCTATAACCGACTTTCGACCCGAGAAGGGACTCTTCGAAATAATCAATACTACAACGAATATTGGGGTATCATGAACAATACTCTACTCTACAGAGGATTACGTACATTGACTTATTCACAGCCAAATATAAGCGTTTTTGTTGTAGAATTATTAGTCATGATGTTTTTGAAAGGCATGAGGTTATCATTTGCTACAGATAGATCACTTTCCAAAAATGTGTAAAAGTATTCATGTTTTTAGGTACATACATACATAGCAAGCTATGATAGCAAAACAATTTCCATTACGTTACAAAACGTCTTCATACTACCACCGATATCCCTGTTTCATATCCCTAGTTAGTGATAATATCAACGTTTTATATAATATTGACGATTTAGTGGACGTATAGTATTTATGTTCTAAAATATCCTGTGTGTCCTACTGTTCTTAAAGCTGTGAATTAACAACATCTTTCATTTTTATTGTTTCGTGTTCTTAAGTTGATTGACCGGCCGTGGTGGCGGAGTGGTTAACGTGCTAGCACGTTAACGCTCCAACCTCACGGTCCTGGGTTCGAATCCCGGCTAATCGGATTTTTCCGGTTAGGGAATGGTTGTCTGTGTATGTTGTGTGTATGAGTGTATATGTGTGATATTAATAAAATAAAACGTAAAAAAAAAGGAATAAAATTAAGAAAACGGGTCAATTGGAGGAATAGCCTTCTAGGCTAAAATTCGCCCAAAAAATAAGACGGCATTATTATTATTATTATTATTATGTAGATAACACTCATTTAAATGCCAACGTGACTACGTTTATTGATGTATTTGATATATGCAGTGCATATTATGCACCAATTGGTAGATAATATATCAATAGGTGCATATTATGCACTTATTGATAGTGTATTTATAAAATCTAATCATGTTTCATACCATATTTTAGTTATTACTCTCGGTAGGTTTGCGCAGGTTTTTCACTTAGTGGGTGTTAAGAATTTCTTTTCACTTCAACGTTCCGCCGCGTGGGCCGATTCCGGATCGTAACACAATTTTGAGGTGGATGCATAATGTGAACACAACGGGATCATTGATGAAAAGAAAATCTCCAGGGCCGGCAAAAACTGTTCGTACGCCTGAGAATGTTGAGCGTGTGCGCGTCGCTACATTGGAGAGCCCAAACCGTTCGCTAAGGAGCTTGCGAGCCTCAAGAAGAAAGAGACCGAGCCCGGACTTCTTTCTTTGGGGTTTCTTGAAATCACGTGTTTACGTTGAAAAGCCACGAACATTAGCGGAGTTGAAGGATGCCATACTAAGAGAAATCCAAGCCATTCCACGAGAAATGTTACAAAATTCAATGCGTAACTTCAGGGAAAGTCTGGAAACATCTGTTCAATCGGAAGGGCGCCATCTACGCGATATTATTTTTGTTACTTTAACTTTTGTGCAATTTTCTTAAAATTCCCAGTTTGTAGAACACATAAATGTTTGGTTCAAATTTTTAAAAATTGTGGCTATTTGAAAACCATGCGGTTCCCGGGAAACACCCTGAAGTAAGCTAAAAATTCTTCTTTCGACCCCTGTAACCACTCCTCCTCTTGATCTCCTGACGTAAACCCTCCTCGAAATACACTTATCAACACATCTTTTGATCCACCGTCGCGAGATAAGTGGCATCGGGAAGAAGGGCTCCATTGAAATCCGCGGAGATTCCTAGAATAGGTGACCTTGCGGAGAACGCGATAAGGCGCCTGGCTTCTAAATCAACTTCCTGCCGATATAAATAGAGAGAGATTAATCGTGGGTACACCCACTCCGCGATAGGGGGCGGAATGTGACACACGGCCATTGGAAAACAAAGGAGTCGACCGTGGTCGTAAATCTACGCACCTTGGGCGATCTGGTGGGGAATTAATTAATGCGAGATCTGTTACTCGCCTCTCTTCGGCAGGCATTCATCGCTAACAACACACTTGAAGAGTCCACAGGTGTGAGATGCTTTCACATCGTCTCAACTTTGGAAGTTATTGCTCTTCGAATTTGAAATGAATGTTTTGGGGTCCATTAAAGGCGGAAGCTGAAGGTAGTTGCGAACGACGATCGGTCTCATTGTAAGTTTCTGTTAAGCTCTTTAAATCGAGACTTTTCCCTTGCTATATATAGATAATATCTCGCCTTTACAGTTAAATTTTTTCCTACATTACATATTTAGTATGCTTAATTTCCTTAATACTTAATATATTTATTGTTTTCTTTGCAATAGTATTTATTATTATCTCATAGTGAACTATTGAAATTTATCCTGTTATTGATTTAATTTGACTGCTTTTGTAATTAACAATCTATTTTCAGCTTTCTTTTGCATATTTATCTTGTATGTACTATCAGTAGGTTTGCGCAGGATTCTTTGCGGGTATTTCCCTGCTGTGGACCTTTTTTCATAAGATATTATCTATGGTTTCTTTACATATTCTCCATCTGAAGTTTTACTCAGTATCTCTATTCACCTACAATGTAGGTGAATAGAGATACTAAGTAAAAATAAATATATAGATCCTACATATTATTTATATCATTGCCGAAAGGTTGAAGATTTAACTTAAAAAGGTTTAAGTTAAATCATAATTTAAGTAATTGAGGAAAGATAGAAGAATTGTAACAGGTATTAAATCAAGCTACGATTCCATGATTAAACGGCCCAAAAAGTCGATTCCAAAATTCAAATAACGTTTCCATAGAAACTTTGGCGTAGCAAAGGCCTTCTTAACCAAGGGCGTAGTCTACGATTATGTTTAAAATGGTCCAAAGACTATCTCTTGCCAGACAATTCCTCGCCCCAGACAAAGAGATTATAATTTGGATGGTATCCATAAGGCTCTATGAACAGGAAATATATAGAAGGTATGGTGTATCTACCTTTACTCGCATGCTGAATCTCACTCAAAGATTAACAAATATTACTCACGTTCTCTCTAACTGATAAGTTTATCGGATGTTAAATTATTATTGTACTGGCGATCACAATAATTGAGTAAAATATAATTACGGAAATACTTTTACAATTGCACTAAAAATGCTGTGAAATTGTGCAAGTTTGTTCGTAATTTTCGAGTTAGTAAATATGAAATGCCATCAAACAACGCTGAAGTATATTTACTTGATCTATGGCTAAGATTTCAGATTATAATAAGAAATATTCTTATAAAAGTAGCATAATTTTGTACAGGAAATTCATAAGTAAAACTTTAGTTAGTTCCGCGAGGGGAAAGAAATTTCACAAAACGGCAATTGGGAAATCTTGACAAAAATGGTTGTATAATGAAAAAGAAGGTACTCCCGATTGAGAAAATAGGAAATGGTGATATGGAAAATAAGGAAGTATAACAGTAGATCAATATAGTTGATGCTTTCTGGCGATATCAGGTGGAACTTCTCCATAATAAATTGGAAATAAAAGAAACTGTCTGCGTCCACAATTTGTGGACGCAGGCAGTTCTTTTATTTACAATTTATTAAAGTAGATCAATATTTGGAGAGGAAGAGTACTCGTTCGTGTATAATAATAATAATAACAATTTTTAATTCAAACCAGGAGAAATTACATACATATGGATAAATTAAAATAACCTATTATATTGTCATTAACCATGCTTTTAGCTAACCAGCTCATTCCTTCAAATCGATATTTTTATTAGCCTCTTTTAATCCATCGAAACCTTCTACAATTATGTCCAATACAGGAATCAGTTTGAATACAAATTGTAAATGTTACTGAAAAAGGAATAACACCCCTTCAAGAGTTTCCCTTGCTCATCGTCTGAATCCGGTGCAGGCGGCACCAACCGGCAGGAAGCACCGTGCAGTGGTCGGTGCCAGAAGGCACTGTTCGCTTCACGACCTAAGCACGCTAGACTGCTAACACCTCATCACTCTTGGTCCTTCAATATTTCGTGTTCTTAGAAGATTGAACTCGCCACATTCTTATCGTAAAAAATATCCATTTAAATATTTGATCAAAATTGATTACGTGCGGAGCTTTAATTCCCAAAAATTGATAGGCCAAAGGTTTTATGAAAGCAGTGATTATAAATATATGATAAATTAAATTATCTCACGGTTATTTTAAAAAATGTAGTATCTTTCACGCTAAGGGAAGCGTTTCATAGGTGGTGTTCATTCTACGGTATTTGAATGACATTATGAAAACTAATGATTGAACGCACTGACTGATCTGTACCTCCTATTTAGGGTTTCATCACCTTCATCTGAAGTTGATCTCTAAGCTTAAAGCTTCAAATCTTTTTTTGCTAATGGTGGAGGAAGTAAAGACCAACTAGCCGGGAAATTGCACATAAATACAAACAGGGCTTATATACCGGTGGTATAGTATTATTGATAATTACGACTTAATTTGGAAACTTTCAGCCTTTCAATATCTATCATACAATCAATCATTGTTCAATACGATAACCAACAAAAGCTATCCTGACTCGAGCAATATTTTAAACTGGTACTTAAGAGTCTCTAGACTACTAAGCTAACTTTTGAATCAGTGTGCATGTATGCTATGTAATTCGGTATATTCTTGTGTCTTAACATTACCTATTCAATATACTTATACTCTCTCTTTTTACATTTATATGACGAAGAATTAGATGTGAGAAGAGGTTTTTATAGTCTCAATCTCGCCCTAAATAAAGTCATTTTATTATTAATATTAACAATATCACGAAACCCTTTTAATTTTATTGATGAATATAGTTCACTCCTGACCAAAATCAACGCACCACAGGTCGTTAGGATCGCTAAGGAGGTGGTGCGTTAATTTTGTCCAGGACTGTACAAGAAGGGGGAAAAGATTCTAAAACTCCTCTCGGTAAAAAACTTGCCCCCTGAGAGAATCGAACTCTCGACCCCTGGTTTACAAGACCAGTGCTCTAACCACTGAGCTAAGGAGGCCCTGATCACTCTGTCACCGAGGCTTGTGGAAGTAACATTCACTATTTACCGAATACTCGCCATGATGTTCACACACATAAAAAGTTTCTACCCATTCAAGAAGATCAATTCGCAGGTTGCTGTGATGTTTCAGCCACCTCTGTGAGCCTACCACAACCCGAATCGCATACACGCACCGCCTCTTTGTCAGACCCCTGGAAAAGAGTAATCTGATGCACTTTTTAGCGCGTCAATGGCCGCTCCAACACCGCACTAAATCACCAAAAGTGTGCCACTGCTTCGAAGGGCGGCTGTTCTAATTACGGAGGCTGCATCTGCCCGTGGGCAGAAAAGGAAGGGAAGCGGATTTTTCTGTGAATGGAGTTCCCAATCTCCATTCATCAGAAGAGTCGATATCCACTCCCGCGGACGACAATGTCGGCAAACAAGAGAATAAAAAGAGCGCCGTGTCTAGGGGCGTGATTTACGTCCGCACACGCGGAAGTGGCGCCATTATGCATGTCGGTGCACGGGGCAAACTCCATCACTGATCCGGAAATGACGTTTGCAAAATTAAACTCTCGCCGTGTTCTTTCGTTTTTCGGCGAAATGGTGGACTTTGCAGAGCGTGGATGTGAAGGTGCGGGTTTTTGTCGGTTTGCGTAGTACGTCCCTGCTTGTTTGCGTGCGTGATCAATACCCAGGAAACCATATAAATTCGCACATTTAGCTTATTGAATATCTCTGTCCCTGGTCACTTAAAATATTCATCAAATGGATAACTTTAGTGAAACTATATTTATGCAAGCATATGTCTATTGATTTATCTACTCGAATGTGAGTCTATATTGTGTTGTTTGACTTTTAGACCTCTCTTAACCTGCTCTCTTATTAAAAATTTACTTAACTAAGGTTTTTCACACGTTCACTTTGTGAATGCTTTCCTTCTTGGTGCTATTTTTCCTGAGTGAAAACTTAAGCTTTCAAACCTGCCAAAGTAATAAAGTAATTTTCTTCTGCGTACTCTATTTTTCCAAGCCATCTCTTTATTTGGAAGTTTACAACACAAGAATTAAGTTCTAAGAAGAGACTAATTAGTCTCGATTTCGCACAAATAAAATTCGCTTTATTACGGTTAAAACGTGTCAATATATTTTTGCGAAAAGGTAGGTAGAATAATTAAGAAGTCAATTCATTTATATCAAAAAGGGCATATTAACATATTTTAGAAAATCTCTAAAGAGAAAATTATTCGTTCTCGAAGCTTATATTTTTAAAATTATTTTCAGAATATTTCGAATATATGTGTATGGTATTCCTTCCAAAAATAATAAGTATCTAAGCGTGGAACAAGGAATATCATCTTATCATAAGTTGAATATTAGAGCCAAAATTACTGATAGTGAAAATGAATGACTGCATCAGCTGCAAATCAAAATCCTCCCCGACGAGGAATCGAACCCCGGAAAATCGAAAATATTCATCTTGTTTACAGTTTTTTTTTTCGCTGTAACTAAGAATATAACACACAATATACGAGCCATATATATTCCTCGTATAATAGGAAAATATGCATTTCACTTCGAGATATTATCCCAAGTCGGAAACCTTAGTGGCAACTTAACTCACTTGTTAACCCTCTTAGTGTCACGGGCCGATATATCGGCTTTGGCTTCTCGAGTGAAAAGTGCCACGGGCCGATATATCGGCTCACTCGTAAACCATATTTATAATCGTTGTAACTGTTTTTCTTGCAATAAATATATTCATTGTTCATACTATCTATCAATTATATATCATTGATTTATCATCCATTCTGAGGTGAATAAAAAAGAATTATGTCCATATCTAAAATATTAACGACGCACTGTTTCATTAAAGAAAATGTTACAAAATTCTCCAATTCACGTTGGCACTTTTAGCATGTCCCATTGAAAATACGTGGCACTGAGTGGATTAATATATGTCTATGTAATAAGTGATAGAATTTTATCAAATTACCTACAACCCGAATGAATGCTATCACCCCTATCCACGAGGCTTGGTACTCCTCGGTTACGAAGTATGGGATGTTATACATCTAGATACGGAATATTTGTTTATATATAGATGTTAAAAAATGAGGAGCATATCTGTGGCAGTAGAGCATCGAAATAAGCACACAAACTAAACTTAAATGGAATTTCATCGCAGCCGGGCTAACATCGATAGATCAGATAATTTTATTACTTAGTTTTATTTTTGACGGTAAAATAAAATTACTCTTTTTCGGCACTACTGAGCGTATTCCTTGCAGTATTATTCGGGTTAAAAAATTTTATGCATGTAAGATTAGAAAAAAATTTTAAAAAGTGGAGATGCGGGGGATCGAACCCCGGACCTTTCACATGCAAAGCGAACGCTCTACCACTGAGCTACATCCCCAGCTGGCAGCACGGTTCGTTCGATACCAACTACCCATAAGGGAAAGTATCCGTTATCTTTGGTTTCAAAATTTCCCTCTGGCATCAGCTACCAATGGAGACCAAATACTTTCAATATTGAATTTTTGGATTGAATTTATCTGGAGGGTATTCACCCATGCATATTTTATTATAATTATACTCTTAGATGCTTCCAGTGAAGTAGTAAATTAGGTAGCGCAAAAGTTCATTTCGGAGAGGAACAGCGAACGAATCTCCCTTGAAAATCTAATGCGCTAGAAACTCCGTGATCGTGACTATGTTCCCGTAGCGATAGGCGTGTACGCAGTGGCGGATCTAGGATCGAGCTGTGGGGGGCTTGAGAGTTGGGGTTAAAGATTCATTTTCTATTTATCGATTTTTGTAAGAAATTCTATTAAATTAAACTCAGTATACATATTTGAATTATGCTTATTAGTATCTATCGCTGTAGATAAACAATATTTTCTTCACATCTCAATAGTATGAACGATGATACATTTAAGTAATTATTCTTCATGTTGACTTCTGGGGGGGACTACAGCCCCCATAGCCCCCCCCTAGATCCGCCACTGCGTGTATGGTTTCAAAATAAATAATTAGAACAATTAGAACGTGAATAACGAAAATGGGACAGCTTTCTGAATGAGGAATCATAATATATTGGGTATATTTTATGCTTTGCCTTGAAAAGGGAAGAGAAAACTATGGAGGACGCAAGTTTTGGACTTCTTTTTACAATGGCCAATGAGTTAGTATTGCAATGTATAGCGATATTGTTCCTCATGAAGTGCGCTTGTACTTCACTTATGTGAATATCTTCTCCGTATAATATGAGGAATACAAGGGCCTCACTCCTCATCCTGCCAAGTAAGCCAAATTACCCCCTACTAACTCTTTACATTTACATGTATATTTAAACCCTGCATTCCGCGAGTGGCTCGTGGCAGGGGGTGCATAACACCGGCATCCTTATCTAACTAATAAATTATATCCTTGATAGGTAATAGTGGACTGGGTGAGGTACAAACCGACCTTTTAGCTGAATGCTTTACTGAGAGATTAACGGCAGCGTAGGAATTTTTTTGAAAAATAAAAAGCTACAACAATTAAAAAAAAACTATATCAACCAGCTTGCACGTAATAAGCACTCAAGCCCCGCTATTGGCACGCCACCCACCGGTTGAGATACGCCGCTCTAAATCACTCCAATCAATCTCTCTTTCCATATTTCGCAGAGAAACAAGGGACCGACCAACGGGGAGCGTTTTGCCGGAGAATATCGGCTCAAATTTATGGCTTCCAAGTTCCTTTTCCGATCGTAATAGCCGAGTTAAAATATTAAGCGAGTGGTGATGAAAGTGATTACATACCGCAAGTGGAAAAGGGGTGGCAATTGTAATTATCCTGGCGATTTGCACTCGGGTGGTTGCCATGACGATTTTATGAAGTGCATCAGAAAGGCGGAAAGTGCACGCTTGGGATTATCTTAAGCCAATCTCGCTCTAAATAATTACCCACGAACAGTCGAACGTAGGTCGACTGAAGTATTCCACTAGAGGAAGCAATAAGTTGAAGCATAGAAAATACTCCAAGAATACTTAAGGTTTAAAACTGATTTAGAGGTGTGGAAAGAATTAGCGCAGATCTTAAAAAGAAACGATCGATAAATTCTACAAGAGGATTCGCGTTAAATTCATCATTTACACATTCAACAGGATTCGTAAAGGGTTTTTGATGGATTTGGATTTGTCATTGTAAAATGTACTGAGAAGGAACTTTACTTTCTGATGCTATAAGTGAAGAAATCAGTCAATTTAAATACTCTAATGAAAGTTTCATTCTTTTTATATCTTATTTGTGTATTCCTTTGTTCCAGTTTCATTTGTATTTGAGACAGTGAAATACATGTAAAATGCAAAATGCTCGTAATAAACTTCAAGAAAGTTCTTTCATCCACAGATCTAGGCCAGGTCCTTAGGATTCGTTTTGTCAAATGTTACATCTGGTTAATACTTTTATACGGATCTAGAGAATGGACTTTAAAGAAGGTAATAACAATGTGATGGAGGCATTTGAAATGTGGACTTACCGCAGGATGCTTAAAATATCATGGACGAAAAGAGTGAGTAATGACGAAGTACTTAAAAGAATAGGAAAACAGCAAGAACTGTTATTAACAATTAAAAAAAGGAAAACGGCACATCTTACGAAACACGAAATGTTATCTCCTACAGTTGATAATTGCAGGGAAAATCGAAGGGTAAAAGAGGAAGAGGACGGAGGAGAACATCTTGGATGGACAATATAAAACAACGGGCTGTTTTACCAACTACTGAGAGACTATTACACACAGCAACCAGCAGGGACGAAATGCTAAATGAGATCGCCAACATCCATTAATGGATAGGCAGAATAAGAAGAAAAAGATCCATCAAAACATGTTTACCATTCAATACCTCCCTCTGTACTTTTATGAGTATACACCCAGTATCAAAAAACATAAATATGCATAAATTTTACAGCCTCGATCGACCAAATATTCTGAAAAGGTCATCAATAGGTGAGGATGACAGTCTTGGTCGAAACCAAGCGGTCGCTTGAAATACATTTTTGTGGAAAATACAGATAATATTTCAGATTTATTTAGATGGCATAAAACACTTGGAATTAGACAGACCAAATTAGAAACGTAAAACTAATTCGTTGGCAAATTGGTTTGTAAGGTGAGGAACCAAAGTTTAGGTCCAAGTCCCAACTATAGTCCTCCTTAACTGGATTTTATATGAAATAGATGTGTTCCTAAAATTTTATAACTCTCATTAAAAATGCCTTATGATGGACGTTCGCATAGATTTTCCAAGCTGTCCCACCGAAACCTATTTGGATATTCCAAAATCTATTTGTGAGTACACAGAACATACTTTTATAACGCAGAAATAAACAGCTTTGGCAACAGTAGAAATTGCCACCCCTTAGATAAACGTAGGGCAAAGACATGCATTGATGGAACCATCGCTTTAGAAATAGAATACCTAAAATAAATATTTAGGCATATAAAACTTCGGGATTTTTTTGTAAGTGTTCGTGGCTGTTGCTCGGGTTAGTAAGAGAGGATTGGAAGCTTACTAAACATACTTCACTCCACCGATTTATTGACGTACTCCGAACGGTGAGAGAATCAGGAATACGGTCATTTGGACACAGGCTATTAGCGTAGTTAAATAGCAAGGTTGCTGTAAAAGTTAATTGCTTATTGTTTGATCGATCAATAGTGCACGACAGGTTGATGTTACGAGACAGATATTTGTCCTAGTTTGCGATTTTGAAGATATTGGATAACTTTAATTCCCAGTTTTCCTTCAAATAAATTCCCCATTTAATTCATTCACATGAAAAGAAGAAGGGAAGATTTTATCGAAGTGGTGATTGTATGGCATTCAATAACTGTAATTTATTATGACCAATTTTAGACATAATTCAACTAAATAAATTAAAAATTTCATATACTTTGACTTCTATACACAAACAATTTCAGTAATTAAAATAAAAAGTCTCAACGAAAATTTTCAGCTAAGGTGAAGCACACTAGCTCCTAAGAATAAATCTTATTCCAAGTCGGGAAAAAACGAGCCAAGAGAAAATGAGAAATAAAGAGCGGAACAAAATATTACTTCAAGTATGATTCTCTTTGGATGTAAACAATATTCTAATAATCGTCCCCTAAAGTTAAAAAACTCATCCTTTATTTGCGCCTTTCTTCAGTCGGGATGTACTATAGACAAATTTTATTTATTTTACGATGCATTAATACAGAAGTTAATAAAATGTTAATAAATGAAAATTCCACTCATTTATCTGTAAAATACAAAGCGTATTCTTAGAGAAAACACTCGTACAGGTTTTCACATGTCTATTTAAATCACTGTGCAAATTTCAACTATGTTAACTTATTCGAAAGGCTAAATGAGTAAAATATTTGGTAATATCTACAATATATATATATATATATATATATATATATATATATATATATATATATATATATATATATATTTATTTATTTATTTTCATAAAAGTGATTAAAATATATAAAAATAGATATAAATTTATTCTTTGAAAATGAATGTGTTTTACTTCTTCGGTATGGTTCTTCTCCCATCCATGAAGTTGAGCGTGGACAAATAAGATTCATTGAAAAGGTTTATGAAACTAATCATTGAAAAATTAAGAAGAGTTTGGGTCATTAGCAACGAAAATTAACATTAAAAATACCAAATTTGGACATTATTACACAACTTTAAAGAGTTGAAATGTAAGTGTCGCGTCGCCTATGGTCAAGACACATTTCCTCCAAGTCTACTTTCGGATGTGCACGAATCTGCACACGGATTCATGCAACCAACTTGCGTCTAGTTCACTTTGCGGTATTCACAATGGCAGACGGAATAAATTTGCTTGTGATGTGGCTTTTAAACCTCACATCGTTGGCTAAGTTGGGGCTAAACCTCGGAAGGGCACTCTCTGTTGAATGAACTCGGGTGCATTGCACCAACCCTTGCGATGGTGATATAAGTAGCAAACAAAAGCTACATCAATCGCACTTGAACTGAATTGGTCTTTCGAAAGGAAAATCTGTGGGAAAAATTCTGCTTCGGGAAAAAACATAGACGTAGTGTCACCTAAATGATATAGAGCTCGAACTTAACGATAGATTATATCGAAGCCGTACGAGAATTTAAAGCTCTGAATATAATGCTGTCGAAAAGTTTTTGATAGTATTTAATTATTCTATCACTATGTACCTTTTCAGTAATTATTTATGTTGTCATATATGTTTGTTGTTTTAATAGGCAATACTTCAAAAAATCTCTAAATTATTTTTAAATATTTTTTTGAAAATTGCCTTTCAATAGTCTACGTTGCAGAAATAGTAAGAAATCAATGACGGAAAGATTGCTTTATCCATGTTTCTAAGAAATTCGTCAAGGAGGCACTTTTAGGGTGAACTAGGTAGAAATAAATAATAAATGTTCCATAAAGTAGTTATTTCTTGTTCAATTTAGTCAGGAATAGAACAGTAAACTAGGAAATTTTCACCTCAAAAAATAAAATATAATTACTCTCAAAGAAATAATGGTTTGAATACGTTCAGTTTGGTGTATGTTTTCCGTATTTGAAGTTTTATAATTTATACTTGGGAATACCGCTTGATATCGTAAGTAAATTAACTTAGGAACTAACGTATCACATTTTTTGTATTTAAATTCCATATTAAAAACGCCCGATGCTCCACAGTTTTTTTTTTCTAATTTCTAGCGGCGACTAAGTTTGAACCAATACTTTTCCAAAGCTGTTTTCCTCCAAGATTAGCGGAAAACTCTAACTCTTTATTGTAAATTTCATGATTGACCTCAGCATGGCCAAATCTTCCGTTTGAGTTCCTAAAGCCTGTTTTGTTTACTTCCTGTAGAATAAATTGGAACGGAATTCCCACCATAAAATGCGCATTTGCATAAAGAGTCGAGTGGAAGAACGAGCACAGAATGGAATCGCTTTCTGACTCGGCATGTGGTTTTAATACGTAGTTACTGAATTAATTCGATAATCAATGCCTTCTTTCATTCAGTGAGCCATCTGTCATCGCCTGAATCGAGAAGGAGAGCTGTAAAAGATACCGCCGATCGAATGCCCTAAAACTCGCCATACGTTGGTTCTGCCGTGGACACCACCTGCCTGGCCACCTTTTTTCGAACTGTTTTCTTGGAAATATATTTGGCGGTTATTTCTGCTTTGATGATGCCGTTAAACTGTAATAAAATAGCTAGCCTTTCTATACAAATCTGCGATTCCCACCGAATCACTTTTCTCACAAATGATATCTATAGGTAACAGTATATTGGATAAGTTGCATTGTTGAAAAATCTGAAGTGGCCAGCACATGACTTTCTCCATATTTAAGATGTAAATATATATCTGCGACAGTATTTTCGAACTCTATATTCAATCTAAACTTGGAAGATAAGTGATAAATTTATATCATATTATCTTTTACGTCACAAACATTATAAATAATGTTTTTCGGGACATGTTCGATGAAAAACGATGAAATTGGCCTTTCGCCCACAGCGCCCACAAAGTACATAATCAGCAACTTCCGTTTTATCAGTATTTCACGAATAACTCCTAAACAATCAGTTATACAAAAATATATTTCATATAAAAGTTATAATAAATTACATTTTCTAAAACTTTTATAAATAATAGTATATAATAAAATATCAGATTAATGGAGATATTTTGCAAAAACGGAAATTTGCTTCGAAGAATAAAGCTCGACTTCCGGTCAACCGATTTACTCCAAAAACTAATCAACTCTGAAAGCACCTACAACAATGCTATATATAAAGTTTGGTATTGATACGACTAATAGTTTATACGTTAGAGCGCCCACAAGCACACACACACATACACACATATACACATATACACACATACAAACATACATCATTCCGAAGATGGTAAAAACGTATTCTAGGGACCCCAAAACATGTATTTCCGTTGAAATCTCGAAGTCGAATTTTTTCATGAAAACAATACTTTCTCTATACTACGTATATGGAGAAAGTAAAAAGGAAAGATACTCTCTCTTTAAACTCATATCTTATATGAGCACCACAAGATTACAAACTTAAGAACTAACAGAATTTTCACATAAATACTAGAACATTCCTGAAATTTTTCTAAGTTCATTTATTCCTTAGGTATGGCACAATTTCACAAATTGGAGCTTCGACAAATTAGATTCATTCAAATTACAGAGATTAATCTCGTTCTTAAAGTATCATCACCCTACAGTTGCGGCATGGTAGAGATTGGCCAGGTTTTCTTCGACTTGATACTATTGATTCTCTTAGTCGAACAGCTATTGGAGAAATAATTCATTGCTGTAAAATATAAATGGTCAGAGGTAACAAATATCACAATTAAGAGAATCTACTAGGACTTATATTTTCTAAGTTCTAGGAAGATTTAGGAATCATTTGCTAAGAACCTGTACAGCAACATTTCCGGGCGAACGAAATCTGATAGCGAAAATGAAGGGTTGGATCACAAATATATCTAATTAGGGAATCCACTATAACGAATGTTCCCGGTAATAGGCAGGAGGACTCTTACCAGACACTGCCTTAGTGACGTCGACACCCTTAGCAGTAATAACCCTGAAGAGAAGAGGTTACGGCGATCGAACCACCTGCTACCCCCAAACCGGAAAATATCACAATATCCGGAAAATTCTACACGTTCTATTCGTAAGTTATCAAGTTGATTTCAGTGAAAAAAAATTTAAGCTTGAACTGTGTGGAAAAATTTGCATACCACACATCGAAGGTTGGACTGTAAGTAATAATAATTAAGTGTAAACGTAGACAAAATATACATCTGAATATAGACGTAGAGAGTTGATTCAACCGGTATTTCTCTGAGAGAAACTCATTCCTAAGAAATAAAAACACCGTATTAACTTTTTCTTATCGTATCATTCTTTAATTCGTTTTTGGCTTATCAGTTTCAGAAACTAAGGATATTTCATATAATGTATAGCTCGGATAGATCCTTCTTAACCCTTTCCGATTTCAAAATAGCCAATCATTCGTACTTTGTAGAGGCTCGTCTTAGTTGGACTAAACCTCTTCGTTATACTTCACACTTTCGCTAACGGCCACACCTTGATGAAAACACCGTTGCTGTTAGTAGTTGTGCAGAATGGAAACTTACTCGTTTTTGAATGTTTTTATTTCAATAAAATAACATCAAAATATGCCAAGAAAACATATGATTTTACTTCCCAAATATAATAATAGGCTCTGTGTTTCAATGGGGTTAATTATATGTAATATGAATCTAAAAGCAAAAATGACTTATAATAAATCAGAATTATTGTAACAGGGGTTTAAAATTTCTCCCCGGCGGGGAATCGAACCCCGGTCTCCCGCGTGACAGGCGGGGATACTGACCACTATACTACCGAGGAATCCATACTAAGCATCTTATCCACTCGTGAATATTAATTTATAATTCCAGTCAAACCTTCGTCAAAATCCACCCTATTTCTTGTCTCCAGTACATACTTATTCCTTTTCGGTTGCGGGGTTCACATCAAGACTTTCTGGTCATACGAGATTAACATATTCCAGAAATTGTCCTTTTTTGCGTCATTTGTGTACATCTCTATACATCTATATACATTTCTGATAATAGTTTCCTCCGCATAGCTTTAAATGAATGGTCAACATAAATTTCCGTGATGTTTCTGTTATATATTTGTGTTAAGAGTGTTGATGACAGCAAAATGAACTTAATTAGTCACTCATAGTGTGTTGTGGGGAACAAACGTCATAATTAAGAAGAGGAACTATAAAACAATGCCATTTTGGAAGAGTTATAAGTGTGGATTATGGACTTCTCAAGGATCAGTAGGTGCGAGTGGATATCTTGGATTCATAGTTGTGTGGGGCTCGGCGACCAGAAATAAACAGGCCTAGACTAGAGCTGGCCGATTGCCCAGGGTCTGCGGCAAGAGGGGGCCGACCGCCTCCTGTCAATTGTTTATTAAGGCCGATTTTAAAGGGGAGATGACCGAAGGGGGGACCCTCTTAAAGACGAGGGAAAGATGAGAAAAGTGCGATTAAAAATAAGTGTTCCGCGAATCCCGTTTCCTGCCGGGGTTGAAATAAGGGCAAAGGGGCTATAAATAGCCATCCGATGGCGAAGAAAGGGGTGCTTCTAATTTCGACTCTCGCGTTAAATATTTCGTTCTCCTCCATTTTGCGAATCGTTTTCTGCGATCGAACGCGCTCGTCCGAAGTAAAAAACGCCGGTGTATTTTGGATTTTCCGGTCGAAGAAATTTTAATGAATTTCTCGGTCGTTGTGTCTCTAAGGTCTCAAGCCAATTTTCAGGAGTTTAAAACGAGATTCTGATGCTGAAGAAAAGAAACTCCAAATACTTTCCTTCAAACGCATTCTTTCGTGGTAAACCTTTGATTCCAATATTGATTTTTTTGGAATTAGCACCGTCACGACATCGATGTAGTGTATCTCCTGCTACACGCCGTTGAAAGAATTTTAAGAATGCAATTAAATGAAAATTTATCTCTGAGATCTAGGATAGCAACCTAAATAAACTAATGATGGTAAATGAAATGATAAAGCTATATACATGAATACCCTTTTCATATCCATTCTATTCTCCTCAAATATTTCTAGCCATGTTTTACTTTGTTGCATCAAATAGTATGAGCAAACAGAAAATTTATACTATAGTATACAAGTTTTAAGGCCAATATAAAAGCATCAGTTTCTATGTATTTTCTGTCAGTAAAATAGCTCAATTGCGTGTTTTTAAATTTACTATTATATTAAGGCAATTTTCATTGCAAAAATATTTATATTATTTTCACATAATGTCATTGAAATTATTATAACAGTCCTAAAAGGTGTTATGACACCCTGTTGATATTTAGGTAATAGTTACAAAATATATTAATAATTATTGTTTTTGCGAGTAAAACTATACATTTCTATAGACTTTTCAATGCAACAATGACCTTTCAAGCTTTATCGTTGTGATAAGGGAAATCTTATTTCATGCTACTATGAAGTATATTTTTCAGATTAATAAAACAAAACAAAATGGCCATGTGGGCTTACATATTTAATATGTGCCAATGTGCGAAATGACCTAGGCTGTTGAAGCACTTTTAGCAATACTAAAACATATTTAATATACATATTTTCAAATTTTTAGCTCCATTTTTACCTTTAATGAGCTGTGTTATCCCTTAGTCCCTGTATGCTTCAACGTCTAACATTTTTAACGAAGATATTACGAAAAGAAAATTCAAAATAAACTTCCTTTTCCTGCAATCGCCTGAGGACATGAGACCATTTCATTTGTACTCAGGGAAATCATGGCTTTCGAGTGAAACATGATAAAAGAATATATCAAGAGTAGGCTATAGCGTACTCTTATATGTATACTTAAGAATATGTCATACTAGATGAATTGTAAGCAGAGATGGAAAGAGATTGGATAAAAAATAATCGTACCTTAAGTAAGCAACCTTATTCTCAATCCAAATCCTGTTTTCGTCGTAGATGATAAGTTAATCACAAAAGATAATAAAATACAGTTTTTCAAAAGTTGGGCGAGGGAAGCCATCATCAATTGGTAGCTAATTTTAATGGGCGGACTTTATTTTTCAGATATCGGGAAGAATGAAACCCTTTCTCATGAAGAAAATCTTCTGTAAAATTAAGCTATCTCACAACGGGCATGTTTTTAAATTCGTCGATGGATCCATCAAACTGTTATTTTTATTCACCGACGGATCTTCGATGCTTTCCACCGATGTCCATCGTGATAAATACCCGATGAAATGCCGATGGTTCTGATGACAGTAGCGGGTCATTCAAATGTTAATTTATATTACCTCATGGAAAGGATATAAATGGCAACTTTCAATAGGGAATACGGCGTATTCATAATGTAATGATAATAATAATAATAAATCGTCTTTATTTGGGCGAGATTGAGATTAAAAGTCTCTTCTTCCATCTAAATTCATGCGATGTTTATGTTTCAATTTGAGTTTAAAGAATTTTGGAGATGAAACAAGTTGTATATAGAACAGAAGCCATCTTGTCAAACAGCAAACAAGCCAACGGAATGTTCTTAAATTCATCAAGAATCGATAATACATCGAGGTAATCAGACAAACATCGGTACAATCCATCGCTCTTCAAATTGGTGAATTGAAAAACGTGCCCAATTATTTATCCAATTGATATAATTTAATATAAATTAATAAAATCGTCAAAGGGAACAGTTTACGCAGTTGTCAGGGGAAACGCATTCAAACCCCGCACAAGATCGTATAAAGAGAAAAGGGGTTGCATTACAAAAGAGGCGGATATTGCCTTATTCCAGGGCACAAAGGAGGGTGCTTATTGCTCTGTCGATTCCACGACACTAGAATACGCTTCTGCGAAAGAAGACACTATCATTTCCGTTGCTGAACAAAGCGATGTCATACGGATATCACAGTAATAGAATGGGAGGCAGAAATGTACTAGATTAGATAGAGCTATCTCACGATTTTTATCAATAAACAATCTGCTGTGGCCAGCACATGAATTTCTCCATACATAAGATGTAAATATATATCTACGACAGTATTTTCGAACTCTATATTCAATCTAAACTTGGGAGATAAGTGATTAATTTATATCATATTATCTTTTAGATCACAAGCGTTATAAATAATGTTTTTCGGGACATGTTCGATGAAAAACGATGAAATTGGCCTTTCGCCCACAGCACCCAGAGCGCCCACAAAGTACATAATCAGCAACTTCCGGTTTATCAGTATTTCATCAATAACTCCTAAACAATCAGTTATACAAAAATATGTTTCACGCAAAAGCAAAATGAAAACATGCGTGTATCTTAAAATTTCGGCAGATCTAAGATACGAAGTAATTATTTATTATTATATACGCCGCAAGTAGAATCTCTTCTGGTGGTATCCTCAACCATTGTCTATGAACAACGTTATCATACAAATATTAAATAATAATAACATATTCGTACACGTAGACATTTTAAAACAGGCATCTCCCCTATACCCCCACCAAAATACATCCTCTACATTTGATGCATTTGAAATATTCCAAAAATTCGTGGTTTTAGAATAAATTGAAGGTCACATGGGGATATGCAAAAAATGTTATTTAAAGGATAAGAAAACTGTAAACATTAAGAAGGCATGACACTCACATTCTCTCCTTAACAAATGTTTTCTTTAATTCCATCTCGGATCTTTTGAGAATACTTTCCACAGTTTTTTTATATTTTACATATTATTCGCTAAACTTCATGGTGATTTATTTAATATAGCGCATACTGTGACTTAAGGTACCAATCAGCACTTTCATTGATTAAAATATAATCGATAATCTATCATTTATGAATTTCCATATTGAAAGATGTTTTAATTCCATGCATATATCTGACAAAAGAGTTAATTGCAGCTAATCCTTGTCTGTTATCCTTCAAAAGTAAAGGGTTGAAACACAACATGAGCTATTGCAATATCAAATGAATACTTGCTTTTAATGAGATATAGGTTTAGCTTATTGAGATCAGTATCCTAGCACCGCATAATTTAACTTCAGGACCTCAAAAATTGTAAATAAGAATGCTATAAATTATGCTATGAAATATTTTTCCTTTGCAAATGTACTGCCAGGAAATATTTTAATCTTATCCACTTATAAATTATGTCAAATACATTATAATATCATTGATACTACTCAAATAGAAACGTTTACATAGAGAAGAAAATATAGCCATGTTGATACACATTTTCCTCCGTTTATTGCAGTTCTATATGTTACTTATAAAATCATACTTCTACACTTAATGCATAAATACATACTTCTGCTCACGAGTCACACGAATGCATCTAAAATTTCTTTAAACTTACATTTATCGACTCATTACGTATAAATAGCCCATATCGTACGTCTATTTGTAGTTATGTCTTTGTAAACGAATCAAAAATTCAAAACATGCCTAAAAGACACGAAAAACTAGGCGTGTCCTAGTCACCCGACTGCTTTTTTCTACCACAGGGCTTTATGCTAGAGAATAACATCTTCCACTCGGGAGATAAACAGAGTGGGCCTCGTTCCCTTTTGTGTTCTGGCACAGAAAAAATCTGGATCAACCCCTTTGAAAGGATCTCCCAATGCATAGCCATTTAACTCGTCCCATCTGCTTGATGACCACGTAAGTTTCGCTGTTGTATAAACAAGCCGAGGAGTTGGACCGACGCCCAAGGTAGCCGCTCTCCGTCCGTTGCGACATTTCATTAGGAAAGGTGCCTTACCGAGGCTCCTAACCATGTTTAGTATACCTATGACATCACCGTTCCGTCAAAACACTACGAGAACTCCCCTCAACTACTCTTTTGTATACCCAAGTGAAAGTGAAGGGAAAGGTTTTCTTAGCTCCAACCTCTGGCAGTTACCCATTCACCTCTATTATTTTACTGATCGTTTCACTAATCCCCTTTCTGTAGGGATATTGCTAACTATCCTTAACAGATAAGCAGTTTAAGAGTGAGGACAATTTAAAACTCAATCTTATGTGACTTGATTATTATAATGTGCCAAACACATTGATTTGTAGTGAGTAATATTAGAAATTTTATCATCGGGCCCAAGTAGAAGGACACGCCTCTTGAAGAAGTAAATGTCAGAAAACCATGTCAAATGTATACATAAGCTTCTCTCTATAACTTATTAATTTGAGATGGCCATTCATAACGCTTAGCTTTAAGTATTTTAAAGCTGCTTGTCTAATCACTAAGTGTTTTCTCTCTACGATAATTTCCGGAGAATATCATAATAAAATAAAATATATATTTTTATAGCAATACTTTCTACTATCGGGCTGTATGTTATGTATCACAGAAATTTTGAATTTACTGCAATCCTAGTTTAGTATTAGTTATTGCATCCATTAAAATCAGTGGTGTATCTTTTGCAGGCATGTATTTAGATAAGTTTATGCTGAAGAAGAATTCGAACTTTTTATTATAAGAATTATTTGACACTTGTTCCACCACCCCGCTTTTCGCTATCTATTAAATTGAATTGCTGAGCAACGACGTAACTTACAGCAACGTAAATATATATAGGCGTCTCAGCGTGATGGGGTTTTCAAAATTTCCGAATATGAATCTAGCTGTTGTTAATTTGCATAAAGATTTAAATCCTCAGCCATAGATTTCTTCTCTAAGTAGAAATGAAGTTAGTATTCATTGCTTCATATCATTAAGAAATTCTTACCGTGTGAAAATAAATCCATTTCGTCAATACGCCAAATCCAATTGGCAATAGTTTATTTTCTAAAGACGAGCAGTTTGAAAAATCTACTTGGCGACTTAAAATGTACATGTATTTTTATATATATAAAGTGGATGAAATTGAAACATTTGAAACTCTTTCAGAATGGCCTTGTTTATCTGTTAATGTGATAATTTAACATTATTAAATTCTGTAGTGCAGTTTAGTTTAGTGGAAGAAGATAGAAAATCAAAGTAAAAAAAATAGTGGTATATATAAGTACTATAAGTGCTACATTATATTCTTCCGAGCTATCACCTTTCCTTTACGGTAAGATCTGGAGAGATGAGCATTGATTATCATCCGAATTAACGATGTGTATCACAAGCCAAGTTTACTGAGCAAAACTAGAAATAAGGCTCAGTTCAACATTGAAACATAATCCGCGTCGTACTGAGAGATTTACGTTATCCGCGTCAACGAGGGAGAAGATCGAAGTTCTTTTTCTCGAAGGCCGCAGCCATCGCCTTCGCAATAAGGCTGTCCTCGTTGCCTCCGAACGCTTAAATGCTGCAGCAGATAACAACCCTAACAAATCGGTCCCCAGAGACATAAATCTTCCTCTCCTTAGAGTTGCGAAAGCCGCGCTTTGTTCGACTTTTTTCTACGTTTCGCACCGGTTCGAGATGACAAAAGTGCGAAGGGACAGCGCGTGCCTCACCGTGCGTGACCCTTCGTTCACGACCTTGACATTGGGACACGTGACTCATTTGAGGGGACGTCCGTCACCGCTAATCGTGACAACTCCTAAAGGGAAACATAAACACGGGGACTTTTTCAGCGCTTACGTCCTTCGCTGTCACCACTTGCGTCAGAGACGCTTCCGTAATGTTTCAAAAGAGTCCGAAATGGACTTGGGAGAGATATTTTAGCTCCTCGAATTAGAGGAAGTGTTACGTCAGAGGGAAATTCTAAAGAAGTCAAGAAGTGAGATGCCAACGTCCCTTTGCAGAGGGGGCACTCTTATGATCTCCGGTAACCCTTTCATGAAAGGGTCCCCATGAGGCCCTTGAGAGGTCTTTATGAGGCCCGTGAACACAATATAGTCTATTCACTATGATTGCCATCCCGATGAGATTTTGAACCATAAATCATATACCTTAAGGATATCAGAAGACCTGAAGATGGACAGAGACCCTTTTATGGAATAAAAAATATTAGATGAAACTACGAAGTACGCAGATTTCAAACTTTGACATGGCAGTTCACGAGCTACGACAGAAACATACTGATTGACTAAATCATTATTCGTCATGAGAATGAGAAAGACTGCATAGCCATATACGTGAAGAGTTATAGAAGACCTAAATAAGGTCATAAAACGGTTAATCAAATAAAAAATACGATAAATTACGAAGTACGCGGATTTCAAACTTTGTCATGGTAATTCGCGCGCTACAATCGAAAGATTGATAGCATACATGTGTATATTTTTAATAATAATAATAATAGCTATTTATTTGGCGAGGTTAGGCTCATTAGGACCTCTCTTACACCTAACCATTAAGGGTAACTAATATTAATTACAAAAAAGGTGGAAAAAAAACAAATATACATATAAAAAGAAAATAAAAAGAAGAGGTAAAATAAAAGATTTGGTACGTGGGGAAAAACTCCTCGGCTGAAGTTATTATAAGAGTGAAAGAGAATTTAATAATATTTAAAAAGCAGTTAGGCAATTAAAATGCGAAATGGATAGCAAAATTACATTCTGGTTCGATATAAAATATTAATTTCCTTACATTTTAGGAATGGCGGATTCTTAATTCTGTATTAGTTACAATGAATAAATATATACAGAGTGTAAGTTGGAGTGAAGAAGTCTTCAAGCGCAGGAAAAGAGAGAAATCTTTTAAAAACTTAGACGAAAAGGTAAGAGGAATAGATCAGACACTATCCGAGTCATTATAGTCTGCTGATGATTGAATTGAAGGGGATTAAGAAAGGGAAATTACAGAGGAACAATTAAATTGGATTACCTTCACTTTACATTCAATTTTGAACTCATTGTCTCCCAATACTAACTTTGATGCATTTTGTTCACCTCTTAAATCGATCCTTAACATAGTTTTAAGTGATTGTTTCCTGTAATTTCGTCTGATTAATGTAGTTGTTTATAAATTTTAGGATTATATTTATACTATTGCTTTAATTTTATCTTATTTTTATTAGTTTTTGTCGTCAGTTGAAATTGGCCTCGTGCTTTATCTCAATAAAATAAATAAGATAAAGATAGGTTAGATTATGATGTGTTGGTAAAGTTAAGCATTGAGGGGAGACATTGAAGAATTGAAGCTTGAATGTCTGACAATGAGACGAAACTAATTGGAGAGCTGCAACCTACCAATCTTCTGGTTTTAGACCTTCTGGTTTAGATGGTGATGACCCCAATTCGTCCTCATATGAGAATCATAATGCACGAAGACAAAACAATTGAAACTCCAATGGTATCGGATAATGACTGATCTTTCATACTCTACATCGACGAAGAGGAAGGGAACCGCGTCCTTGAGCCCATATATGGCGTTTTCCGGCCTTCGGAAAGCCCTATTTCTCATTTTAAACAACTGAGACACTTCTCTTATTCTGTTTCTCATTGTCAGTTAATCCTAGCAAGTCAGAATGTAACGAACATATTCTCTTTTAGCTCGTTTAAAGGACAAATGCGTTTCCGAATTATGAAAGCATTATTGCACTATTTGAATACACGCAATACACAAGTTTATTCTGATCTACTTCTTCCACGAGCTTGATGGTTAATGGCCTAATAGTTTATAATGTGGCGCCTTACGACAAAGTAAAGTTTCCCATCACTATTTCATGCACCCAAAACTACATGCTACCTTAAACTTAGGCAGAGGGAATTATTATAAATCTCCAAATTTTGAGAAGGCATAAAAATACAAATAATGATTACAATCAATGTGACTTTAGACGAGCTAAGTGAAACGCCTTACAGTATCGAATATGAACTCATTTGGTAATTTCCGAGATATTTTTCCAGCCGCAACCAAAGGACATTTCGACAGGAAAGAATTATTGGAAGAAATAAAAATTGACGAAATTTTCCGATCAAAATTAAATTGTAGCAATAAGAAGGATGTTTGGTGATCCCTTCGTCGCGAAAAAAAATTCTCCCCGGCGGGGAATCGAACCCCGGTCTCCCGCGTGACAGGCGGGGATACTTACCACTATACTACCGAGGACTTGATTGGATTGGAGAAAGAACTCAAGTCAACGTATTTTCCCGTAACTTACTTTCCAAATACATCTGTAACCGCCTTTTGACACGTGGAGAGATTCTTCGAATGTATCACTACAACAACGAAAATGGGCGAATCGTGAACAATGTTCCTTACAAAAATATATTAATTGCAGAAAAACAGAAAATTTCATTCTTTCATTCCTTTTTAACAATAGAGATTAAGATCCGCAACATTTCTTCTCTGAGTTCAACTTAGAACAGCGCCATACTTCTTTATTCCGCTGACTACAAAAACATTTTACCTTAAACTTTGTATCGCACCCTCTACATTTATTAGATCGTGTTTAAATACAAACTAAGATCCAGAAAAGCAAGAATAGCAAAATAGTTTTAATACAGAAAAAGTTTTTATCATATTGAATGCATCGTTGAATTCATGGTATGGTTTTGAAATGACCAAGCTGAAGGGAGACCTGCTAAATAAAATAAAAAAGTAACTTCCACAGAATGTATTTTTTAGAAAGGCGACTAGTTTCGTTGATACGTCGACATCTTCATGACATAGGAAATAAAAGTACGAATCATGAAATGGATCCTTTAACTTAATGGAATTGTAAGGGTTAAATTACAAGTATGTAAATAATTCTCCAATTAATTTGTATATTTTTGCAAGTCTTTCTTAGACAAAAATGATTTTAGAATTTTCTTTCTGCGGGTTATTAGAGAATTTAATTAGGTAGATTAGATAGAGATGATGGTGTTACCACATCCCCTGCCATACACCAATGGTTGCTTGCGGAGAAATTATTTGAAGCTGAAATCTAAATTTGACCCCAGCTGCGCATACGTTGGTCAATCCTGATGAAGAGTACTGCATACACTTTCTTAAATGCTCGCATATATTCATTCTCTAAAACGTTTCGTCCTTAGAGTTATATTATTGGAAGAAATTCAAAGCTCTGTTCCACCGCGGATTAGATGGTGATTGTAGTAACTGGATTTCTATTAAATTAAGCCTCTTTCAAGATCCGTGAGAAAAGCTGGGCATTGGGAGTTACACAACCACCGGGTCTTTCGCAATCTCGGCTGGTGTAAAAGGGTTGGGCAGGGTTCGAACTCGTGATCCAAACAATTCCAAGGTAACAGTGTTTAACGTAACCATAGAGCGTTATAGAGAGGGTCCAAACGAGAAAAGTTCAACGAAAGTAACGGTAATTTTACTGAGGATTTATGAAGCTAATTTTAGTACCGTGGGATTTCATGTTCATTCTTTCATATTATTCTCGGATAGTTCTATCGTTGAAAAATGCTCTTTATGAAGTATGGTTTTATATTGAAACATTGTGTCGCACAGTAAGGGGTCGAAAAACACGTAAATATATTACAGAATGACCCGGATCTACACATGAATTGGGTGAATGTAGATGATATGTCAATCCAGGTTATTAAAAGTGACCATTTTGTTTTTCTAAGAAAAGATATAAGAAATATTTTCGCGGTTTGTTTTTCTGTGTGAACCCATTGAGAACAGTTCGAAACTGGGAACATATTTTTTCATTCATACTTAAAGTTCATCGGGTACTTAGTCATTCCATTTTCATTATATCGTCTTCAAGTGACACTAAATCTCATTATCTCTAGTATAACAACATTTGTTCTACAACATCAAGACCGCATCGGTTGGATTTACTTCTAGTATATTTTTAAATTTCCTTAACATCTTCAATCCTTCACAGTTATATAAAAATGCATGTTTTATGACGGTAGATTCAGCGTTATCTTTACATCTAGTATTTTATTATTTCTGTCAATCGATAGTATTCCTTTTTAACGCATGGGATAATATTTTTATAATCACCTCTTCCAATAATGATGATCTTTCTACTTAAATAGTAGAAATTTTCATTTCATTCAAGTTTGAACGTCAATAAATAGTTATGATGTTATAAAAGCAGCGTTGAGAACACGTTAATGCAACTTATCTTCGCAAGAATGGAATTCTAATGCGATCGCATCTTCGCCAGACACATCCGAAAGCGATTCCTTCCTTCGCCTCAGAATTACGAGGCGATCGGTAAGAAGCTCGAGGTTATTTCCGTTCCTTTCATCAGCAGTGCAATGACATTCGCCCACACACTCCTCGGGACGTAAAATTAAAAGCTGCGCGCACTTACCTATTCCCGGTATCTATTTCGCGGTGTGACTGTTCCCCGTGGCATCTTCGAGTGAAGGACCTTGCCAAGAATGCTCGGAAAAAAGCAGCTCGCTAGTGCTAATTAAGGCGAGTTCTGAGCTATTTCGGACTCATGCTGCCCAGTTCGAAAGAATGTCAGGCCACATTAGGATGATTAGCGAGCCTGAAAGTGAAGCTTCACAACCGATGAACGAATGATTTTGGGAGTGAAATGCGCAAACGATTGACAAAAATCACTCGTCGCTATTTATTTCATTTTACGCTCGAGAATTTCTTTTGACAAACTTATCAGTTCTGTTTGTAAGTTATTCAGCACGAAGACCGGGATGCCTCACCTCTCTTGAAAGCTTCCAGAAGCTTGCAGAGAGGAATGAGGTTCCCTAGGCAGGATGAGGAGTGAGGTGCTTCCCAGTGCTTTCCTCACTGAGCCAGAATGCTATAAGCGGAACATGTCCAAGCAAGTGAAGCACAATGACTAAACAAGTAACACTTACCTTAATAGTAACCTTAATCAGTGCAATTATCCACTCATACCTTAGTGCTTTCTTTTCATTACAGCCATGATGAAGACTGTGACAAAAGTAAATGAAAGGTACAGTAGGTAAATAAAGATTTTCTCTACCTTGTATCAAATTAAGAATGAAAATATTCCATCCATCAGAATATGAAAGCAGGAAAAAGCATTTCTTACGATACTAAATAACTATTCGCCCTGCTTAAGCACGGTTTGGGTAAAATGTAAGAAACACATTTCTTAGAAGCAAATCATTGATTTCGGAATCACGTTATCTTCATCCTAGGAAGGGAGGAACTAATAGCTCCTAGGAGTATATCTTTCGTTTTTAGGAATATCAAATCTTACTACAGTAAAAAATATTTTTGCCATATCCAATAGATCACGAACTTTTATCGATTGGGAATGTTTTCTGATATTACCCAAAGCAGCTGGGGATGTAGCTCAGTGGTAGAGCGTTCGCTTTGCATGTGAAAGGTCCGGGGTTCGATCCCCCGCATCTCCACTTTTTATACTGTCCACGGGAGGTTTTTTGAGGGATTTCCCTCCCTAATGCGGGACAGATTACATTCTTATATCGACCATTGCCACCTGGTAATTAATAAGCAAAGCTAACAAGAAAATACATTTATGAAATTTGCAAAGATCTGGAGGCGAAAATAAATTTTAAAATTTATTGACCATGGTTAGGAAACATTAGGGAAACATGACGATTGGATCGAGCAAAAGCAATAATAATTTAACAAGAGAAGTATTTATAATGAAGATTTATTATAAAGAAGCCGATAAAACCGCAATATGATTTTACTATTCAATAAAGCCTGTAGATATTGTTATTGCTGCGCATTGTCTCAGACTGAGTATAGTGCGTCTACTTTATTCACATTAATGGTAAATTTAACTTATTTCTCTTTCATATAGAATTTCATTTCAATATCAGAAACAGAACTGTGTAAATATTAGTATTTAACTTAACTTTTCATTTTTTGAAATGTCTATTCCATTCCACGAAGTCACGCTTCAGCATATCAATTTTACTCAAGAAATTTTCAGATATTTAGCTTGCTAATGTACTAAAAAATTAATTAATAACAGCCATATGTGGCGAAGGGAATAAAAAGCTATTTTTAATTTGATCACTAAGTATTGTCAACTAGAAAGGTTCGATTCATCTGAGAAAGGGTCTGTGAATTGGAACGGAATTACGAGTTATCTCATTCTATAATATAATTCGTAAATATTTGTTTTCATAACAGCTAATATCGAGCAATATGTAACTCAAACTTTTACCAGCAATAAATTCATCTAAACGCTGCTGTATGAATGCACAATGAGTATCATTCAAACAGGAATTCAACTTTTATCTTCCTTCGTGCACAAATTGCATAATCCAGAATTTTCATTTCAGAGACTGTTACGCAGGTAACGTTATAAATCGATGTTTTCTCGATTTAGGAGTAATGATCGGTGACGTAAGTTGAGTTGTTTTTCTCCGTTGAAGTGCCTTGCCTAACTATGGAACATCGATGGAGCAAATTCCTCGTATGATTTCACTCTTATACTTCAGCACGATCATTTCCTATATAAAATGTCGTCCAATGCTATTATGTCTTAAAAAGATTTAGCTGATGCTTACTCGATAATCTATTTATTATTATATTTCAGCAGAAACAAGATCAATAGGAAATATGGAAAACTGATGACAGAATAGGGAAAACCATTGACAAGATTCCTAAGAGTCCACGTCACCTTTCCTTCGTCGAGAAAGCCCGATTGGCGAACACTGATCCTCGTAATGGTACTTTACAGTCACGAATCATTATAGGGACGTTAATTATATATAGCTAATCATAAAAATCATTCCTACAACCGAATCATGAATACTGCTAGTACTCCGTAGTGTATTTCTATAAATCTACATTTCCAGCCTATAAAAACATTCAAAAAATTATTGCACTACCTTGCCATCGCAGAATATGGAAATAACGCTGAAAAAGTTTGATTTCAAAGAAATTTCGAAAAGACTATCAAACAGACATTGGCTTAAAATATACTATCTACCATTATGATTTATAAAAACTCCGCGAATCTCAAGAATATTTATTGAATAGGGACACATCAATTTACGTAATAGACCTGTTCACAGTTTAAACAAAATTTATTCCATGGAATAAAGTTTTGACCCCATTCTATCTGAACATTTAGTTCTACTTATAAGGTTTACCTTACCTAAAATATAACCGATAACGCAAGTCTAATGAAATTTTTCACAGTTTAAACAAACTTTATTCCACGGAATAAATGTTTAACTCCATGCCACAAGGACATTCAGTTATACGTTCAAAGCTTATCTCACCTACAATATAACTGATAATGCACGTCTAATCAATCTGTTCACAGTTTAAACAAAATTAATTCCGTGGAATAAAGTTTGGTTAATGGTAGTTTACTTTTTTTCAGGTAGAAATTTGGAGGGTCACCGTCCTAATCCGGACCCTTAGCTCCATTTCGCAGCTCGGGAGCGCCCAGCCGCCACAGCAGGGGGGACTATAAAAAAAACTTACCACGTGGGTAACAATTTAAAAAGTTATAAACAATTCAAATGATCAACAATTTATTATCTTCGTTTCTAGATTTCTAGATTTTTGCTAGAAATCCCTCCCCCCAACCCAACCCATCCCCGGGACAACGTTGCCGTGCGTCAACGGGTCATTTCTAGCCAAATCAAGAAAAATCCTAATTTTCATCGTAGAACGTCGATCAAAAGACGCTTATATATCTCTTTGGACTAGTGAGACGACGAAGATAAGAAATTGTTGTTCATTTGAATAGTTTATAACTTTTTAAATCGTATTCCACGCGGTCAATTTTCTTATGGTCCCCCCTGCTGTGGCGGCCGGGCGTTCCTGAGCTGCTAAGGTGAGCTAAGGGTCCGGCTTAGGATGGAGACCCTCGAAATTTCTACTTGAGAAAAAGTAAGGGTATAACCCCAGATAACTACCATTAACCTAAATTTTTAACCACTTGGTACTAGAAAATTTATGAAATCTATCTCATCTATAAATATTCGGATACCACTGACCCAGTGGTAGGCGATTGACATCGGAATTTGAACGGGTCATCTGTTAATCAACAGCCCTCGGTGACGTGCAGTGGATGGGAGGAGGAACAAAGAGATGAAGGAAAGAGCGGTTTGAATCGGCATTCACCTCATGTCGGAGAGGAAATGTTTTAGTCCTTGGCATATACGTACGCGGAAGTGGAGAAAGTGAGGGAACGAACAACACTTCCTTCTAGAACATTCCACTCGATCTCCCACACGTCCCTCAACAATAAGATTCTTTTAAGAATGCTGTTCTCTGTATCTAACACGGGCAGGTTCTGAAGAGGGAGTGCGATTTCGAGACCAGTTCAGCGTATTAGAGAACCGAATTTAAACGATACTGGTTTTTGTCCTTGGTGTTTGTCTCCACGGCTATGCTATGGCTGTTGGCAAGAAAATCAGGGATGACTAAAAGGTTTTATACGCGTCAGACGAACTACTATTGAAACTGTTCAAATTTTTTGCTTATTCGAAATCTATAAGGATTTACAGTATTCTGACTGAAGTATATACATGGATAGACTGAGAAGCTTTGATGTATTTTGATTTTTGAAAGTGTTTTGGCATCTTTTGAGAAGTACACACTAAAATTGCCGTCAGTTGTTAGACAATGAAATGTCTTGTATCTTTGCTGGGTCGGAAACTTCACTTTACGAAGCATCCTGTATAGATCGAACGTGATTAGCTATTATTGACTTATAAGAAAAGAAAAAAAAATCGATTTATAAACGTGAGTCCTCGGTAGTATAGTGGTCAGTATCGCCGCCTGTCTAGCGGGAGACCGGGGTTCGATTCCCCGCCGGGGAGATTACGATTTTTGAATAAGCTATATACAACAATGTTCATGCCTTATTTTTTTAATTTTTGGTTATGCAGAAATCGAAATCGCTAAATAATGATTAATCTCAAAGTTATATCGGATATAAAGTAAAGTTGGAGAATTTATCTTAGTCGAGATTGAGCAGAATTACTAACTTACAAAGAAGTCAGTTGATGTTTCGATCCTGTATCCTAAAATGTACTCGTACTCCCGATTGTTTCAGGTTCAAATACCTGTGCGGGAGGGTATATCGTAGTAGAAACTGATAGACCACAAAATAAATCAAATTTCAGTTTCGAAAAATTATGCATGAGATACCATAGAAACATTAAAAGCAATGTCTTTTTCGAATGATTTCAGTTTTGCTTTATGTCGGCAGGGATATGATTTAGCCCGTCATTTCCATCTAAATAATATCTTTATGATTGAATAAAGATAAAAATGGATAATAAAAGACCTTTTGACTGGAAGCATCTAAGAGTATAATTATCATAAGATATGCATGAATAACTTGCTAATGGTATTTCGTAAACATCTTCCAGCTAAACGTTATCGAAAAATTTGTGTTAGAATTCATGATTTAACGTTGGTACTATTACCTATAGGGGATGTAGCTCAGTGGTAGAGCGTTCGCTTTGCATGTGAAAGGCCCGGGGTTCGATCCCCCGCATCTCCACTTTTTCACAAAATTTTTGAGGCAGAGAAAAATGTAATGTTTTTTTCCCGATTCTTACTACCAAACATAGGCTCAGTAGTGCTGAGGGAGAACACTAGCACGAGCACGTTTTACCAACAAAATTAAAGAAAATCTCTGGCATGTTGATATCAGCCCGCATAGCTACTGTGATCAAATTCCATTTGAATTAAAGGTGTGTGCTAATTTCGAAGCTCTACATTGCTACAGCTATGGTCCATATTTTACCATCTCAATATAAACAAATATTGCGTGTAAAAAATCTATTCAATCCAGTAGTTCGTAACCGAGGTGTGCAGAGCCTTGCGGATTGGGGTGAGAACATTCATTGGGGATACAGGTAATTCGATGATTTCTTTTTATATAAGGTATTTTACATTATTAGTTAAGACTGCAAACAAGATTGCAACAAATTCTAGCCACGTAATTCGAAAAGATAGAAGTGCTTAAATGGGTTTTGATTTCATGAAATTATCTTTCTGAATAATATAGAGTTTTAAATACACCAGATTTATTTTTTAGTGCATAAACCCTTATGTATACTTTCAATTGCAGTTAAAATTATTTACACAAAGATAATTATTAAAATTGCTCAAATTTTTAGTTTTATTTACTGCGGGGGTTGAAAATCTGAATCCAACTCTATAGAGTTGGATTTAGGTTTTACAAGTAGAGCGCGTAGAGTTGACTGGAATTAATCATTTTCCAAAGAGACAAAAGAACTAATTATATAAAATACGAATTATATACGAACAATTCGATGGATATTGCTTAACTAGATTAGCGGATATAATAATCGGAGATAAGGAGAAATCCTAAATGTCAATAGGATATTTATTAATATTAGAAAACTTATGACCAAAACTAATCTTCCATTCGCACAGTCAAATCGGTCCGTATTTGTAAACAATACGAGTGTTATTCCTAATCATTTACATCCTTTCACGGCTCCATATCCCCGTAAGTATGAAAAGAGATCGAGACGGAATGCGCTCTTGGCATTCCATTTCCCAGCATCCCCTGCTCGAAAAAGAAGCGAGTACATCGTGACAGCGTCTCTCCGATCCCAGAAGATACATCAGCCGTTCATCTTCTTAACGGCCGCGCCGCGGGCGGTCACCCAGATAAACCCCGTGCATAAACACGCCGTTTAGAAAAGGTAGGGCAACACAATGTACACATGCTCATTCACCAGCAGGAAAGAATCTCTTAGCACGTGCTACTACGGGCGGGATAAAGTCTCCGAAACACACACATTTTCTCCTTCGTTTTAATAGATGTGCGTCTGTTAAGTATTCAGCCTGAAGGCTCCCTGGTGTGTACCTCACTCCCCACTAAAATGAATAATGAGGCTTACTAAGGATGAGGAGTGAATAAGTTTGCCCTTGCTTTCCTCACCAAGCAAGAATGCTATAATCAACATATATCCACATTAAGTAAAGCATAGTGACTCAATGAGTAACGGTATACTTGGGATTCCACAAGGAGTGATCTTAACCAGTACCATTATTCAATATCAATGAATACTAGAAGTAACCCTTCCGATCTGTACCTCCCAGCTCATAAAACCTCAACTTTTCACAAATCTTTCGTTGTATACTCTACTAGAACCTGGAATTCCCTGCCAGACGAATTAAAGACCACTGTAAATCTTCAAAACTTCAAGGCTAAGCTGTATAATTACCTATTATCAATAATTTAATGTCTCCCATACTTGTGTTCATATCAATTTTCTTTTGTGTGAAATGTATGCGTTGATGTATTACCTATTATTCGTTTCGCTTAATTGTCTGTATCTCTGATCTTTAATTGCATCCTTTTTCCTGATGTAAATTTGGTTAAGTATTTCTCTGTTCTGTTTAAAATACTTTATAAATCCGATGTCACATGATTCGTTTGTTGTTGTGCATGCACATCATGAAATAACTTTTGTTTTTGTTCTTAGGGGCAATTGTACCCAGAACATCATAATAAAATTATTATTATTATTATCATTCATACCTTAGTTGCTTTAATGCCATTGCACCCATGAATAAGACAGTAGTTGAATTTTACCTTTTCATCTATCCTATACCAAAAGACAAATGGATAAATAAGATATTCTCCAGGGTATTGTGGTAGGAAATTAACTAATTACTCTCAACTATAGTCTCCATTACGTTTTAAACAATAAGACAATTATAATAATAATCTATTTTAGCTTGGTTGCCATGTATTGTTTTTAAGATTCCCTGAAAATGACTCACTAACTGACAAACCTCTTCGGACCTCATCTCCTATGACTTATTGCTCTGGATTCAATTAAAAAAAAAATAAGAAACCTAAAGTAATATGCAATGGAAAGAGTGGGGATGTTATACCGTGAATAAATACCATAAGAAATGGAGTCTTGAAGTTTTTGTTATTGTTAACTAGATCCATTTTAAACACTGACTTTATAAAAAATAAAAGTACCTTTGGAATTGACTAATATCTTCGGTAACGGATGACGAATTCAGGAGATATAAAATCTTAAATAACCGTATATTTCCGCAGGCAAGATAAGGTATAAATTTTCGTCATAGTTTTCTTTGACAAATTTCTATACAGTGAACAACGCCTACAATTTGCTACGTGTGCCATGTAATAGGTTTTCCAATGAAAATATAAAAAACCGTATAAAAAGGTTTTCACGCCTCAAAAAACTTTGGGCCAACGTCATGCGCCCCCAACCCTCTTCGCCCTGGGCGATAAGCCGATTCGCCTATGCCTCTGACAGTCCCTGCAACGGTAACGGATAACGTGAAGTTTTGCGTCCCTTCTTCGTATTAATATAGATTATAGACGGATTATATGTGCCAGAGCTAGCGCATACTTTCTCTTATGCTGAGTATGTATCAATCTGAGATTCCACTGAGTTGGGGATGTAGCTCAGTGGTAGAGCGTTCGCTTTGCATGTGAAAGGTCCGGGGTTCGATCCCCCGCATCTCCAAATTTTTTATCTTTGTCATTTTAAATGTCGCTCTTCAGAATCTTAGGGATTGGAAACTCTATACGCGGGATGATGTTATTAGATGAATATAGGACGAAAAACTGTTACGAGAATTAAATTTCTTTAAAATGAATGCATTGAAAAGTTCGTTTAGGAATAAATGCTTTGAGATTACATTTATTGCAAAATTAGGAGCTATAAAACACGATCTTAATTTAAAATACTTTATCTAAGACTTCTCAGAGTAATTGCATTTAACCATTTATAATTCGGATGTGAATATGAATTTATTTAATTATAAATCATTTTTATTTACTTGATTTATAAGTTTTAGTTGAAATTAATGTAAAATATAATTATATTAATTCTAATATATGCTATTAATATCGATTCCAAATCTTATAATGTTGAATATATTTCATCCTCAATTTATTAAAAAACAAATTGTAAAGATATTGCAAATTTTAGCATTCCATTCCTTCTCAAACCTCTTCTTCGAGAATATTTCGGGTCAGCAATCCGCGGATCGTAAAACCGATTTTTTTATGAGCATAACCCCCTGCGGTTTTGGACAATCTACCGTATTAAAGCGAAAACTACAGAGCAAAGTGTTGATCGGCGCCATAACTTTGTAAACGTCAAAAGGCACCGAAAGGGAATAAATTTCCTTCCGAATGAATTGGGGGAACTCCAATTCGTGACTGAGACAACACCGGTGACCGCAAAAATAATAAAATCCACCCCCGACCTACATTTAACCCCATCCTAATCAGATAAGCTCGAGAGGGGAAAATAATCATTCTCGACTGCCTATCGAATCGAACCGAAAAATCATTGCCACGCCCACCGATGAGACCCATGGCCAATGGCGTGAGTCCAATGCAAGGGGAATGGGATTCTCCTTTATCAAAGGCGAGAAACTTAACCTTAATGGGTATCTCTTCAGTGAATTGACAACTATACGTTTACAAAAAGATGGGTCTAGGACATTTCGGCGCGACCACTTCGGCGCTAGCCACGGTTATGTCCAAAAACAACTTCCTTACTAGTTAAATTATTAGTGAATAATATGTAACTTGTTATTAGTGTAAGCTATAGGCTCATGACAGGCTCAGTTTAAGTATTAGCTATTAAAGTAGTTCCGGTCTGATTTTGAATCTTATAATTTTTAGGGAACTATACTTCGAGAATAAGGGAAAGATGATTTAAGTATGCACGTTTAGTCATGGGTCTTAGAACCCTAGGATACCAAACAACAAGAGAACTGCATTTCAACGTCCGACCAAATTCGGAACACCTGTTAGTATTCTTTCAGAGAGCGAGCATCCGAATATTCGCATCCGATTGCATGGTGCTCGGAAAAGACCCACCGAGGGCACCTCATTCTATTTACTAAGTCTGTTTACGTCCGAAACGCGCCAGGAATCCGACCAATTCCTTCCTCCAGATTACCCTCGTATCAAATTCCCCGTTACGGGGGATCCGCAAACTCTGACCTACCCCTTTTTAAACCGGCCCTTCCTTCCCGTTAAACCGGCACCTGCCCGACCCCTTCCGGATAATGAAGTGGAGAAGAGCGTGAGTAATGGCCCCTCACTGAGGTCACGGCTTTTATGTGAGACAAAAGGGCACCTCGAGGGAGGGGGGAAAGGGTCCCACGTCTGGAAATACGATCTTCGCTGCCGAGTGACTCAACCGCTCCTTTGTGTTTGGCTCTGAATTTTTGAGGACGAATGTTTAAAGGGTCAAGGTCGCTCTTTGTTTTGCTGCCATGCGTCTTTGTTTACGGGTCCTCCCTAGACATTGATCCTGCGATCGCGGAGGAGTGGTCTGCCGATGTCAGGTGGGGATCGAGACATGCATCTTTCTTTCTCCCCAACAGGTTCACCATTATTGCACGGATCAATGGACGAATTGAATATGGGGGTACTGCCCCCGGAAGTGTGTTGATCGGGTTGGGTTGGCTATTTCATCCTACAGATGCATTCATCTACATTTATACCCTCCAAGCCGCCTTTAGGCGTTTGGCAGGAGTTTATGTAAATACGTTGTAGATAATTCAAAGGAGAAATATGATACGAGGTTTAAAGGGCGGATTTAGATTTTTAGATTTAGATATATACCCCGCGCGCCGCCAGAGGTGTATGGCAGGGGGTGTAATACACCACCATTATTCGTTCCTCCCTATTAGCATCTCTAATAGCCTGCGGAAAAAACGACCAAAAGTAATTATCCGTCCTTGCGATTACTTCCCTATAACGCTTCGTCGATGCCTCTCGGAGATCGCGTTCGCTCCTTACTGGCGCTAATATTTCACTTATTTCGTCTATAAATTCTGAACGAATGAACTTTTCGAAAAGTTTCCGATGATATTCAGATCTTCTCATTTGTAGTGAATTCCAACCAAGAGACTCTATCAATGCCGTAACGCTGCTATCAAACCTGAAATCCCCGCAAACGAATCGGGCTGCTCTACGCTGGACCATCTCTAAATCTGAGACTAAACCTACTTCGTGTGGGTCCCAAACCGAACAGCAGTATTCTAAACTCGGACGAATAAGAGAAAAGTTAGCTATTTCTTTGACTCTCGATGAGCATCCTCTCAACGTTCTCCCAGTTAATGTTTGCATTATATTCGCTTTTCCTATCGCATCTCGAATATGTTCTTTAAAAGATCAGTTACTGCTAAACGCTTATCAAGTAATTGACATGATTTGCATAAACCTACTAAATGGCAGAAAACTTATGATGATAATAGATAAATAGCTCTCTATCTCCGAAATCGTTCCAGCACATATAAAGTACACTCGATGACAATTATTACGTAATTCATTAACATTTACATTAATACCTCGAGATACACTATATTGCGTATGATGTTCCCCAAACCAGGCTACCAATCCTCCCGCAATAAAAACGAACGAAGTGGAGGAGCAGTTCACGCGAAATGAGTAACTGATATGAAATTTTTCATAAATAAATTAGGAAAGATCCATTAAAGTAGAAATTTATTTTAATATCTTAGTTTCGACAAGTCTTTATTCTAGTCCATCAAAATAAAATAAAATAATCTCACAATTGCCCACCTATAATCTTACTTAAAGTTACCTAAATGTTTATGTTATATACAATTTTGACTAGTACATACTGTATGCATTATTTTGATACTGTTTTTTAAATAATATTCTCTTATTTTTCCTCATAATGTACTTTATGGATGAAAATCCATGCACATTTTCCTTGTTTTTCTATTTTGTTTTTCATGTTATTTTGTATATTGCTCTCTTTTTTAAATGTGAACTGATTCTTATTTATGTATTGCATGTAAGTACTCATTGGTAGTGTATTTATTTATTTTTGAATGTTTTTCTCTTTTCTTATCTTTTAGTTATTACTATCGGTAGGTTTGCGCAGGTTTTTCACACCCCCCTTCCTTGCGGGTGTTTTCCTGCAGTGGATTTTTTTTCCTAAGAATCTCTTAGGTTTTTTACTTCCACAATTCTTCTAATTATTTCTACTTCTTATTTTATAATTAATGACGATGGGTGAGGTGGAAGAAGAGACTTTTAAGTCTCAATCTCGCCCAAATAAAGACGATTTATTATTATTATATAATTCACAGTATATTCTCATATTATTATATGTCATCAAATATAAAAAATAATTTTATCTACTTTTCTAGATAGTTCGGGAACCGCTAAATGTTTATTCAGGAATTTTCTGGGCCTATCCAAAGTGACTTCAGGATCTTTACGCCAAACCCATTTTCCAATTAACCATGAAATACTTAGAAAATAAAGATATTAGGTAGCGATCTGAAGATGATGGAGAAAATGCAAGTGCTAGAGATAAATCGAGTTCTGAGTCAGGGAAATGAAGCTACCACGTAAAGGAATATACATATTTGGGATGAATGGTATAAAGACCCAGCGAAGAACGCCGTAAGCAACTATAAATCATACTGATCGTGTAAGGTTCTCCTTCGTTAGCAGTAGATCTATTTAGCGAAACATGAACATCAAGTGTTCGGTAGTATAGTGGTTCGGGGTTTTAAAGTTTTTAAATACTCTCTTTAAGGAATACCTTCATCAATATTTTTTCGTTCAGGACGACATTTGAACTCATTTGGGTCAACCACGTTCTTGGAGTTCTAAATTTTTCTTTCATTGCTAATTAAAATTAAAGATTCATTTGCTACTCCTCTCTGTGAGGAACTTCTGCGCTAGCTAAATTTCTACTTGACTGTAAGATAAGAGTATGATAAAAATAAAATATGCGTGAGTAACTAGCTGATGAAATTTCAGAAACATCTTCTATCAAAATCTTATGAAAAAATGCAATGTTGGAAGTCTTTGGTCTCCGTTGATAAAATAAGAGGGAAATTTGGAAGATAACGGATACATTCTCTTATTGTCAGTAGGCATTGAAAGACCATCACCGTTAGCTGGGGATGTAGCTCAGTGGTAGAGCGTTCGCTTTGCATGTGAAAGGTCCGGGGTTCGATCCCCCGCATCTCCACTTTTTCACAATTTTTTTAAGTTTACACGTATCACATTTATTTACCTGAATCATACTTCTAACAAGACCTTTACTACTACTGTTGAAAGGTTTGATTCCCCGACTGGGAGGTTAAATTTTTCCACATCATCGCATTAAATTTGGTTGAAAAAGAACCGATACAAGGCTACAAGATACGGTCAATTTATAAATATATTTATGCAATTTAGAATAGTTATTATACAAACTTTTTATCGGGTTATAAATTAGATGTTAGCTTGGTAAACTACGAGCAATGAGAATAAAATAAAATTAAGATGAGAATGTCGAGAAAATAGATATTTTAAATCTGGAGAGTCTAGATATACCAGAAACCATTTGGTAAAGGATATTTAGACACCCCTGCACATCATACTATCCTGAATAGAAAGAGAAGAAGCATAAATTTGTAGAATAATGGGTGATGACTGATTAAAAGTCTTCTTTTTCAATTCAGCGTTTGTAAAGCCTTCAGTTATTTAATCTACTTATACTAAGGAGGTGTATTCTTGCTCACTGGCCGACTGCCAAATTAAACGCTCACATATCTTAACGCCCCTGACGATCTATAGGTTCGCCTAGCGTTGAATTGGCCCTGTTTAAATTTATTATCATGAGATTAATTGATTGAAATTAGCAATTGTTCAGCGAAAATAAATTAATTCCAAACAAAACCGATGGAGATGTATTTACAGCAGTAAGCATCCCCAGGGAAGTGATATATCATTCTTCGATAGGGAGAAACTGTTCTGAGGCATACACTCCTAGACTCGGTGCGAAATCATAATTTAAACGTTAAGCATTTACATCCACAAACAGGAAAACAGTTTATAGCTCAGGAGAAGGAGTTGGATGGATCAGTATTTCTTCACACTGTTCATACGTATCATTAGCATTATATCTGACTGATCGAAGAATGAAAATGATTATCTGAAATTATCTGACAAATTTGTTAACTAGGTATAGTTTTTCTAACTAATTCATTCGTTCAATGTTGATTTCGGGTCATTAACCCAGTATTATTCTTTTCCTTATATTTATTATTCTTTCTAGATCGAGTAATTGTATAATTTAAAAATAAATATAAAAAGGTAAGGTACTACTATTAAAAAATGAATACAAATTTAAAACAAATAGCAAAATTTTACCAACAGCACCCGGTGTTCCCAGGCGGTCACCCATCCAAGTACTATCCGGGCCCGACGATGATTAACTTCGGTGATCGGACGAGAACCGGTGTTTTCATCGTGGTATGGCCGTTGGCGAAAACAATTTGGAAAACTAAATGCTTTGTCGAACATGGTAGAGATGATTTTATATCAATGTTTTCCAAGTTTTAAGTTAAGTCGGTTAAACACAAATTGAAATGAGTAAACAGTGATCAGTCTCGGATAGATCATCGTTGGAGAATTTATTTCTGCCGAAGATCAATTATTTCACAGTAGTAACTTGTTAAATATAAAATTGCTCTTGGCCGTTGGCACCAGGCTAAGAAATAACACTGTTCTAGGGTTTTATTTTCCGGAAATGAGTAACCTACAATCTCACAAAAGAGTCCGTTAAACAAATATTCTCATCAGATATATAAAAAGCCTAATAAAAATTCATTGAAATATGAACTCAATATATTTCTCTAGTTTCAGCGAAACCTATCGGTCAGTCACATCATGAATTGACTCTGAGATTGGATTGAATTCAGCTTCATATCTCGAAAGAAACAGTAGTCCATCAAAATTTGGCACTGCCACCGAATAAAGATAGATCATAAAGACCCTACTTGATATAGCACTCCAAATTTTCAATCAAAATATCCCCCCTATTACGACCCGATAAAACACTACACTCCGAACCCGACCAAAGATGAACATACCTTGCAGCCACAAAAAACGCAGTAATTTTTTACGCCTCAGACAAAAAACTCTTTTTTTACGGCTCCTAAAACTACGTCCGCGGCCAACTTTCCCCAGAAAAAAGGACCTTAAGGGGTAATAAGGCGTTATCAACGGCAAAATTGCAGACGGAGCACGTGGCTGGGGCAGGTCAGGCAATACACAGAGGGAAGGGAGTTTACGGCGTGTTGATGTGCAGCAAATTAGTGCAGCGGAACTCTTTTGTGCCGAGAATGGGTAATGAGGCGAGCTAAAAAAGGGTTTATGAGGTCCCCGGGGAGGGATAACGAGCGAATTTATAAGAGAAGGAAGAGTCAAGAATTGAATTTAAATCTGCTGGAAAGTAAACCGTCTGAAAAGAAAGAGAACTTGTGGCTTTAACGACGCCTCTTACGGCTTCTTCTACATTAGTCTGAGCGTAAACACAAGGTAATCTCCCGCTCAATGCTATACGCAAAAACTCGTTGTTACCTCTAACGGTCTGCGCGTGAAATTTTCTGGTATACAGTCGATGCCTCGCTACCTCTAACATCAGCCACCAAAAGCCAGTAGGGGGGAATGAGGCTTACCATGCAGGATGAGGAGTGAGGTAGTTTGATCTTGTTTTCTTTTAAATAATGCTGTGAGCGGAACATACACACGTAAGTTTGTATAACTAGACAGCATTCAGATTTAAGAATGCAGAAGTTTAAAACGACTTTATCAAGAATATCAATTTTAATTGATGGTTTTCAAATTTTAAACAGTCTTCATGAATGGATTCAAAAATTAGATACTGAAAAAGCTTTCACAAGGGTTGGTGTAGTCAGTGTAAAAAAACTAATATCAAGATGTAGATATATTTAATGCGTTTAGGGTGTAGATTATGTTTTTATTATCATTCTTTTCCATTTTAAACAACTATATATCCTTGTTTATGATATTTTTCTGTCTACAAATTGTAAGTGTATAGTGTTTAAGAAATTCCTTGTATGATAATTATTAGAAAACTTCTAATTAAATATTTATCTATCAAGTGAAGCACAATAACAAACTCTTGCTTGCAAATTTGTCTTAGGTTTGAGCCTTGATCATTTAAAAGTCATGTGAACACATGTAGAACTAATCTTGATCGTATTTAGGATTTATCTTCATTACAAAATTATATTCCACACAGTACCATTGCTTGAGATCGATTTAAAATCATTAAAATTTTATTTGACCAGTAATTCCAGTTAGTCAAGACACTAAACATAATTTAACGAAACGAAAGTGCTAGCGAAACATAGTTAACTGCTTTCAATCTTGCAAAATCCATGATGATGATTATAATAATAAAATTAAGAAATTTTTATATAACTATAATGGAGCAATAGCAGTTCAAGCTATGCAAAAGGCAATAAAAAATAATGTAAACTTTTATATTGCAAGGGCAATATTCATAATAAATCATAATTTTCTGTGCTATAAGGTTTTTTTCCATATCGTTTTTATCCTGATTCAGTACCCATCTTCATATTGATATCAAGTTTACTTTCTCAATAATTATGCTATCCTCTACCTGTTTCCAAATCAGGATAACCTGACTTGAAGGCTTTCTTTAAAAAAAACATCCGGTTGGAACACAACGAATATTCAATTATGGCAATAATATAAAAAAACATCTATTTATAATAGATCCCATACCCCATTTCTTGATTTTAAAAACGGATTTCAGGTGAATTATTTGCGAAAGGGCTTAATGGTGATCTACTGCCAAGCCTGGGAGGGACAGAAATGAACAACACTCTAGTATCTAAAGAACATGCAATAATGTTAAAATTATGTGAATTTCAGTCCAAGAGCGTAAGGGTAACGTATCGTACATACATAAACTCCAACATCCACTCGTAAAATAAGGTGCGGTAAGGTTAAAAATGGATTTTTTCAGTAGATCGTCAACTTAGAGCACGTGTGTAGCAATATTTCATTAGAGGACTGCTCTGTTAGAAACTTTTGGGCCGCTTATAAAAAAATAGCTGTCCACTCCTGAAGAACGTGCTGCTTGTGTTCAAATAGTTTCAAATCGAAAACGTGACGTGTAAAACGAATTTAATTACTAAGTCAATCTGGATATTATAGCTTTCACTTTAATTTTTTAAAATGTTAGATTTACAATATTTTCACATGATCTTATTTTAATTTTGTTTAAAACTGTATTATATTAGTATATATTTTTATATTGTATAATCTATTATACATAGATGCTTCTCCGGATTCATTCATATATAGATAGGTATATAGATAGATAGGATACAAATTCACAGCCTAAACCACAAGCGTGATTGAGTTCAAATTTTTACTGCGTATTGGCCATAACAATTAACCGCCAGAAAAATTGTGATTTTGATCCTCAGTGTCATGGGTTCGATTCCAGAGGGCCCCAAAGTCCCGATTTTTCCCGTTTAAATGCATTGCTTAGATTTTCGGGAATTTTTAAAAAATACTTCCCGGATATGTAGAGAATCGAAACTCTTGGAGCCTTTATATATGGTCATGACCTATCGAAAACATAAATGAGTTTTACGGAAAATAACCTGGATTCGATGCTAGGTCAAGGCAAAAATCGGCCGTTTAAAATGCATTGTGGCGATTTTTAAGATTTTTTTGGACTCCTTCCCGATGGCATGGAAACTTGAAATTCGGCATGAAGTTGGAGATCATAAATATATTTCGTAATCAAATTTAACATATTCGCTGATGGTCCTTGGTTCGATCCCAGAGAGCCATTTTCATTCCTCAATGCATTTCTTATGGAGATAACAGAAAAAGGTTTTAGGTACTTCCCGGCATGATATCTACTTTAAACTTTGTACGAAACAAGATGAAGTCCTAATTAATCATACTGTGCATTCACAGCTACCAATGTTTCCTGGGTTAGACACCAGGCGTCTCTACAATCAGTAAAATATCCGATATTTAAGAATTAATTTAAACCCCTTCCCAATAATATTAAAACATGAAATTAGGCATATAGATAGAAAACATTGATACATTTGAAAAAAATGTTTTAGATTTCCTAGATCGTCCTTGGTTTGAATCCAGATAGCCATTTACATTATTGAAAAGTAGAACGTCGTTTGAGGCAGTTGGAGCCAATATTTCTGCTTGAATTTTCACACATAGTAAGAGATAGTATTTTTCTGTTGTGCTGCATAGTAGGTTCACCAGGAAGACCCGGGTTCGATGCCAGACGATTAAATTGCAGCAAATTTTAAGAATATTTTTAATCCCTTTTTTTACTTTTGAGGGCTGTCCCGATATGATGCCGACATGAAATTTATGTTGTCGATCTGCTTGCAGTATGCAAGCTACATTTTACTCGTATTGTATAGATATATAGATTTGTATTTTTTTATAATTGTTTATACATTTGTATTTTATTTTGTTATATCATTTGTATTTTTAATTTTTAATGTAAATTTATTGGTTAAATGAAAAATGGGATTTCAAAGTCCTAATTTTGTCTAATATAGTTCCTTAATAACAATAGTAATTATATTTTCTACTACAATAATGAAGGTATAACTTAGTAATTAATTACTAAATGTTTAACGCTCTTTCTTCAATACTTCAATGGCTTTCCACAAATTAAAGCCCAACCATCTAGATTTCATATTTTCCTTTACTTCACTTTAAGCAATAAAGGAGATACGCTAACATAATTATTTAAAATCGTGCATTTGCATCAGTTATTGACGTAAAAGACGCATGGGAAGGCCGCACGTGCCTAGAAGCCGCAGGCTCCCCATCTCTAGTGCACCAAACCTGAAAGCGTTGTTATGAAACATTCTATTCTTCCGCTAGGAGACCCGCAAAATAATATCGACATTGATCCTGGGCACCAAGTTGAGTCACAAAGAATAAAAAAATGAGGGTCGCCCCTCCAAAATTTGGCGGGTGAACACCGGGAGAAATAGAGAAAGAAATTAGGGAAAGGTGTAGAAGTAGGGGAATCTCATCTACTTAATGAGAAAGGATGCGCGTGGCCTTGCTTCCGACTTACCTCCACCTTCTTCTCTATCGGCACGTGCTGCCCCCATCCCCTCCACTGTGCCCCATTCGACCCCCAGGATAACTTTTTCACTCCTTTTTTATAATCCTCATCTTTCGCGACGATGCTCAGCTGCCGAATGTATGCATAAAAGATAGCTCCGCCACAATACAGAATTAGGATTCTCTCCATAAAAACGGAGTTGTTATAGCATAAAATTTTCCATGTAGTGGATGACGGGTAAATAGAAAACGTTAACTGTATAATGTTTGTATGCTACGAGGCTCATCTTACGCGAGTGGAGCTAACGTGAAACTACTTTTGAAAGAATGGAGTTCGGGTTTACTGGAAATTTTAAGAATTATTTAATACTGATTTTTACGAATCGACCAAATGCTATAAAACGACCTGAATGCCAGCATATTTTCAATGTTAATATAGAATTACTGAACGCTAAATTAAATTATATTTACTTAATTTAATTGAAGCATATATGATATAAGAACCTACTATCAAGCGATATCTGATTGAATCCATCCATAATTTAATAACAATTATGATTTATAAAATTTAAAGAAAAATATCTGATTACTGATATTTTTATATGGAAATATCTAATCAGAGCCTATTACCCGAAGTGCAAAGGCGTAATAATCAAACACAATTATATTCGTATTTGATACGATAATACGAAAAATTAAATCTAAACGAACGCTTATCTGAATAACTAAATACAAATTTAACGTTTGCGTTTGATGAAATTTTATTTGTAAATGAAAAGAAACCTTTTGCTCGTTCTGAAACAATGAAAACAATTGAGTAACTTTATTCCGAAGGTCACATCTCGCTGTATAATTCACAAATAAAATATTCTTTTCTTCAATAGTAGATTCTTTCTAATTTATAAACATGAAGTACAGGTCCGTTCTTATAATTTTGGGGGCCCTACGCAACATTATTGTATGGGGCCCTATAGACCCCAGTGCAATGATTGCACCGTTCCAATGACAGTTGAATAACCACTTCGTTTTGAATTCGTTACATGTGAGGCTAGCGAAATATAACGTTAAAAAATCATAATATGTTACGGAAATTTGAATTTATTATGTTTTTAATTTAATTAATGAATAAAAATTTTAATTATTGAAATTTGTTATGTCCTTTTTGTGGCTTGGCGTCGGGGCCCCTAAGTTGACGGGGCGCTACGCGACCGTGTATTATGCGTATACCTAAAAACGGCCCTGATTAAGTATAAATATCATGGCTGAAGAAATAAAAAAACTGGATTTTTCAAGTCCAACGAGATCTTTACTAAAGGTTTTGGTGCATTATGAATTTCAGTTTTTGTTTTTCAGCAAAACCAGGCCCATTTCTAGGTTTATGTATGCATAATGTTTTTATTAATCCAATATGTGTTTCGGAAATTTCTAAGTTTTAAAAATCTGAATTCCTTACAATGAATTTATTCTTAACCTATTTCCAGCACTGCGTACCTTCATTCAAACAACAGCCTTATGGCTCATGGCACTTTATATATCCATACGTATATTTTCATATAATAACCGTTATACGATAAAAAGCTACATTTAGAATGGACAAATTTCACATTCTCATCATGAACTTCAACTTAACAAGGACTTATTCTGCTTAATAAAGGTCATATTTGATGTTAATATCTATGACGTAGTTGTTAGCTATGGTCCCGGGTTCGAATTTTTGTTATAGATTAGTTGATTTTGGGTGTGTTTAAAATAAATATGTACTGGATTTATTGCAAGAATGGTAATATTCGACAAAAATGTCCAATAAGTAAAATAGGACATTACTGTTATAATTTCTTTCATTTGTTGCAACGCATTTAAAGTTAACTTATTACCACCGTGTACACCGATTGGGGAACATTGCTTGAAGAATATGTAAACAAAAAACAAAATCATCTAATCAACTTCACTATGTCTCAGATGAAAATTGAAATTCAGATTCTCCATGAATACGGTGTATCCTTTGATGAACACCATTTTGGTTTCGTCAACAGCTCCTCCGATTGTCACCACCAATGTACCGCAGATCGGCTGTCATCGCACATAAATATGTCGGGGAATCAGTGCGTGGATTCCGCATTAAGACCCTCACTACGTCAACATTCGACACTTGCCGCGCTTTTCACTCCAAAGTATTTGGAACGTTTCTGTTATAACGGCTCCTCCATATGTTAGCTGTCACCACCTTATCCCAAAAAAAGCCAAAAATATATCGCATTATTCCCCCTTCTTGGGCGCCGATACAGTTGACCTACACGACAGTTCGACAGCTGCGCATCGTAATCCTCGCAGAGAAGGGAAAATCGCTTCCGAATTAACCGACTCAATGTCTCCATTACTTCGCGGTGGAAAAGAACGGCGTGTCATGAAAGCGGCGTAAATCAATCGGAAGGTTTTTCGGCGGGAGCGCATCATTAAACCGTCACAATGTATTGGTTTCGAAGCGCCGCGGGGGCGTAAATCAAAACAAAAGCCGATTAAAAAGTAAGCGGCACGTGCGGAGAAGGCGACGAGTCGTTACGTTGAGTGATGGCGCCCATACGTCATCGCGGGAATCAACTCCCTCTTAATCCGTTGGCGACTCGTCCAAATGGGCCCAAATGAAGTCTTTAGCCCGCGCTTTTTGTCTCGCGCGCCGATTCGTTCTTGTTTCCCGCCTCACAGAGAAACTTGGAGGGAAAGGAGAGTGGGATTTTTTATTATTAATTTTTTTATCGATGGCGGACTTCTAAAGCTCGTAAATCGATCCCCAACTCACGCGGGAGGCGACTTAATTTCCATTACGGGAATTTTGTACGAAGAACTTTCGGAATATCCCTTGAAATTGAAAATTATGCAGCTTCCGCAGCGAGAGGAGACTCGAGGATGGATGGATGCGGAATTTTGAGGGAAGAAAATGAAGGTTCATGAAGCAGCCCGGAGAATTCTTGCATAAAATATATACCTAGTGAGAACACGGACAATATGGAAAAGGGATTATCAAATAAAAGTGGTCAATTTGAACTAGATTGTTATCAATTAAATAGATCGTGTAACAATCCTTCTCAATTATTCATAAATTAACACAAAAAAAACTTACAATAAATGTGATACATTCTCATTACAAATGTAGTCAAGCTATAAGGAATCAACAAAAGGAAAATCACAGTAACGCTTTAAAAAATTTTGCTTTTAGAAAAAAATCGTTAGAAAGTAATTCCATAATCCGAAGTTGAAGGAATTTTTATTCTAGCTCAAAAAAGTTTTTTTTAGTTCTGTTATTACGAATCCTTTTCCTATCTCCAAAAATACCTCAAAAAGGAGCCCGGCATTTATATATCAAGTAAATTACATTCTAAATGAAATGTTTCAGATATTTTTACAACTATCATAAAAACCGAATACATACTTTTTAAGAATGAAGACCTTAGCATCTTAAATTAATCCGTCCCAGGCGACGATTGGCTTGCTTATATTATCGGACCGGCCCTGTCTTCAATCCATAATTCAAAATGGATTAGAAATTTAAGTTTTGGGAAAATATTAATATGTAATGCAAACTACTCACCGATATCCTTGCTCCAGAGGGCGTCTGAGGAGGTCCTCTTTGATGTGCCCATAGAGTATTCCTCTGAAATGTAAAGGAAAAGAACGGAATAGGTTTAAACATAAAACAGCTTAAGAGAACCTAGTCAAACGATAAACTCTAAATAATATATTTCACAATTTACTCTCCGAAAAAGAAAAATGACAATGGAGGGAAAAAATCTTCAAATAAACGCGGGTAACTTCAAAAGTGCCGGAAAAATCAAATTAAAATGCGTAGGTATTGGAAGTCAAAAGCAAACGATTCATTTCAACCTTCGTCCCGAAAATCATTGTGCATTCATTAAACAAGAGGAAATAAATAAATTCCATAAATCGGAGCGAATAAAACAAAACAGGGGATAAAAAAACCTCAATCCGACGACCGCAACAAACATTACGCGATTAACGTATCGGAGAGGCGACAAAAGAACATCGATAAATAAATAGGAAGCGAAGAACAAACAGTTTGCGGCAGAGCGTCGGTGCAAATTAAGCGCGAGAAACAAAAGGACAAAATTGAAGCAGATATTGAAAGGAGATTCGCAGATGCACAGATTGATTCCTATCTTACGTAATTAATAAACGATGGACGAATTTAACCGCGAAAATGAACCGAAATTTATTTGTGTAAATATAATCTATTTTCTGAACGGAGGAGCATGTTCACGAGTGGGAAAATAGCGGGTACTGCTCTTCGGGAAAATTCATCAATGCCTATAATGGATCGCTTTGAGAGGAAATTACTCTAATATATTATTCATTGGGATCTAAATAGGAGATAAAACTGCTCCCAAATAGTAGAGTCAGACCATTTAAAATGGAAAAGTCCGTTTAAAATTAGACGTGGACTTTATGGCTCTGGATTGCCTCCGAATCAATTTTGTCTTGTGTACACAACCGAGATCAAAACCTTCAAATTACTTTATTAAAAAGAATGTTAACGATTTCGTTGGAATGAACTACAGAATACGGCGGGGCTATCGGAAACAAATTTCTTCAACATGTCAAAGATATTGAAGGAGTAATACAAATGGCCAGTAGTTGGAACATATGTGATAAAAAATAAGTATATAATATAATCTATCGATTCGGCCGAGATTTAGTGGAAAGAAATGATTGAAAATAGAAATAGAAAAGGTGATACCTCTGTGGAAAAGTAGAAATCTATTTTCAAATAAGTATATAATAATTATCGAAATTGGAACAAAATTAATAATATTGTAAATATCAAAAGCGGGGAGAGGAAGTAATACAAGGTAGAAAATTAACTTATTAATAGTAGCTCAAAATATATTTCTCAAGAAATACATGAAATACAAAAAAATAGAAGTAAACAATGGTCCAAATCCATTTTCTTTACATTGATTTTGGGAACCTTGTATGCGATCTAGATCCTGAGGACCCCCGATAAGAACCGGGGAGGTCCTTCTCAAGGCACAAGAAAAAAAAAGTTGCGAGACTTTTGGGTCTGTGTTGTTTCATAATTGTTTATAGTATGTATAGTAAGCTCCAGAGGCCACCTAAGGTGATTTTATTTTAAGGGTTCCGGTGTTGGAGCCCTTCCTATATAATAATTTATTTCGTCAAAAAACATTCAAATACACATAAAATTCTGCCGTGTATTGGTGGCATACCACTTAATACAGGAAATCTAATATACGTAAACGTTATTACACAAAGCAATATTTGCATGTAGCCAAACATACACATAGCCATATTTTTACATTCAGATCTTCTATTTAGAGAGTTTTACGTAAGGAATATGAGAATGGTTTTAAAAACTGCGACTACATTGCTGAAACAAATGCACATATATATAAGTACATTATTTCAAACCAATACCAGCCTAAATCGTTTTTCCATCTAACAGGGTAAGTCATTGTCCAGAAGGTATTTATCAACTGAGTAATAAAATTTAATTGTTAATATATATATTTTGGGGTTGCCCGAAAAAAAATATAGACAATGAAATGTTATTATTCAGTTAATTAATACATATATCTCTTGTGGTAATTTTACAGGGATGTTCTTTCCGGAACACAATTAAATGAATTGTTATTCACGAATACCAATTAAAACAAGCGTCATTTATCTTTAATATCAGCTTTCAATCCTCATAGTACTATGTAAGTAACTTCAGCTTTAGCGCGTTTAAATTAATATGTATGAGAAAATTAGAGAATAGTAGGTTAGTTAAGAAATGATAGGTTATGTAATAATAACGAATGCACAGGCATTAAAGAATACGTAGATGACATCATCGAAGATACGAATCACCTGTGAGGAAGAATGACGAATGAGGAATCCACATGTTTGTTTACGTTTCGTAAAACCCTTTCGCTCTCGGTGCTTTCACACCAGAAAAAAAGCCAGCGAATCCGTTCCCCTTCAAAAAGTTCCCTCAAAAAAGGAACAGCTGCATCCGATTTGCATTTCCCAACTTTTCGACGTCACCCCTCTCTCTCTCCAGAGGAGAAGTCAAGATACACGCAAAAAAACATAACCCTCAAAAATTTCGACCCTCTCGCCCTACTAACTAAAAAAAATAACGGAGAAACGATTAAAAAAAATTATTCATAAACCCGCACACTTCCTCGAATTGCACTCTCGCGGGGGGGAACGCCGCGGGAATTTTAATGCGCTCCGAAAAACCTTTTTTTATTCCGCCGCGTTCGGTGCTCTATTTCCCCCGGCCCTTGCCCTTGGTCCTGCGGCGGGACGATGCCCTGACCCGGCAACTGAGCACTACGACCACTGAGCCTCATTTGCAGACGGTATAAATTGAACTACTTTGCACAAACTAATATTAAATTTTGAACGCGGAAACAATTGAGCTGGTACCTTTTAACCGATTAGTGATTAAATTAGATATTAAAATCACTAATTGTTTTTACTTTTTATTCTTATAAATAAATGTTTGGAGCAACAACCTTATCTTATTAAAAGAATTATTTAAACAATACATGTAAGTATACGATCACCGATAACCGATCAAATCAGATTAGATAGATAAATCACTTATTGTTTGTACTATGCATTCTTATAAGTAAATGTTTGGAGCAGCAATATTATCTTATTATAATAATACTATTAACAATAATGACAACTTCTCTAATGAAAACAGGAAGACCCCCAATTTCATCAACTTCAATAATTATTACTATTTCCAAAGACACGCAACCATTCTCTGGCCAGAGAAATCCGATAAGCGGGGATTTGAACTCGGCTTTGAAGTACTAGCACACTAATCACTCCGCCACCACAGCCGGTAAAAGCATTATAATATTGCATATTACATTATTATATTACAAGAATCATTTATAAAATACAGATAAATAAACAATTAAATACTTAATAATTTATATATATATATTGTTAGGTTGGTTGGGGTTGGATTAAATTGCTTGGGTTGGGTTGGGTCTGCAAACGAGATGCGCTCAGTTGTCGTAGCGGTCATCTGTCCAAGCACTCAGTTGTCGTAGCTCTTAGTTGGCCTAGTGCTCAGTTGTCGTGGAACCCTCCGAGACTGCCCCGCAGATGAATGGGGCGGTGAAAGTGGGACTGCGGGAATGATCGATAGGTTTCGGGAGGGGAAAAAAGAGTAGGAATGAAAGGAAGTGAGCGAAGGTCGAGGCTTTTGTGAATGCACGCGGTGCTGTGCATATAAATCGCGCGGAACGACTTCTGGGGGATGTTATTCTGCAAACAGGTGGCGCCCAGGGACGCCTGTCTCGCTCCCGTGAAATTTTTAAAGCCAGACCGAAAAAATGTAAGCGTTTTTTCGCACCGCCGAAACGGAGCTGCGAACCGTGATGTTTTTCGTTCCGGTTTCTTCTCCGATTCATACGTAAAAAACAACGCATCTCCGGTTTACTCCATCTGGCATCATCGAACCGGTTTGAACCGGTTTACTTCCCTTTAACCATTGAAATATGTATGATAAATATATGATAAAAATAAGATTGAATAAAAATTATTTAACATATTATATAATGATTTAACATGCTCCATCACTTTTTATTAACATTTTCCAGTCTGACATTAACTCTCTTGACTTATTAGCAAAGACTAAGAGATTGTCATCATCAGTAACTTCAATGTCTTCGTGTATAAAGGCGTCCTAGTCTAGACTAGTCCGTACAATGAGTCATTTCTTATCGGTGGTGCTTCTTACATTGCTTTTCAGGAATTTTTGATAGTATTATTCACTATATTGTTCTGAAAGGTAATTTTATGAGAATATTTTTTCATTTACATAAAAATAAATAAATTATCGGAGAGTAGCTTGCTGTATAAAACATAATACTCCTCTTTATGTAATCGAACCGGTTTGAACCGATTTCTTTCGTTCTGAAATCTATACTCTTCTGAAATATTCTTTGATGAATGGTTTTTCCCCTTGAAAAAAATTGCATAAACTATGAAAACAAAAGAGCGATTAAGAGTGAATAATGTTCTCTTTTTTTGTGGTAATAATCATAGGGGTTATAGTTGTAAAATCTCCACAAAAGCACATACAAAATATCTTTTAATCTTTAAAATTCCTCAAAACCTATATAAAGAGCACTAACAATAAGAAATGACTCACTAGACTATCCCACGCCTTCATACACGAAGATAATTGATTGACTGATGATAACAATCTCTCAATCTTTGCTGACAAGTCAAGAGAGTTAATGCCAGACTGGAAAATATTAATACAGAAGTGATGGAATACAATATGTTAAATCATTTCTATTCCATCTTATTTTTATCATACATTATAGTTTTCATAAATGAGCTCTACTTCCTTACGAAGGAAAGTTTTGCCTTATGGTAGCCTATTTTAATAAAAAAATCGAAAAAGAAATGCGATGTTTATTTTCCACAGAAATTTACTAGAGGGATCATGGTTTCGGTTAAAGTTTACACCATCATCGGGCACCGAGGCTTTGGTACAACCGCTTAAAAATAAACTAACAGAGAAAGGAGCCAATTTACTATTCATAATAGGTCATGGATTGGATTTGTAACTCTTCCTCCCCTCACCCTCTGGTTAGCATTTAAGCTGTTGTATCAAAGCCTCGATTCCTGATGATGGTGTTAACTTGCATTGAAACCATAGTCACACTAATAAATTTCTGTGGAAGTTAAACATCGTATTTCATTTTCGATTTTTATTTAAATTAAATTATTTTATTATTAAAAAAATGAAATTTTACCAGATTTCACTTAGTACTTTCACTTTTATTTTAATTAATTTAACGTTAATTATATTTCAGAATAAAACCTGCGCAGGTGAATGATTAATAATCAAAACATTAGAATTAATACATGTAAACCATTTAGTTTGGCTAGTATGATTTCGCTGTTATACATATCTTATAAAAAACCCACCCCAATAGAATAAAATAAAGCCACACCAATAGATATAAAATAAAGACACATATATCTAGTAAAGCCACCCCTTAGACATCCATTGAAAAATGTTTTGAGCCGAAATTTTGATCGGAATAATTAACTGTTTTCGGTTTTCACTTTGGCAAGAATAACCGTTTTGGTCCGTCTGGGTTTTCCTTTCCGGTTCGATACCCAGCGGTGAAACAACGGAAATGCGTGCAAAGGACCGGAACTAATTCAAAGAGAGGAAGAAAAAAGGAACTTGTGTACGCACGTAATGTTCGGTTTTCACGAGAGAGAGGACGGACGCTCGAAATCACGGCTCCCGCAACACGTACGGAGGGTGGAGATCCTTGGGATGTGCCCGCGGAATTCGGAATGGAATCCCGATGGAAATAGTTTATCAAGTATGATGATGAAAGTGGCTCGGACTCCGTATTAGGACTAAAGGAAGAATTTCGGATGCTTCGGGACTGGGGAAGTATATTCCATCATTTCCTTGTCAGATGTCAAGGTTAGCCTGATATTCTAGGGGCGATCGCGCAATGAATTTTAACGTAAATATATCAGCATAAACATTGATCGAGGAAGATAGGGCGAATTGAAGGAATATTAAACTCATAAAAATAATGTGAATGAAAAATAAATTATAGGGAGATACATTTCTCTTCCTCTCTAGAAATTATACGATGGCCACCAAAGACATTAGAATTAACGTAACAACAGATGGATGAGGAGATACTGTTATCAACTTAATAGTCACTATAATTTGAGGAATATCTATTATATTCAACAATTTATTAATTCCATAATTATCTTATAGGCACGACTTCACTTCGTTGTATAGGATACATGAAAAATAAACGATTTAATCACTAAGTTCCCTCCTTACCGCTACGAATAGGACCTATCAGAACAATGTTATTTGTAAATTACGTAAATATGGCATTTTTTACGGAAGTCAAAATGATAGTGGAGAATAGCGATTGGTAAAAAAATATTGGAACTTGGGCTAAATCAAAAAAATGCACATTATGGTAAAAAAAGTCTAATTTTGACACCTGAAATATTTTATACCAACACTCGTGTCTGACCAGGTACCTTTAGACAAGCTGGACCCATTGTCAGCAAAGACAACGGAATTATAAATAGGAATAGATAAAAAGAATAACAGAAATTTAACGTCGATCTCGATTATACGATCGATCATCGATCAATAATTCATTCTCTTGCTAAATCTCCAAAATCTACAAAATATCCGGGTCATTATAGCAAGGAGTTATTTAGGAGTTCAATAATATGTAAATTCAGAGATGAAATGTATGCCTTTAAAAATGAGCAATCCAAATAGGATAAGGTACTGCTTATATTCATAATACGCCGTAATCAGAAAAGGAGATTTTAAATCTTGTAAAAAACACATACTTGTTGAGCAAGCATCTGAAACTTATCAAATAAATCAAAGTTATTTCAGAGAACTACTCTCCTTGGAATGGATGGAATGTCTCCATTAAAGCGAAGGCTAATAAATCTTCCTCACACTTTCAATGTTAAGGGGACGAAGAAAACTGATTTATGGCTATGACTAACCTTCCAGCGCATTTCTTAAGGTGTGATTAAACCTTCTAGTCAACAATATAGCGAAGTATAATTCGATAACATATCACCCGCAAATGCCGAATTCTTTCAATGAGCAAATGAAACAATGCATTGGCCGAATATATTCACATTAGTTCCCTTGAAGTACCATAACAGAGTTAAAACTTTCTTATTCTCATGACGTATGACCACTCAGAGGGAGATAAAAATGTCTACTTAGTTGAAACGATGGAAAAATAAGTTGCCCCTGGAGACAGTTACCTGATAGAACGCAAATAGAACGGGGATATTTTAAAACGATTTCTTTCGAATAACATTAATTTCTTAAACAAACTTTCCTTTTTAAAGGAATATGTAGATCCTATGATCGATTATCATCATCTACAATAGAATATTCCCTCTCGACGTGGACCGATTTTACTATCACGAATAGCTATTATATATAATAGAATTATAATATAACCCGTTTATAAAAGATGGATCCTTTCTAACTTAAGCTTTCAAAAACAGCAAATTTACACTACGGTTCCTCCTTGTAAAAAATAAAGTACGAAATATTTTCTAATTTTTGCAAACTAAAGTCTTAAAAACATCATTCTTATTGGGGTTGAAATAAGAATTACTCTTTACTATCTATATTATTCGATTCTTGTATGTTAATATTGGTTTTAAAACTTGGCCCTTTAAATTAGAGTTAATTTATAATAGACTTTTTATTGAAAGATTTGCTTGAAACTATGGCTACATTGATATTTTCTGATAATACTGAAATTTTACAAGTTGCCTCGTGTTTGGAAATTGAAAAGGGGTCATAGAAAAATATATTTAAAGGGGTCAATGAGAGAATAATTATGAACTATAATTTGGAATTATAATATACATAATAAGCAAACTTACTTCCTGATATCTTTCACCCGTGATAATAAACGATAAAATGTGAATATATTTTTAAGATTGGACATTTAAAAGTATTTTAGAGATTTAGATAGCATCGGTATATTTGAAATATGAGAAAATAAACCGGGAGCAAAATTTTGTACGGAAGGATATCCGACAAAAAAGTAAAACAAAATTTTTTTACGATTAATTAAATTTATTTCATAAATTTAAAATTTAAGAAAAGATAAAATTTATTAATTTTTTTTTTAAATTATTATTTTATTTAAATTTATTTATCTAAAATTCTTATTTAAAATATTTACATTTAAAATTATTATTTTCAATTCCTTATTTAATAATTTTTACTTAAAATTCAAATTAATTTATAGCTAATTCACAGATATGCTTTTTTATAATTCATGCGTGTATTTTATATTTTTGATTTTTTTATTATTTCAATTCATGCACTCTTGTATTATAAGTAATCGTTATATATTAATTCATAAATAAATGATTTATATTAATATTAAATTAGTTGTTACATACTTTAACTTCATCAGCTGATTTTGCTGCTAACTGCAGCGGTTTAGTGCAATAAATAAATTATTTTAATCGTGCGGGATTTATCGGTTTCGATATTTCTGCAAAATATCCACGATTTCAATTTCGCTCGACACGTCCGACCCCGAAACACGTCATCGTCCGTCCCAGAAGCGCCTTCGGCACGTCCTTCGCTCTTCTTTGGATGCGCCAATAAAAGGAAAACAGATCGAAACATCCTCGCCATTCGGATCACGTCGCTTCGGCGCTGCGAAAATTCACGCGGCGCGAGAGAAAAAAGTCGCCGAGATGACGGCATTCCAGAGCGGTACCGAAAGCAGCATTCCCCCCTTATACGAGGCAAAAACAAAGAAGGGACGATCCCCGCTGGGAAGAAGCCAAAGAAGTAGGAAACCGATTCTAATTAAGAGGTTTAGGACGACCGTAGACGGAACTGAATCCATAGATAAGAATCCGTTTCCCTTAACGAAGACTTTTTTTTCAATTAAGAGATCCTTCTGCCTCTACACTCTTTAATGTTTTAAATTGAAGCGATAGAGAATCTACTGATATTACAGGGGATCGTCACGTTGGACCACCTCGTTTTTCATGACTTAGTTCATAAATAATTTATGATTGAACATGAATAATAACCATTAATACCATATATTTTCTTTTGTATCATATTAAATAGATTCATAGATTTGTATTTTGTATAAGACTATCATATTAGTATTCATTTTTATTTTGTATCTTATTATATAGATTTACATATTTTTATTTTTTTTTAGGTTTTTATTTTATGTTGTTAAATCATTTGTATTTTTCATACTATGTAAATGAATTGGTTCAATGGAAGATGGGACTTAAAAGTCCCAATTTTGCCAAATAAATTCCCTTAATAATAATAATAATAAAAATAATAATAATAATATATCATTTTAATAGTAACCATTAAGCAGCAATGTAGTCATCAAAGGTGTTCATTGTAAATTAAAAATCATTTTTCGATTTTTCGATGAAGGTCGCTTTTATAATTTTAAGATCATTTTCAACATCCATAATTTTCTTTCCAATTAAATATCTTTCTCTATATTTTATTAACTAGTAGAACGATCAGCTCATCTGACTCAGTCATGCATGATAGAGCCAAACAATATTCAATGTGCGGAAGAATAATACACTTTGAACCTGCGCATTTTATGATTTTTTTATTGTATGACTTTTCAATATTTTATATATTTTCATTATGATTTAATTGTACACACATTGCTCCATAATAATGTGAGGATATCTTCACCTTCATTTCTCAGAGAAATGAGGGGACGTTAGAAGAAAATATCATTTTGAAAGAAAATGAATTTTGGTTTGAACACTGATTAGTTTTTAGTTTACTACATTTTCTATTTTTTAGTAGTTTGTCTGACATAAAATCTAATATCTAAATATTCATTCTTAGAGAGCGATATATTTTGTTTGCTTTGGGCATTCCATATTTATAGAATACTAATTTATAATTCCCGTGATCTTTCTCGCAAAATCAACTTCGTCCGTTGATTGTTAGGAAGAAAAGGTAACATTCTTCGGTTAAGTTTTTTCTTCATAAATGTAACCCAAGACAGCGGTTTCAAGTTCAATGAATCGAGTGAAACCTAATAATTAACAATATTTCTTGAGGGTTTCCGAAAAAAGATGAAGAAAGTTTTTTTATTTGACAGGAAAGATTTTAATGAAAAATTGGATATCAAAAATTAAAATTAAACACACACTTAATAATGGTAGCATTCCTTAAGATAGAACTACATTAATTCAACTCGTGGGAAATTAAAGCGGTGCGTCTGAAGATTTTTATGGTCTTGGATGAATAAAACAGTACATGATTCATGATTTTCTTTGTACAACGGATGGATTAAACGAGTCACAACAGCAGATATTGGAATAAAATCAGTCGGGGACGGCGGGACGAGCAATTCTGCAAATACTCAACTGATGAGGATCGTTCTTTCAATTAAGGAGCGCAAGGTTTTGCCGGGGAATGCGGGGAGTCCCATGCTAACTGGGGGGTCCTGTTTGAGAAGGGGAAGAATCTTAAATGGGCGGCCATTAACCTGTTGAGCGAATTAAAGAGCACAATCGACGAATCAACCGCTCGACGTTTGTGAGCCAAACATCCCCACAAGTGCCAACTTCAAAAAAATAAAAACCACGCGCCGACATCTTCATAAGCGTGAAAAAAACCTTCCACGACTCCATTCGCAAATCCGACCCTTTCGGCTGTGAAAAAACTTGTATCCCTCTCTCGTGCAGGGTTGCCAACGCTTCACGAAAAAAAGAGACCTTATCTGACACGGAGATCTTCGAGATCGGACCGGAGATAATGGTGAATGAAATCAGGAGCCTTACATATTTATGTTGTTTGAGCAGACATGTGGTTTAAGCTAGCAAGTTATCGGTGCGTAAGTTACTGATGTGAGCTAGAGTTAAAAGGAGAGGAAATTTGATTGACGACCCCCTAAGGATCCTAATTATATAAATTCAATTGTGTACCATTTAACTGTACAATTGTAAAATTTTGTCTTTATTTTTCATATACGTTTTACTGTTGTAAATAAAATCCTTTCTTCTTTATCATAGTAAAAAAAATGTTTTGACACCTGATTCCTGCCCCTATTTAGTGAACGTCAACGTTTGCAGTAATAGTAACTATTTACTGGATGTATAGAATTTATGTTCTAAAATATTTATACATATGTGTATTATTGTTTTGTACAGTTGTGAATTCATCAAAATCTTTCATTTTTATTGTTTCATGTTTTATGCACATGGATAAAACTTATTACATTGTCAACGTGACTATACTTTTTGATGCATCTCATATATGCACCTATTGATAGAGTATTTTTAAAATTTAATCATGTTTCTTACCCTTTTTTAGTTATTTAGTAGGTTTGCGTAAGTATTTCACATCCCACTTCTTAGCGGGTGTTATCCTGCAGTAGATACATTTTCTTTCAAAGAATTTCTGATGTTTTTACATCTAAAATTCTTCTCCTATTTTCTTATACTATCTCTTAGAATTGATATTTTATATATTGTACAACGATGGGTTGGATGGAAGAGGAGACTTTTTCCTCAATCTCGCCCGAATAAAGACTTATTAATATTATTATTATAACATGAGTGTCCTGCCTTTTGGTAGGTCTATGTGCCTCAATATTCCCTATTCAACGAAATAACGTATTAATCCACAGCTTTATCACTCGGTGTATTTGCCTTTTTTACATGAAATCGATACTTTTAGAGTGTTTTGCTTAAAATATTTCAAGGAAAAATTTGTATTTAAATCTTAATATGCTCCCAATTATAACTCCTTATTTGATTCGTTTTTCAAAAGATGGTCGAGTGATTCATAATTTAAAAGAAGGTTGAAAATGTATAAAGTTAATTCATTATTTCTCCGAAATGTTTCGCAAGTAAACGTTTTCTTATCTACTAGTCTAATCTTATAAAGAATCTGAGAACAATAAAATGATAAATTCGTTTTTGAAATGTGACGACATCAAGCATTATTGCGATTCTCAACTAATATAGAAGCATTCTTCGTATTGCTCCATATTATGAAGTTTCGATGCAATTTATTTGTTAACCCTCCTAACTATCCGTGGAAAAGAGTCGGATCAAACCTCATATCTCATGAATAGCATAAAAATCCCCGGAAAGGGAATGAGGCATACAAGGCAGGTGAGGAGTGAGGAAGTTTGTCTTGATTTCCTCACTGAGACTTAAAACTATATTTAGAAAATTCCATGTAATGACCACAAGAATAACACTTTCCATAGCATTTGAAAAAGAGATTAAAAAAACGAATCCCATTATTCAGCATTATCAATGGCTCTTTAGCTTTCATATTATCACACACAAGAACAAAAGAGTCGATAGTAAATTAAACATGCATTTTCCTCCATATTATACCACAGGGAAAATGACTCGATCCATCAAAATATTGCGACATAAAACAAACTTCTTACAAAAAGCTACAAAATAACTATCTCATCCTTAATTGCCGAATAACTTGATCCGGGAATGAGCGATAAAAAACCACAGGATCTCGAGTGCATTCCCGAAGTGAAGCGCAAGAAAAAAATGCGCGAAGCTTAAAGAGAGCGCGGGGAAGAAATTAAATGAACCGGAAACAAAAAAAACTGACTTCGACACCTCTTTTAAATGCTCCTCGCCCTCCCATTGATGAAACGGATTACAAAAACTTTCACCGGAAAGTCGCTCTCCAATCAACGGGCATTAGGATGTTTGAGTGAAAGGGGTTTGGCATGACAGTGCACTCGTGCTGTAGACCTGCCCCAACTCAACCGCGCGTGAAAAAGTCCCCGAAAAGGTGACGAGGATTTTTTTCTAAAGAGAAAAGGGTTTCGGCGCGAAGAGGCGCGTGGCCAAAAAAAGAGGTGTGACAAGTGGGCGACGTGGCAACGGCGCCACGTTGCCAAGTCGACACTCCAAAGGGGTTTAATGCGAGAGGTGTTTTAAGTAGGTGGAGCACGAGACAAAAAAAAAGGTCGGGAATAAAAAAGCGGAATAAAAAGCCGGCGCTGCCAGTTGTGGAAAAAAACCCCTTTCGCGATCGGAGACGAATAAGGCATCTCCTTTAGTGAGAGTGGTTAGGGGCTATCCCTTGGGCGTGCCCTTTTAGCGGGAATTGTCTCTTTCCAGCTGTTTTAATTCGCAAGTGCTTCTCGGTTTCAATTTCGTCGCGGCGATGCTTAATTACGGCCGTGTCTCAGAGGTGTCGCTGGGAAAAGAATCGAGGGTACCAATGGTGTGCTGGTTCCTCTGAATTCGTGCGTCCATATTCTATTTCAGATATGTGATGCCTGTTGAAGATGGACGTTCCCGTTAATATTAGGAATGACCTACCCTTTGTTTAAGCCTCTACGTCTTATTCCATGCAATGTTTCTGTACTTTAACCAGTAATTGAAATGCCTCTCTCATCTTCTGGTAAATCAATCACTCGATTGATATTTCTCCTTCTACCCCTGCTACATCAGCACTGATCAACTCTCTGATGGCTGTCCTTTCTCTCTGCAGAATTTTAGATGTATATTACTTGTCCCTTGTTCTTAGGTCCTTTTTATAAAAACATTCTATTCTATATTAATTTACTATTTTTAATTAACTGCTAAATTTTTCACATGTCATTTTATTATGTTTCATTTTCATATCAATTTTTATTATTTGAATGTTTTAATTAATTTTTTTGTGATATTTATAACTTTCTTATTGTTAACTATTGCAATTTTTCCTGTTTCTGATTTTATTTTTTATTGCATTCATTTCGTTATAAGAATTGGAAACTGATTCACCACAATTTAGAATTACCGAGATTATTTCAACTTTTAAACATGATATATATAAAAGCTCGTAGACAATACATTGATAAAATACTTTGGTTTTCCTATAATATCAAATATTTTCCCATTTGAATTGATCTCTCTAGATTCATTTATTCTTAGAATATTTGCTGTATCTATCTTAAAATAAAAGAAAATAAAACGCTTAGTAATTCACAAACGTTGATAATGGACCATTAGTAATTATCATCAGTTAGAAATGAATACACAAGCATAAAGGTTTTTTTAGATATGATATGATTTTGCGTATGATAGCATCAAGTTTGAAATATAAAGTAAAAAAGGAAAGAATATCAAGAGTTGTATACGTGTATTTATGTAAGAACCCTGTTTTATGTAACGCCATTTTGTTGTGCCGACGAGCTATTTGGATTCTCCTAATACAATTCAGACTTTTCCTTCCTCGAGATGTATATGCGGCAGGAGATTTTGATCTCCGATATCTGAGCTTTCTGAGAACCCCCAAGAGATAAGAATGCTTCGCTGAGACTGCAGCACGTGCCTCCGTCTGGCACACCAATGGAATTCACTTGGCATGCCATTGTCCCTCCGCAAACGATCTCAGCGAAATAAATTTCCTCACAAAATACGTCACTTTCGGTCGTCAATCTCTGCTGGATTGGCCAAAATTGGCCAACATCAATTTAATTCGCTCCTTACTCACAATGGCCCTAGGAGATCAAACTTATGAAATAAATAATGCCATCAATGAATTAAAACTCAATTTTTTCAATGTTATTATTTTCTTTGGTGTATATTACTTCTCATATTGGATTCGCTCTCAATATTTAGCCCTTATTGATATTAATTGAATGCTACTATTATAATAATAAAAGGGATCTTTTGATAAAAATGAATGAAATGAATTAGAAATGCGAACGAAATCTCCCTATTTACTTTTTATCACTTTTATGATCCGATCCGAAACTTCTGAGGAATTAAATCCTCGATACATTTCTTCATTTATGATGCAAGCACATTCTTGCATCATAAATTCACTGAACAGATTATTAAATAATTATTGATTCGACATGTGGAAAGATTTGGATATTTAATTTGATACTTCTGAGTCGATTCGGGTAGAATAGTTCCTACCTAGCATATCTTGGCAGTGGCGGGAAATATTTATTACCATACCCTCGAATATTTAGTTAAAAATTGAAAAACATTTGGTTTTTAAATTAATCTATTCATATAATAGAACTAGTCACTTTCACAGTTAATTTTTAATTATTTTTTCTACATTTCATTACTTTATTTATGAAGCTAGATTGATATTACATACTCTCATATTAAATTTTCGACAGCAATAATACTATGTTTAACTGTATACATCCATATATTCTGCATTCAATGCATATAGCAATATTACTTTTATCTGCGATAAGTGGAAAACCTTTTGTATATACCTCATTGATTTGTGTTCTTGATACTATTGCCTAGTGGTGAATTTTCTTCCCTCTTTGGCTGACTGACAGACTGACTGATTTGCCTTCATAATTAATTTTCCACTACCTATTCAAATGCAAATTTTGTGGTACGCGGAATTGCGTATATTTACATTATTTATTTAATATAATATTTAAACACATATTATAGATATCATATAATTATTCGGAATAATATAGTTGGTAAGTACTGCAGGCACACCGATAAGTAAATCATTGCGCTCTTATTTTTCAATTATAATTATGTCATTAAATCGTGAAAATATACTATTAAACTACTACCGGATCCATCCCTGTTACACAGCGTGCGATTAACGACGAGGATACCAAACATGGATGCACTACGAAAAACGTAACTGGGTTATGACTCGGAGAAATCTTTCCCAAGGACGGCGTGTCATCACCACGGGACAAGTCATGTATTTCCGTTGAAATCAATACCGTTTCCTTCAGTGCGGAGTGAATGAAAAAAGCATCCTTCTGCTGCGACCACCCATCACGGCAGTCAACACGTGTTCCGACGAAAAGCGTTGATAACGCAGCGAGAGGAAAAAATATGAGCTCCCCTCGGAACGATTTCATCTCCGCGGAACACTTGCGATGTTTGAACGGAAAAACACGTCGGGAAAGAAAAGGAGGATTGTGAGCAGAAGATGAAGGGGCGCTAAATCACCCGGGGGATGACGTCTTTATTGGGATTCGCACTAATAAGTCTCCTCTTACACTTAACCTTTCGTCGATACATCAGGGAAACAAAAAGGAGCGATTTATAGGGATTTGAGGGAGGCAAACACCTCGGGATAATCCACTCGGATGCGGGAATGAAAGGAAATGGCGCTTCTTTCCATCTGTCGTCGGAGAGATGTTTAGGGGGGAAAGTGAAGGATCAACTCGTCTCGGAGGATGTATGAATTCCAAATTTAAGAGGAGAAAGTTTGCGAGAGAAGCCGGAGAAGAATAAATTAGCGCTGTGACACCTAATTCAGTATAATGAAAAGATATTTTCCTTCTTTAAAGAATAGCTAAGCTTTAATATACCATACCGTATATCATATCGCATACCATACCGTATCCCATACAGTATACCACACACCGACCACATATTATGCTGTATACCATACTGTATACCATGTCATATGCCATGCCGTAAACCTTGCCATATATCATACCATATACCTCTCCGCATACCATACTATATGCAAAACGGTATATCCTAAAACACCATACATTTCTTTTCGTTAGTTATATTACATTGAGTACCTGCAGAGGCTTCCCTGTCATTTACATAAATAAATTTAATGAACAATAACTGTGCTTATAAATGGAAATTGAATTATCTAAAAGGGTGAGATTGCTGGTAAAGCACTTGCCAGATGATGTCAATACCTAATTCAATCTTGTTATTTTAAAGAATTTACTAATTATTTAAAATTAATTATATAGAATTATAATTCTTGTCTAATGCAATTTTTCGATCGATTAGAAAAATAAGCTTCTTTCTTCATCAATGGCAACTTTCACAAACCGATAGAATACATTAAATCATGACATTATTCTAAAAGGATATTGATGTTAAGCAGAAGACAAAAGCGTAAGTTTCAAAAATAAATGGATTGGTTAGCGTGCAGAAATTTCATTCATACTGGCTATAGTTAAATTATATATTCATAGAGCCATCTCAAGGATTAATATAAAGAGTTGATATCGTTTAGGCAGACGTATAAGAAAGCTAATAGCAGCCAACGCATCCCGGAGTAAAGACAACTTCCGCAAATGCCCTTTCCTTCAGCCGCTTACGACATCACGAATCCCAGCCCAGTTGCATCGATTACGACTCGGAAACGTGCCTTCCTACTCCAGACCTAACTCAAGGTGGAAAAATCCCTGTTTACTTTCCGCGCGAGATGACAAATGTACCGGAAAGAGGAAAAACACCCGCCGCGAAGGGGCGGGACACGGAGGACTCCCGATAACGACAAGAATAAGCGGCTACGCGTCGACGAGATCTCGGGAGATGAAGCGACAAGTTGCCATCCTTCAAGTCGTCATCCATCAGCTGTTTTCCCTCCCAATCCGTGACGTCACGGAAGTGAAAGGAAGCGGGGGGGTGCGGTCTGCAAAAGAGAACACCCTCCGCGACCTCAAACAACGTTCCCACCGAAACCCCCATTCTTACGTCACGTGCCTACCCGCACACTCGGAGGAGGAGGAGGTGGTGTTTAGGTCGTAGTCCCTCCGACGGTGTTGTGACGGCTAATTACTTGTTTGCACACCAGTGCTTGAGGTGGGGGAGGCAGATGGGGGACCTGTTGATTTGAGGATGGCTGTAATTTCCAGGAGTTACTCCTCCTCCGCCCTATTTAACGCCTTCCTTTTAAAGCCTTCTCCTCTTTAAACAATTAAAAAAGAGACCGACTTTTTTCCCTCCGGAATGTGGAACGCTTCCGATCCTTACTTTATGACTTTTTTTCGCTGAAGGTTATTAACGATGAAATACGGCGCAAAGCGGAAAAAAGCTAGGATCGGAATTAAGTGGGGCTCTCTCCGGACGCGTTGTTGCTGCGAAAGGGAGTTTTTCTTTAAAAAGGAGAGCGGTGCCAATGGGGGTTCCGCTAACTAATTAATATCAGCGTTGAAAGAGGTCCGAAGAATTTATCCCCTCATTTGGAAAGTCAATAGGTAGAGGGAGGTTTTTTCTGCCGGGATTTAATCCCTTTTGGGCGTTTTTCTTGGGGAATCCCACGTGAAATAACCGGATTAGCCTGTCGAACTATCGGAGAGTACGCGGAACTGTACGCGATTACGAGATTTGTGTCCCCGGAGCGAGACGACTTCGAACCGACTGCGGAGAATTGATTTTTTCTCGTTCGAGCGTCCTAAACGACAAGATTGGGATTGCGAAATGAAGCGGCTATACGGTATCTTTTGCTCCAATAAACACAGCATATTAATACGCAAATACTACGTATATACAGACTTATAGGTAATATTACCAGACAGAATTAATGGTGAGCAGTGGGAAAATCATATTTTTACGTAAATATTACATATAGATTGACTTGTAATATTATCCATGAATTTAATAGTTAGCAGTATTAAAATCATATTTATACGTAAACATTACATATAGATTTACTTTTAATAAAATCATCTATGAAATTAATAGTGATCAATGCGAAAATCATATTTGTACGTAAATATTACATAAAAATATTAAAAGTTTCTATGAAGATAATAGCGGTTAGTGGACTAACTGGTTGCAAATGTTTCTTCAAATTGAGTAGGGAATAAGCTCAGTAGTGAAAAAGAAAATTTATAGTTAAATCTATTGGTAGCATTATTAATTATTAATTTACTGGTTATAGTAAATCCAACGTTACAGACGTATGCTTATGACCCTCCGAAAAAGGACTGGTGTAGTTTGGAACTCCTAAATTAGAAAAGTTTTTGTTAATATTTAATATAGATTAAAGATAATGTGATCCTTTTGATAAAACTAATGGTGTTCTTGGTGGTTCTAATAACTTAGGTGAAATTTTAAAAGGTTTAATATGTTTAAGCTAGGCTTTGTGGAATAGTGTTTTTCTCAAGAAATAAAATAATTTAGTAATTTTCAAAGGCATTTATTAACGCCAAATATATTCCTGTGGGAATTGCTAAGAAATGTAATTTATTTAGTTGTGATTGGTTGCTAATTATTAACGCATATTTACAATGTCACACTTTAAAAGGGTAATTTATTTGATGTAGGTAACACAACGCTTAGACATCTGTTAAACCTTGAAAGTGTTGATATTTTCGTATTCCTGAGTTAAAAAAATCTCATTCATATTTATCCGCTATCTAAAAGGTTGATATCATTTTAAATAAATAACCCTTCAATTCGGAGAAAATGAAACTCTTCGAGCCACTATTTATTTTTATCATTGATCATATTCTTCGTATTAATCATACTTTTAATTCGCATTAATTTCAGTATGGATATCATTTACGTAATAACATTATATTAGCCCAAGTAATTCCTAGTTAAATACTTAAAATATAAAAATAAATTTATTGAAAAAAGTAATTCTTAGATTGACAAATATCACTTGAAGCAAATAATCCTTCGCTTCAGATAAAATTAAAATCCTTAGAAATTATATATTCTTATCTTATTATTACAATATATCATCTTATTTGCATAATTATTCTAATTTTTTTAACTATTCCTATTTTTATTCTTATTACTATCTTTCCCGCCACGCTAGTTAATATTTTCAGACTCGATTCTCTGAAAATTTTCAATCCATAAAAAATTAAAAGCCAAATCTCATAAATCATTCGTGTCTATAGTATTTATATATGTTGTAATTTAATGCGTTTTGCCTCATCAACTTGGAGGAATTGGTTGATAAAATCATAGAGATCAGTATCTCACGAGTACGTTTACAGAATAGCAGTTATTTATAGAATGTCCGTCGGAATGTTCAGCACTTTGTGTTGAGATTGGTGCGGCTGCAGGCGATCGTCAACTGACCACACCTCTTAGATTTACGTCCCAAGGATTCCAAGTGCGATCCAAAGGCATCGATACGCTCGTCGATAACTGATCGATCGCTTGTCACATTCGAGTTAAACAGCTGTTTATCTTATTCCAACGCATTCACTCTGTGGAAACCATCCGCCGATGGAATTCCATAGGAAAGTTTGGCTTTAAGCGGAGAAAACATCGAGCAATAATAATGTTAGTGGAAAGTTTAAACCTGCCATAGTTTGGCGGACTGTTTGACCCCCATATGAGTGGTGGTATATTTGGACAGTCCAACACCCATAAGGTAAATATTACTAATGTATTAGTGATATACAAGTATCTATCGATTTGATCACATATCCTTTAAAATGTACTGAGGAGTTTTAATCGCCGCGCATTGTAATCGTCACTGGAATACGGAGATGTAGATATAAATATCGATAAAATAAATTAAGGTATTAATTTGTCAATAATATTTAGGGGAGTAATGAAGATAAGAAATGTCAGCGCCACTAACAGAGTTGCATGTTGGAAATTTTGGAGTACTTTAAAATTTTTTTTACATTTTTACGCAAATAAAATTTGAAATTCGAATTTAGGCAAATTAAATCGTTATACGAATTATAAGTGTCTCTTAGATAATAATCAAACCAATCAATGAATTATAAACATTGTAAACATAACTGACTAATAAATCTTTTACATCGCGGTACTCTTGAAGCTGATCAAGGAAGAGACTACGATGACCAGCAGTATCAACCCTCATGGTTACCCTCTGGAAAGCCAGACGAGCGTATGGAATCGATACGTCTCTCTACAATATTCCGCTTCCTTCACACCCACCATTATAACAGTGCGTGCTGCACATGATTTTCATCGGTGATTTAGCTAAAAGCATTTCTAGGCAAACAGACTCAATCATAACCACGCCCACGCCTCCTCCATTGGATGGCACGTGTAAACGTGGGCGTTCCGCCGAAGCAGGAAATCAAAGCGGGAGTCGAAAAAGGGACTTCGGCGAAGGATATTAATTCGCTGAACTACTTGCGTTTCTCTTCCACTTAGTAAGTGAAGTCATTAATGACTTCAAAACAATCAATTTACATACGACATTACAGGGAGCTCAAGCAAAATATTAGTGAAAGTTTCTACCATTAATATGAATCTATTGGTTATTTGATGACTACAGTACATTTAAATTTGAAGAAAATTAGGAACTGATATCGTTATAACTTCAAAGGAATTGGGTAGAGTATTGACTTGACTTGACTTGTTCTTTATTTATATGCTGGGGTAGGTGAGGCGCAGTCGCCCCCTCTTCCCCTACCCCAGCAGCTCTCCAAGTTGTACAAGGATCATTACAGTACAGTCAAGTACAATAAATACATAAATAAATAAATAAATACATAAATAAACAAATACATAAATAAATAAATACATAAATATACAATAAATAAGAGTATAAAATTGTAAATGAATATGTGAGTAAAAATTCTCGTAAAATACATATGAATGCAAGGTGAAAAAGTAATAAAAACACCTTTGGATACATAAGTAAATAAATAAGTAAAAGTGCTAAAAATGGTACATAAAAACAAGGTGAAAATTGGTGAGCTTCCAGATCTTCCTCTGTTCAAAATACATATTTATTTCTCTGTGTTATCAGGGCATAAATATTTATAAATTATGATAAGTATAATAAAACATATAATATTAAATTTATGAAAAATATCTCAATAAGTTGCAAGCCGATAATTATCGACTTTACTTTTACTTACTTAAGATCGGCTTTTATTATAGGTCATAACCAATTACAAAATGTTCTTTAATTATATTATTCATGGTTTTTGGGTTCTTTTCCACGTTTTTTGTCTTAGTCGGACGACGTTTCGACCACATTCCAGCAGTCGTTTTCAGGTCGAATGCCATGGTCCATGAATAATATACCTGAACGCCACGGAAATCTACGAAGTTATATTGCTCTTTAATTTGTAACTAATTACTTGACATTATGCTAATAATTATGACATTTATTATTTGTATTGAATGAATGTATTATGTTAACGGAGTCAAAGAATACGTAAGCTTGTGTATTATTTAGTGTAAATCAAACTCTTTCTCCCTTATTTGAGGTAGAATATGGTTTTTCCGTACGTAGCAAAATATTGAAAAAAAATTCACTCAATTAATAATAAAATAATTAATAAAATTTCGATTCGTTTTTAGAGCTGCCTTCCGCGATTTCTAAATGCGATGATTTCAGCCGTGAGATGAGATTGGAATTCGGAGTAATGATTCATCGGATAAAACCCTTTGATAGAGGAATCAAATTATGCCGGGGAGACTTGCGAAATTCCGAGAGAGGCAGCATCCGTGCACGTGTCTTCCTCGAATGAATCTCGAAACAAAGCTAATGTATTCTTAGAGAGCGAATGCACACTTTAAAATTGCATTATCGCGCCGCTCGATGAGCTCGGATTTGCTCTGAAGAATATTCTTCGTTCGTTGGACTGATTTTGAGCAGCAGATAAATTACGGTTTCAACTGGAACGCGTGCACAAGAGTGATAACAACGCATGTCGTGATATGAGACCCCTTCCTGCCTGGGGTTTGATATCCCGTGAAATACACGGTGTGCTTTCTCCATGGATCCGCTCTCAATCGCATACCGTATTTTACGGAGCATAATACGCACTTTTTTCTTAAAAAATTGCCTCCGAAATTCAATGCGTCTTATGCTTGAAATTAATATTAAAATGTCCAGTGTTTGATTTAGGATAACCCTCCAGTCTTATAAATGCTCCCGCCCCGCCATCACAAACCCAGAACATAACCTACGATGCGTCTTTGTAGTATACGGCGAACTTGTATTGAAAGTGATTTGGGCAATCGGTAACAGTAGAATATTTTTGTTAATAGCTATTTTCGCATTGGAAAAATATAAAAGGTTTTCATATGATGAGGCTGTAAACTGAAAGTAATAGCATACGCAGAAGAACATGGAAACGGCAGTTGAGCTCGGTTTTATAAACTTAGAATTGTTTTTAGTCTGGCTTGGCAGTATAACAATAAAAATGGTAAAAATGTTAGATAAAAATTGCTTATAGTCCGTAGCGTCTTATATACCGTAAAATACGAAAGTCTTTTTCTTGGACATTCACCCTGAGATACTGTAAACTAACGTGGACATTATGAAAGGAGGAAATCTAACGTTTGGAGGCCTTTGAGATGTGAGGTTAGCGTAAAATGAAAAAAAGTAAGTTGGGTCGATAGGGAAACAGACATGGAGGCACTGGAGATGGTCGGGGAGGAGAGGACTTTAATGGAAGTAATTAGGCATCGACAGAAGAAACGGGTGGACCAAATGTTGAAGGGAATAAACAGAGGAGAAGAAAAAAGATGTTAGATGACTTAAAGGATGGGGTTAACTAACAGAAAATGAAGGATGTAAAAATCATAAGGATTTAGCTGAAGCATGTAGCAGAACTAATAAAGAATAGGCTAAATTTTAACATGGAAAACAGTTATTTTAAATCTACCATAACGCCTCGTGAGTATAACTCCTGCCTCAGGCAGAAATGCGGCTTGTAAGGTACTAATGTAGATGTATCTCCATAGGACTTCATTTTGACCAATGAATTCCAATGGATTACCAATGTTTAAAATTATAATTTTTAAAAATAACAGTAGAATAGTAAAACTGATATTTTAATCTATACGCATATTTTGTGATGTAGTATAAATTAAATTATCAAGAATAATAAACTATTTTTATTACCGATTAACACCAAGTAAAGGCTGAGACCATCTTCGTTACTATTACTGATATTTATCACATTGCACTTATCATACAATATCATGAATAGATAATTTTGTGAAACTTTAATGAGATATTATGGAACTCTTATCCCAAAATAATGCTCACCGTTGGTACCTCCTACGCGTAGTTGGACCAAGATACTGTTGCTTCTCTCCACCACCGACAAAGGTCGGCTTAAAAAATACCCGCTTTCCTCCAAGAAATCGCGTACTTCGATCGCATATTGAAACAGCAGAGCACTCTCGGAGATGAGGGCAATCATTAGGAGAGGCTGACAAGAGAAGGCGAATATAATCAGCGTTACTGCGAACGAGAAAAATGCCGGACGATAGCCTTTTCCTTCTCGACCGGATGCGCGCTTTATCAGTTTCTATTTTCTTCCTTCGATAGCGAAATATGTCATCTGGAATCTGAGAGTTCTAACTCTTGTCTTGGCGAGTAAACGGTAAGCTTTGAATATCAGTCGAATATTTATTCATTTGATCTTTATCTGGTAAGGTTTTGGTACAATGTTAAACCTTCTTGCTACCCAGTAGACATTTTTTCCTAAGCTCTAACTTAGATTTTTAAATCCACAAAGTAGTATTCTTTGTATTTGTATTTTTTTCAAGCTGTCTATTTTTTAAATTTATCCGACGAAAGGTTGGATGTAGTAAGAAGAGACTTTATAGTCTTAATCTCGCCCTAAATGAAGTCCTCTATTATCTTTATTATTCTGATGAATGGAATAGTTTTCATTTGCTATAGGACGGATAAAAATGTATCAATATTTTTCATTCAATACAGGAGAGAGAAAAATGTTTCTTTCGTTTAGTTTTAACACCGTCTTGTTCTTGGCTGTGATTGCATGAAAACTAATGAGGTATGAGTGAATAGTAGCACTAATTAAGGTTTCTCCCTATGGACTGATAAGCGAAGTGTCACTCGTAGAGTCATTGTGCTTTACTTCCGTGGACATGTTCCGCTTATAGCATTCTGGCTCAGTGAGGAAAGCAAGGGAAAACTATCTCACCCCTCATCTTCCTCTCCATCACAGTCCAAAGAGTGCGCAAAAGTGCGAATAAACGAAAAATAAATCAATAAGAAATTATAAGGAATTAGAAATTTTGTCTCGCATCTGGTTCTAAACGCCTCAGTAGAGTAGCTGCAATAAATACGAAATGAAATGAGGAGTTGGGAATTTCCACATGAAAATATCGAAATTACCAAGTCTTCCTTTTATATCGTTATGGCGTGCCAGCAAGTAAAGCTAGAACACACTGATTACATTCGAAAGAGAAACTAGTAGTAGTAGTAGTATTGTTAAAAGTGCTTCGACAGCTTAGGTCATTTCGCACATTGGCTCCCACCGGGATTCGAACCCAGGGCCGTTTTCACCATAGGCAAACGCGCTGTCCACATGACTATCCGGGAGCCCCGAAAGAGAAACTATTCAATTAGAAATGCAATTATTTTAATCTACACAATTCAACCATTCATCCACAACTTTCTTCCTTTTCAAAATGTTGCAGTTGGCCTGTTAGTGATATAATGATATTCCCTACCCGAAAATATAATATTAGATTCGATACTAGAGAGGATAAAATGGATATAGAAATTGATAAGAGCGTAACTAACGAGTCTATTGATCGTATGCCAAAATATTCCCTTACAATCTCATAGAAGAAAATTAAAGAAAAGGAAAATATCACAAAAGTAATGTACCATTAAAGAAGAATAGGTTTGAATAAAATCACTAAATTTTCCAGCAATTCTTAATATTGTTTATGTGGCAATGATCAGCATTATTCATCAACAAATGTAAAATTTCAAAGCGGCTCCGAGTGCATTTCCTTAATAGAAGTGGAGAATAATTAGAACGGGAGTAATTACTCTGCCATTGATTGATTACATCTTCATCACACTTAATCGTTGATGGCAGTTCCAATTAAGGGGGGAATCACTATAGAGTATGACTTTGCCATGCGCCGTGATCTGTATCACCATTATTTTATTGTCGTATTTCTGTTTATATTGAGTCATACGAGTATATTTATATATCATACGGGCCACGTGTCTCATTAATCGATGAATACAAAACTCCAAAGCTGTGAGAAGTTGATTTACCACGGACTATGAAATTCGGTCAAATCACACGGTTTGCAAATACTTCTTTTAGAGATAAATAAGCCGAAACTAAAACAAAAAACGTCCAAACGCTGCTTAGATTATAATTTAATGATACACGGTTATAATTAAACTCGCTGAAGGAGTTTTTCCATCTGCGACCGGTTTCACAAGCGTGTTCGCGTAAGTTTTTAATACTGATTGTGAGTTTCATTAATGCAGTCTGTCAATTCTTTTCAGTAAGTCAGTTCTCCCAATGTCGGTTTTGTGAAAAAGATCCTTACTAGATGGTAATTAAAGCCAGGAGGAGTCATTCGCGTATGATCTTCTAATTGACAAACAAGTTAAGCAACAATTTGGTTGGGTTGTTCACGGTACAGTTCAATCCTAAAACAGAAGTTTTTTTTAGAATTAATATTTGTTTGTTAGATAAAATGTTTCATAAACCATAAAAATTAAGCGTATCTAGAAGTAATCTAGGAATAAATTTTGCAGAATTAAATTAGAAAAAAGTTTGCGAACAAATCAATCGAAACCGATAACAGAAGCCGATACTTAGAGCGAATCAACTTTTTGTTAATGTTTTTTCTAAGATTAAATAATAAATTGATATTGGTTTAATTAAATATAGTTTTATAACCTTCATCAATAGTAACATTGACATTAGTTTAGTTTATTTTATATAATTACATTCATCTATATATTAATATACCATAAAGATGATTTTAAATTGATTCAAATTTTTAATCTGAAATTATTATCGTGTTTTATTATTGTATGCATAATTATCTCTATATTAATATGCAACAAAAAGGCTTCTTTTAAAATAAATTGACATTTTTACGCGTGTAAAATCATCGTGTGCGTGTGTTTATTATATGTAGTATAATTAGATTTATAATATGCATATGATCATATAGGAAACGATAAATAAAAAAGCAAATTATAAAAATAAGGTCAATATTAAGCAAAAAAGCTTCTTTTAAGAAGAGCTGAAAATATTTACGCGTGTATACGGAAGGATCCACTGCAATACTTTCAACCCAGATCAACTATACTCTTCTAGCCAGTCCTGGTCAAAAATAACTAAGAATTACGCTCCATTTTTTAAAATTTTTCTCGAAAGTATCCACACGACTAATATTAAATCGCACAAAAGTAAGAGCGTGAAAATATCCTTAAAAGTATACCCGTAATAAATTTGCGGCCCGCCAAGTCTCGATGTTAATACGCTTAAAAAGGCCACCCCCGATGCAAGTACGAGAGGTGAGAGAGAAATAGGAAAGGCGGGGATATAAAGGACATAGGCATCTCTCGCACGTGTGCCCGGAATGTAATTGAGGAAAAAAAGTTGAGAAACGGATTCCTTTTTTTCCTCCCAAGAATGTCAACGTCGCCTCACGCGTTTCCCCTTTAAGAAGCCGGCAAAGGACGACTCTTCTTTTGTTTCCTTTCCTTTTTTTCACGTTCTTTTTTCCGCCTTCATTCATCACAGGGGAGGACCCTCGTCATTTTCTTTATTTCGCACTCGGAAACGCGGCCAAGGTTTCCGGTGGAAACGTTTAAGAGGAGAAAGAGTCGACCCTTTTTCGAGGCAATCAGAGAAAGACGTTCGTCATATTGGAGGAGCGATTTCGTCTAACCCTCGGAAAAAATAAAGCGACCGACGCTGTTTGGATAAGGTCGAGGACCATTTATTGCCGTAAAGATAAACTGGGATATTTAATTCCCACGATGTTTATTCAAATCCGTCCCTTTAAAGGTTGAAAATGTAATTCTGTAGTGTTTTCGTTTTGAGGAAATGTTTGATTAAGGTCGTCTGATCTCATCCGACACGAGGAATGGTTTCCTCACATTTGAATGCAACATCCTGCTTTCTTTTATAATGGGTTAAGAAGGGGATTTTCATAATTATCGACTTTGTTATGATAATAATTCAAAGCTAACACCGATTAATAAAATATTTGGCAAGATATTCCGAAGATATAGTACGTAAATTCCCTATTTTAGTCTGTTTTTTAGTTCTTAATTCTCTGTTTACTTATGCTTTGTTTTTCTTTTTTTTTGTATTTCCACACAATTTCTATTTCTCAGAGCATTCTTTTGTTATTTTGATTTTCCGTAAATTTATACATTTCTGTCGAGATTTGTTTTTGAAAATGTTTGTTTGTATTTTTCTATTTCGATACATTTTTTTACTCTGGGCATTTCTTGTATTTTGTGTTGCTCTATGAAAATCTACACAGAGCATAACAAATAATAATAATAATTATTATTATTTTCTTTACTGTTTAGGCCACCGCAATCATGATATAAAGACTAAACTGATAAATTTAAATGATTAGCGTAATTAGGGAACATCATAGCTGCTGTTGGTTGTAAATTACATTAAAAGTAATATCTACCCCGATTTCTAACTCAATTTCGTTTATAATTCTTAAATAAATTGAGCAAATAAATTCCATTTTACGAGAATATTTGTAAGAATTATTATTCCCCGTTCATTCATTAATTATTAATTCATGCTTGCATGAGTAATTAAGAACACGAAATTGAAACCTATGAGTACAATCTCCGATTTATCTATTTACAAATACTGCGCATGCGTAGAGGTAAACAAAAACAAAGGATTGCTGTAGGAAGCACGGAGAGAGTTTTAGAGTGAAACAGGACAAAATAATACTCTCTGGTATAAAATCAGTAATAATTTAGCACGGCAAAATCTTTCCTCTTCAATTTGTATTCATAGACAAAGAATTATTTTAACATAGTAAATTTGACAGTTCATTCGTACGAAAATCCACGTAAAAGCTGCCATGTTGTTGAGAAAAGTTTCATAGAAGTATAAAATAAAATAATTATTAACAAAAAGATGTAAACAGTTCTGATAATAATTTAAATTGTTAGAAATAGGTGGCTATTAAATGAATCTTGGGCAGAAATACTTTCAAGGAAACCATGATAAATGAGTTCAAAGAGGCAAACAACTTTAGAAAAAATATATCATAAATCCACGGTAATTTCTTGATTTAAGCTACTTATTTTATATTTTATTTCACTTACAGGTATGGATTTGGTCTTATATTTGACGACGGGATAACTTTCTCCCGTAAATACTTAACGCACATCGGGAAGCTAATTTCCCCATGTGAAATAAATGCCCAGTGACTATTCAACGCGTGGATTTTATAGGAAGAGCCATACTTTCTTCACCTGTCGTGAGCCTGCGTTTCGCGATCCATCTTCGATCTTACGATTTGAATAGCGCGGCGATTATGTATTGAGAATGTTTCCCCACGGGAAAAAACGGACTTGTGAAACGACCGCGTCCTTGGATGCAACGCGAGCGCGTGCGTATGACTGTTATGGTGTTAATATTACGTCACTCTCATTATCCGCACACGCCGAGATAATCGTCCTTACTAAATTATTTTTTCCATCATCTCGAAGTAATCAGCATAAAAAGGCGGAAATAACGAAACAGTGAGAAAGAACGCGTTCTCGGCAAAAATTACATCATTATTATAATCACTAAAACTATTGTTACCTATATTAATATATATTTTCTTTTTATTCTGATCTTGACTGATACCTTTTATGTTGTTAACAGGGGTTAACTTCCTGATGCGCCTACATTGGCTCAGGGGGACCTAAAGGATATTAAAGTCTTAATGCATTTAATTGGTAAAGTTGTAAAAAGTGAGAAGTTTTATGTATAATTGTTGTAATACCATAATTATAGCTTGTAAAAAGTTTTTTGAACAGATCGTTCTTACTAAAAAAATAAGTAGGGAAAGGATTTGCTACCAAGTGCTCAATATATGTTCTCATCTCTCTAAATTGCGTGGATTACATAAAAAGGAAAACGACAGATTTCCATGTAACGCATCAAGTGTAACTTCAAACACTAGTTGATATAAGGAGTGATAAGAAAAATAATAATAATAGTCAAACCAAAGATAAAAGCTTGGACAGAAATATCCACAAGAGTTTGACTGCGATCACAACCACTTATTCTATAATAACAGAATAAACTAGATCATGTGTATCACATGACCTTCTCAATACACGTATTGATAAAATAATAAATATATAAAAAAATGGACAAACAAAACACACAAAATACATAATATTCCGTCTGAATGAATGGCTAAAACGAGGATGAATTTTAACAAGAGTAGTTATGCCTCAAAAAAATAACTTTGGATGAATTGAAAGTATCTTTAAAGAATAGCATCTGTAACTTCTATAATAAGTTACGTTTTAAAATTTAGTAAATATCTTATTAAGTTTTTATACTAACGTAAAACGAATGATATGCGATTTCATAATTTCCCGGTTAGATTACAGTATTCCTCCAAAACTATTGTAAAATTTTAGCTACACCTTAGATAGAACCACGTTTAGATTTATCACGTTCGTATTTCCAAGAACTAGAATTTCTGCACACAAGGAATATCCTGAGACCAATAAGCTGCATAACTATCCACAACAATTTTAATTTTTAATACTGAGTTGCCGGAAATTGCGATTCTAAGATTATTTAATTTTAAGACAAGTATGCGAGAAGGTTACCACAAGAAAAGTCAATTTTCTAGCTCCACCTTTGGGTGAAAAATAAATTCACGAAACTGTTAGATTTAGCTTATAGGTCCTGAGATCTATAATCATCTTAAGGTATAGATAATTATGAGTGGAGGTTATAGGCGGAGATACCATTTTTGTTCCACATGGTGTTTAAATTGTCACTTTGTCATTATTAATGCAGTATAGGCAAAATAAAGGTAGAACACAGGTAGAATAAAGGTGGCACATCTCTGGAATTTTTAAAATTTAAACTCCTACACATCCTAGGGATGCAGGAGCAGCCTGTGGCTCACGAGCCACACAACGCTCTTTTAGAACATTCATGCTGTTCTAAGATCAAATTACTCTTGTTTTATATTCCCTATGAGAGCCAAAAATGTGACAATTTAGTGACTTTTCTTCTATTTCTTATCATACACGGAAATAATTTATATCGTATTTTTTTAGTTACAGTTAATAAAAATTTTGACTGATTGCTGACTGTTGATTTTTGGATTGCAAAGCTTTTCGGACTTAACTCTTTCGTCAAAAATATATCGTCTCCTCTCCAACCCTTGGTCCTGCGAAACCATCGAAGAGGAGGCGGTATCCACCTCTGGACGCTTAATCCATTACGGAAAAATGCTCCAAATGTGGCAATACGATCCCGCGGGCTCTCTAAGAGCCGGAGCAACTACCATTGCACTCACGGTCCCGAAATAGCGAGAAACAAGCTCGTGCCAAAGGAGAAACGAATCCGATTGGCACAGCGCGCAGCCCACCGTCATAATGGCGCGAAATTCTGCTTTGGAACACCTGCGGAGGATCATTCATGTTGGTAACGAGCGGGGAATTAAGCCATCTCGAAAGTTAACTGCCCGAAGATGACTCGACAATAAGTCGAAATGGATACGCGAGGCTGATTAACGAGCACTCGGACGAATAAATCCCGAGTCCTAAACCAGTTGTGCCCTTCCCAGCGATTTGCCGAAAAAACCATTACGGGTAATACGCGAGGGAACCGGAATCCCAAACGATCGGAATGTCATAAAATCGGTCGTGAAACGAATCGCCCGTGGCGACGAAAAGTAAATAAAGCGTTAATTAAACTGCCCGCCAAGATGGGGCTTAAATTATTAACTCGGTCCATTCAAAAAGTATCGACGAGCGTATGAATGAGCTCGTTATTGAATTGGAATTTGGCCGAAAGGAAAGATGAATAAGTTATGCGATGAGTTACGCAAAAACGCGGCGCCCATTTTCGAGATCGGAGGAGGTCATTTGCGGATTCAATGTCGACGAATGTTTTTCCTAATTTGCACGCGCAACGAATTTATATTAAAATGCGTGTTTAATATTCACGTCGGATATCATTTTGCGCGTATTATATATTCCATTATTTACTTTGCCCGATCCGATTGCTCATTGAATGACGTTTTTCCCTTAATTTGTGACCTGTGGATTTTCTGCCGATAAAAACTAATCAAAAAATAACATACCTGTATGTTATATGAAGAAAATGACCAGGGAAAAGCTTTCTCTAAGGAATTGCCCTTTGAACTAATTTAATCTATGTATTCAGATTGAATGATAATAAATAATTATATATTTTAAGTAATAGATAACTTAATGAACTCTCTATGAGCGGACTAATTCGCTCTGATTGCGGATAAGTCACAGTACAGGCTACTGAAATTTGAGATATGTATTGAAGAATTCAGAAACATAGGCTTTATATAAAATCTTTTGCTTTTTATAGCTCTATTCCTGATTGTTTTACTTCTCAAATAAATTATCGGGATGTTGATATGAAAAAGTTTCTTTATGAAGAGTTTTCTCAAAAGTAATTATTTCTTTCAATATTTATTGCCACGTAATATTTCAAAAAGTGATGTAACCGTAAAAAAGGGCTTTAAGCTTGTTGCATGGAGTAATATCATGATTAATATTATATTATATGATTATATTTAAGCTAATAATAGTGTTATTAATATATATTATATTTAACATATTCAGAAAAATCCAAAATCTCGTTTTTTATAATTATTTATATTTATTTATAGTTATTATATTTACATACATTATAAAAGAACAATAAAAAAATAACAAATAGAAGAATACAAACAAAAATAAATTAGAACAAAACAAAGATGAAAGCATAAACAGAAAGTAATGTTAAGAGAACAGCAGTGAAAGTGTAAAAATAATAAAAGACTGGACGATTACATCGTTTACATCTCAATCCATTTAAATCGCCGACGACATTCGCCTCCGTGGGATAAGCAGTCTCCTCAGGTGGTCAACTCTCCCGAGCGAAAGAGGACAACCTCGCTTGATATATCCATCAAAACGTTTTCCCCGCAAATGCCACGCGCACCCGCAATAAAATAAACACCGCGGAAACCAGGCGCAAAACAATCAATCCTTGTCCGATCCCTATCTCCTCCGAGTAAGCTATAATGATCCCGAGAAATCGGTTAATTACCCGAGAAAAAAGAGGCCCGATTCCCGCATCGGGGGGAAAAGCCTCACCGTTTAACCGCCGCGTAACACTATACGGCGAATAAAGTAACTTAATTACCCCGCGTAAGCGCCGGGAAAGCATCTCAACTTATAAACTCCTCGCTTCTTATCACGGCGCGCGTCAAACACTCCCACACATTAATCCCGGCTCCTTTCAATCCTCCTGAAAGATTCATGAATGAGATTACCGGGGGATTATAAGGGACTCCCTCCTCGGCTGGCATTCCGGCCGCGAGAAAGTTATTAGACGGGGTTCCGCGACATGTTTATGGAACGGTGGGGTAAAAAAGGTGGGGGTGAAAACATGGTCCATTCATTTCGGCGTGATTAGCCCCCGGGACGGATGCCAAGACCATTGATTCACGCTCGGATCGGGTTTCGCGACACCTCTTTCGCGGGGGAGTGGAGGAGACCTGCCGGGGAGTGGAGGGGGCAGATCCCGCGGAAGAAAAAGATGGGATGCGAGGAAAGATGATAACCGGGAGTATTTATGGAGTGGACTCTTAGAGAAGTGGCCGCTGCGGGTGATAAAATAATCTGGCGAATGTGCTAATTTTACAGGCAACCGGGAAATACAATATTCTCCGCTCGGAGCTACTCATTATCCGGGGTTGGATTGACCGAGGTTGTGACCAAATACGATAAACCCTGTGAAGCCAAAGATGACGGCAACATTTGCTGGGGAAATCTATGATGTTTACTTTAGCTGGATCTCATTTCTTTAACTGGGTATTATGATTATTGTTCAAAACATATCGCAACTCTTTTAATCTGCTCCATCAGGAACATAAGTGAAACCAACCTTTTACAATACTACAAAATATTTTATTAGGAAACGATAATGGTTTTGACTCATGGTAGTTTCCTACATCCTCACTGAGGATGACTCCATGAGTCGAATCCATCGTCGTTTCCTAATAAAATATTCTGTAGTAGGTATAGTAAAAATTGGTTTCACTTTTGTTCCTGATGGATCCATACCAGGAAGTCACGGCCCAAGCAGTTGATTCTCTCTGCTCTATCTTTGAATTGTCTTTCTATCTATACAACTAAAAGTGATCTCTCATTTATGCATAGTATTTTAAATTCCTTTATTGATTGTCCTAATTTACGTGACCAATATAATTTTCGAGTTCCTACTAGAACTACCCGTTCCTCTTTTCTATTTAGCTATCCTACTCCCAGAATCCCTCTTGTTAAACGCTAACTCTTCTATCGTCTTTCTTTCTTATTAAATTCTTTTCCAACTGATGTGGATCCATTTTCATTCACCAAGGATTCCTTCATAAAACTGGGATATCCTTTCTTCACAAGAAATAGTTTTGTTTGTTCCATTATTAATTGCCCTCCTTGTGATGGACTTAGGGATAGCCGGTCAGTTGCGTGTTAGTAGTAGAATATTTTGGATCGATGGCTTAAATTGCAGAGCAACTGATCGGCAATCAGGGGGTCAGGATTCAAGTCGCAGTCTTGTCACACTTTTTTCATGTCCGTTCTTCCTTGGTAATATCATAGTGACTGTTTTTAATCATTTTTGTATTTTAATTATTTATCAATGAAGGGACTAATATTGTTCACAGAAATAAAAGATTACAAACATTTGCCAATTGTATTTATGAGGAAGGCTTATCAAAATGCAAAATTTGGTGAAAAATCTTTTTTTGCGATATCAATACCTCAAATCTTAGGTAAAATCGGGTAATGAGAATGAGCTTTTATCTTAGTCTTTTTCATGCAGTTTCCGTTCCGGTTCTACTCCAAAATTGTCTCTAATAGAACTTTACAAGGGGAAGGAGATTTGAAAACGTTGACAATAAGCATTATGTGAATAACTTACAATTTCTTAACGGAATTTACCACACCAACGAACTGATCGTGCGTATTCCCTCTCTCAATTATTCGGTATATGAAACCATTAATCCCATTTTAGTTCATGTTTGGTAGATTATTTCAATTTGCATAATCAACCAATCAAACAAATCAGCAAAGCAATCCATCATAAATATATTTATCTATACTTACGAACGTTTTTGTCAAATTATGCACTTCAGAAATGTCTTGGAATTTATCTTACACAATACAATTTATCCCAGGTATTCATGAGCTTCGCCGATGATCCAATTTACATGGATAAGTAAATGCTTGCAGTCATTCCGGTTAACTGAATAATCCGATCTATCCAAACATCACGGTTAACCGAAGAGTAAGCGCTTGAGGGATTTAGTGGTTGCCAACCATTGGTTTTCAAGCCGCAAGCGACACGACCTTTTCCCCACCTGTTTAAACCAATTCATGCATTTTATAAATAATCTCACGCGTATTTGTCGAGTCGATTAAATGTATCAAACAATCATTTAAACTAATATTTGTGTATTTCTCCTTTAATTAAATTGATTAGTTTGACGGTTGATACATCGACGTTAGGCAATTTGAATTGTAATACAAAATATATGTCATATAGTAATTAGAATGAAATTACCTTTTCAGTTTTTTTAAGTAATGCCTAAAAAATGACGCTCAACACTAGATTGCAAGTGCCTGGTTCTATGTGCATATTATTATTGGTTGATGCCTATTCCATGTTATTCTAAATTACTTCCCCAACAGGAACATGCTGATTGAATGTTATCGTGAAAACTTGTATACAACTATAGACAAAACTGAAAATATGTGCACTGTCCAACGGAGGTTTTAAAAGGGTTTCAGTAACTTACACAATGTTCTGCGACCAGAGAAGTATTCTAAGAATGAACAAATAGCTAAGAATAATATACGGATAAGATTTTATGCATTTCTATTTTATGTATCTCACTCAATTTTATGAGTATTTAATATGTTTAAACTATAAGTGTTATGTATGAATATGGTATCTCTAATTTCACTGGGTTACAATGCGTATGGAACATGCAGCATCGTTTTCTTGAAATAAAATATGAGTAAAAGGAAAATATCTTTTCATACCTCATTACATTGCAATACTTTGATATGTATTATGGTTATGCTACATAGTTATCTTTTCTGCAGAAGTACTATAGTCAAAAAAATCAAAACCATAGCAAAAAAATATATTATAAGAACGTAAATAGGTATTCATCGTTTTATAGAAAAAAATGATAATTGACAATGGGTCTATCAAAGATGATGATTCCGAGTAAAAGGTTTTTCTATCTTTATCTTATATATATAATATACTCTAGTAAAATAACAGTAAAAGCTAACATAAGCAGCCCAAACAGTATGGTGATCACGGCTTTAACACGTATGATCGGACTAAATTGTTCCATCAATAAGACGTGTAAAATTGGTATTTTCCTTTTTCTTTAGTAGAACTGACAAGACAGCTAAAGATCTTCACAGAAAGAAGAATAGATCTGTACTAGTAAAACTCCGTAGCCCGAGGAAAACAGTGTAATAGGTCATGGAGTAATTTATTGGAGGACATACGAGAGAATTACGGAAGGATTAAGATATCGAACTCATTGGTAACTGGGCTAACTTCTTCGGCTCCTTTCACTCCAAAGACAGGGCGGCAAACGGACTTATTTATGTTCTCTTTCAATGAATCGGCACAGCGCTTGAGGTAAGTAAGCCAAACATGAAATAGAGCGATGGTGTGAATGAATATACTAGCTTTGAATGATCGCTCGGAGCAATGTTTTTGTTTCTGAGTAGTAAAAACGGGTGCCATTCACAAAGGGGGCATTTTGGGATATCCACAAACCGATATCACGTTTCAAAATAGAGAAAATAGAGGAGCGATGGAATAATTCATCGCGTTAATTATTTGTGTAGTATTTCACTCATTGACTCTCATATAACTCGTGACCGCAGTTTCAAACGCAATGCGAAGGGCAGAGTGAGGGAAAGTAATTTAATGGATACCCGGGTAATGTTAGCGTGATGATTTTTTTCAAAATTACATTAAAGGGATGAAAATAAATAAACAGAGTAAGGATCCATGCAGAGACGTCATCTATTATTGATGTAGTGCATATATTTCACACCAAGCGTTTAATTGTTATTAAATCAGTGCTTTTTAAATTTTAATCTTAATTGATGGAACTAGAATAAAAAATAAAATCTTAGCGTTACCTTTTCACTCTGATCATCCTTTTTTATTATACTTCTTCATTAATTATATAATTACAAAATGCTGGTTTGAGAGTAATAAAACGATGGATAAAAAGTTTTCTGAAATTGAAATGTCTGTCGGTACATCATATCAATGAATATGAATGAGTTACACACTTCCAAGAAATTGCATCTATCACTTCAATCTGAGGAGATTTTCGATGAGAAAAGGTCCTAATCATGCTTCACTTAAACCTAGAGCACATATTTTAGTGGAATTGTCAAAAGAATTTGATTTATAATTTCGCGGATTGTTCAAGTGATTCTGAGGACAAGTGAACGGAGCGATTCAATTATTCCTTAGTTACGTTTAAACATAAATTAAAATTCTTCAGGATTATAATCAAATTTGGTATAAAATTAAATTCGTCAATTGTTAAAAAATAGTAATCTACTAATTACCTGTTCGAGTTTGATATAATGATTAATTGTAAATTTAATTGCTGTTCAAAAGTTACAAATTAGCCATACCTACGAGATTGGGCTCCCTAGATGGGACATATTTCACTTATAACTCTCAGATTGAACACAGAATTTTAAACATTAGGATGAGGTAATTTGAGAGACATTTTACCTATAATTATATCACCGCAATTCAATGGTAAGAATATGATTTCGAGCCTTAGAATGCTAGGATTGGAATGTTCAGAACATCTCCAGAAAAACGAAGCAGAACGAGTATTTAAATCGTCTTAAATTTGCCGAAATTTCATGTAAGCTGTTCTATTGTGGGATGTGTTAGGAATAAATAAACCTTCACAGGATTTCTCACAAGAAATGTTTATATTACACAAAGAGAGAGTCAGAAAATTAATTAGACCGAAAATACTCTAAATGCAACGAATATCAACGAGAATTTCTAAATGTGAGAGTTGCTAATTTACGCAATATGAGAGCAAGTTGTTAGACTTCCATCCGTATTTTGGAACAACTTCCTTCAATTTCGCTAACGTCCCATTCTTAAGAAATCGAACTATACTATATATGGTATAACTATACTCTAAGATTGGCAGTATATTGTAGGTATATATTTTATAACATAAATGAGCTAAATAATGCTTTGTGATTTAAGATCTCTTCAGAGTTTTTTTTTTCTATAATTGCGCTATTTCTTCAGTATTTGATCAAATAAACATTTCTTATCATTCATAAAAAGGCAACCGCTAACCACTTACGCTGATCCATAAAAATTGCAATTTTTTTTAAACAATTTATTTACATTCTCTCCATAAATGCTCATTATACAATTCTCTCCAACTCCACTTATTTGATTCAAGTTTCGATTTAATCGACTGAATTATTCTTGGCAATTATTTCTTTGAAAGATCAGTTCAAAATAAGAATCCTCTACATTTTAGCTTAACACTCGAGGAACGAAATTTCCAACAGTTTATCAACCCTACATTAAAAATTATCCCCATGGATTCTTTCTGACCAAGAATTTATCTGATTACACATGAAAACACCTCAAATTTCGAATGAAAGTGTTATCCCAAACAATTTCAAGATGAAAACGAATTGAAATTCGTTCTACATTTGAGCAAAGTTGTCGAATTATTGTAGAGCCAGCAAAGAAAATTTCAATAATTTTGAACGGTAATTGTCCCGGTTCATTTGAAAAATTGATGAAATAAATTTTAAACGTAGAGTTGAAAGAACTGAAAGTTGGACGTGAAGAAAAAATTTAATAATGCCTCTATTTGTGTAAGATAAAGATTTAAAAGCCTCTTTTTTCAAAACGAACCCGAAGGAATGTTTCGGTAAGCCTCTTCAATACCAGAAAATGTTTCCCCAAATGCGTTCGAACCACGTTGATAAACCATCCAACTTTAAAAAAAATCCAACACGCTCATCAATTTTAGATCACCTTCCATCTCAGCAGACTCAAAACTCCTTCTCGGCAAACCTCAGAAACATAAACAAAACGGAATCAGCCGAATTAGCGTGGATTACGTCTGCAATATTTAACGCCTTAATTACGGCGTCCCCTGGAGAACTAAACTTTCTGTTTCAGCCTCCGAAATGGAAAGCAAAGCGCAAAACTGCGCGGGAACTCCTTTGGAGAGATTCTCGCGACTGTAACCTTGACTACCGAAACATAACAAGCCGCCAAATCATTTCCGCGGATAGTTTCAAGTTGTTGCGGCCGCGCAACTTCTGCGAGCAACCGTCGTCATATGTTTGGAGGTCCCTTCGTTCGCGGGAAAGCGGTCCTTGGAGAATCGGGGTCATCTATTTACGGAATTTCTCCCCTCCTCCCTTCGAAATCTCGGGTATTTTTTTCCTCCGATGATTTACGAGCCAAAACAACATCGCGTAGCCGTTATAAAGAGTTAGACGCGGTTCTTTCGCCGCGCTGAGGACGCAATTGATATTTTTCATCTTTTCAAGAATGCAGAAAGCTGAGTGTTTCGGAAATACGTTTTGAATGCGAAAAAATTGCCCGATTTCAACAGCATTTCGTTGGAGTGTATAAAATGGAGGACTCTTAACACTTAACCATACACAAACTATTCCTCGCAAACATATGAGTTGCCATAATTGATGTGAGAAGGCGTAACTTTGCAGCCATAGTGTATGGGTTGCAATTGAACGAAAAGACCAACTATCGCGTTTACTTTTGATGCAAATTATTATTGAAATATAATTTCCCACTGAACCGAGCTTGAGAGTAGAAATATTTCTAATTAAATATCTGTAGAAAGAATATGGGGGTAAAAATTATGATTAACCTGCCTTTATTCGGGAAAATTTTAGTTTTTGAAGTTAACTTATACAATATGCATTCCGAAAGTTAAAATCGAGTTCCCAGAAGAGTTGACTATAGTTAAGTTAAACATTCCTACTCTATATTACATACAAATACTAAAAAACTCGGCTATAAATTATATGGAGGGAATTTCAAGGCATGAACACAATGCATTACGTGCTGGATTCAATAGATATAAGAAGTTTAAGAATCGGTACCAGTATATTGACTAATGGTATATGCATAAACGATATTTCCTTAGGCAAAACTAAGCCTGTTAAGAGGAATAAATTACTTCAGTCATTGAACAACTAAGTATAATTAGGTAACTTAAATGAAAGTAATTTGAATTGGGAGGGAAGAGTAAAAAAACAGTTCGTGGATTTACAAATCCTATATGAAGATAGAAAAATGTTGCTACAGAAGGATAAAACCCTCTAAAAAAAGGGCAAGAAAAAACTGTACTAATATACTGAGATATTTAAGTAAACAATTCCAAAACAGATTATTATGGCATATAAATTTAATAGTTATGGAATCAACAAACATAAGAAAATGTACACTGAAAGTTTCAGGGGGTAGGTTACTCATGGCATATAGGCAAGAGAGTGTTACAAGATATGATAAGATGAGATGAACTATAATACAGTGATCTAATGCTAAGGTCGTACACCGAGGACTGAAAAGCAATCTTGCTATCTTAAATAATTTCACTTTCAAGTGTAACTCGATTCGTTTTTGGCCCGGAGATTCGATAATTTTGTGATAGACTGCTAGGGACGCCTTAGGGGGGAGTAATTCCATCGAATAATGGTAATTTATTCCAGAAATAGCGGCTAAGGGAGATCAGGAGTCGACTTCCTCCTTTCGCGTCTAGTTCAACGACTCCTCCGGCGAAAGGTTCTTTCCATTGATCGGGAGGTCGCGGGGTCGAAGCCGTCGGCCTACGCACACTTCGCCATTGGAAAAGGTCACTCCTCTAATCAAGCAAAACACTCTCCAAATTTCAGATCCCATATGCGAAATAATTGCGGAATTTTCGTTTCATTTTCACGCAAAATGAGCCCCAAATTCCTCATATTCGGCCCTTAACGAGCTCGGATTTGAGGATATCCCGATTTCTTTCCTTTTGCAATGGATCAATTGAAAGGGATCATGTTCTCAGGCGAAAGTATCACTGGAAATTTTTTCTTGGAGTTTTGAGGGAATAAATCTGAAAATAATGATACGGAGGTACGAATGAGGTACGTAATTTTATAAAAATATTTATCTCATATAATCATATATAACTATTGCAAAATAATATTGTCATAATATCATTGTGAATCAAGGGTAGTTCATATTACTCCGAAATTTCAACTTCTCTCATAAATCAATGTTTAAAATTCTTAATTCTACTTTATTCGTTGATTTGTAAATATATTTAAGCTGTCAAAAATTATTACAAAAACATTATTTCGGCTTTGAATTTTTTCGGAAAATATTTCCCTCATTGGGTAGGTTACCGTTGTTGCTAATATGTATGTCTCATTCATAGATAGAAATGTTTGATCATAATGAAAGATGCGTACTGAATAGAATAGCTAATTAAAGAATACTTGGCGATATCAGTCCTTAGTTTCCCCATAATACCCCACCATCCCAATATGAATAGCCCACAGTTGGAGCTTTCTGAAGGATCCGATAATCTCCCACCAAAGAACGAAGGAACATAAATGGCTGTTCTCTAATTTGTTTTTTCAGAAAGATGCTTCAGTTTCATTTTTAGCATAGAATAAAAATCTGATGTGGCCAACACATGACTTTCTCCGTATTTATTGATAACAGAAGCCTATGCCGGTAATATATAAATAACTCCAAAACAATGAGTGTTACAGGACAATGTTACATACAAAAGTTGTAGTAATGTACATTATCTATAACTTTTGTACATAATTGTATATACCTACATTGCATTCTGACATTGATATGTATGAAAAACTTCCATTTTTGGATAATCAACAACTTCCGGTTAACAATTATTGAAGAATAACTCCTAAACAATCAGTATTAAGAAGAAATGTTTCATACAAAAGTTGTAGTAAAGTACATTATCTGTAATTTTTGACCTTAATTGTATATACCTATATTGCATTCTGACAGATATATTAAAGAAACAAAAGTTTGTTCCGGTTAAAAAGGAACTTCCGGTTAAGCGATATTCATCAAAAACTAATCATCTATTGGCATTGTTATGAAAATACTAAATATGAAGTTTGGGAATGATCGGATTATTGCTTTTTAAGATAGAGCGCCCACAAACGTTTTTACCACAGACTAACAGACACACAGACAGACATGTTCGGGAAAATAGCAAAAACAAGCTCTATGGGCCACAAAACATCTATTTCCGTCGAAATCTGGTGGTCGATTTTTTTGCGAATATAATACTTTCTCTATACTACGTATAGGGAGAAAGTAAAAATTAGGATAGACTGGATATCACTCATGAATAACTATATTTTTATCCTATTAATACCGAGACTCATAGATTTGTCACTCATGATTTACTTGCTATTTTCTGTAATTATGTACACTTCTCTGCTTTCCTACACATTTTGCAAATAATTTCATCCCCATTCTCTTTACAGTTGTTCTCCTGCATTGCATTTTTACTTTCTCCATATACGAAGTATAGAGAAAGTATTGTTTTCATGAAAAAATTCGACTTCGAGATTTCAACGGAAATACGTGTTTTGGGGTCCCTAGTGTGTATGTGTTTGTGTGATAGTGGGCGCTCTAACGAGAAAACTATTGATCTTATCAATACCAAACTTCATATATAGTACTGTGGTGTGTGCTGTCAGAGTTGATGAGTTTTTGGAGTAAATCGGTTTACCGGAAGACAAGCTTCATTTATCAAAGCTCATTTCTGGTTTTCAAAATATCTCCATAAATGTGATATATACGAGAATTGTATTACTTATAAAAGTTTTAGAAAATGTAATTTACTATAACGTTTGTATTTAACATATTTTTGTATCACCGGTTGATTAGGAGTTATTCGTGAAATACCGATAAACCGGAAGTAGCTGTTATGTACTTTGTGGGCGCTCTAACATGGAAACCATTCGTTGTATCAACACCAACTTTCATATATAGTATTTTGGTTGGTGTTGTTAGAGTTGATTAGTTTTTGGAGTAAATCGGTTAACCGGAAGTCGAGCTTCATTCTTCAAAGCTCATTTCCGGTTTTCAAAATATTTCCATAAATATGAAATTAAGGTATATACTATTATTTATTATTGTTTTAGAAAATGTAATTTACTATAACTTTTGTTTGAAACATATTTTCGTATCACTGATTGTTTAGGAGTTATTTATGAAATACTGATAAACCGGAAGTTGCTGATTATGTACTTTGTGGGCGCTGTGGGCGAAAGGCCAATTTCATCGTTTTTCATTGAACATGTCCCGAAAAACATTATTTATAATGTTTGTGACGTAAAAGATAATATGATATAAATTTATCACTTATCTTCCAAGTTTATATTGAATATAGAGTTCGAATATACTGTCGCAGATATATATTTACATCTTAAATATGGAGTAAGTCATGTGCTGGCCACATCAGATTTTTTCTGCATTCAATTCACAGTTTTTCCTTCGAAAAACCATTCTTTCTTTCCATATTTATTCTCTATTTCCACATTACTTGTTAAACAACCTGTACATATTATACGTTACTTTCTTGTTCGTATGCGTTTTTATTTGACGAGTTTCTTGGAATATTTCCCCAGGAAGTCTCAATCCCAACTTCACCCAATACAGGCGTTTCTCTGTATGACTGTATTATTCTCTTCGTAAATGCACATCAGGGTACCGATTACGAAAATCAATGATTGCCATTATTCTATGAGGTCTTCATTAACCTTAAGACGCTCAAGGAAATAGCGTTAGCCGATATATCAACACTGAGCGTCTAAGGGATGGTTAATGGAAGATTGAGACTGAAATTCTCTTCTTCTGTCTAATATTTCGACGGTGGTATTAAAAGATATGAAATTTATAGGTGTATAGAGAAATAGAGCAAAACTTTAGTACGGGTGGATATAAAAAAATCTGATGTGGCCAGCACATGACTTTCTCCATATATAAGATGTAAATATTTATCTACGACAGTAATTTCGAACTCTATATTCCATCTAAACTTGGAAGATGAGTGATTAATTTATATATTATTATCTTTTACGTCACAAACATTATAAATAATGTTTTTCGGGACATGCTCGATAAAAAACGATGAATTTGGCCTTTCGCCCATAGAGCCCAGAGCACCCACGAAGTACATAATCAGCAACTTACGGTTTATCAGTATTTCATGAATAACTCCTAAACAATCAGTGATACAAAAATATGTTTCAAACAAAAGTTGTAGTAAATTTTATTTTCTAAAACGTTTATAAATAATAGTAAATACCTAAATATCATATTTACGGAGATATTTTGAAAACCGGAAATGAGCTTAGAAGAATGAAGCTTCACTTTCGGTTGACCGATTTACTCCAAAAACTAATCAACTCTAACGACATCAACCAAAATACTATTTATAAAATTTGGTGTTGATATAATGAATAGTTTTTAAGTTAGAGCGCCCACAAAGTACATAATCATATACTTCCGGTTTATCAGTATTTCACGAATAACTCCTAATCAACCGGTGATACAAAAATATGTTAAATACAAAAGTTATAGTGAATCACATTATCTAAAACTTTTATACAGTATACAATATACCTATATATCATATTTATGGAGATATTTTGAAAACCGGAAATGAGCTTTAATGAATAAAGCTCGACTTCCGGTTGACCGATTTACTCCAAAAACTAATCAACTCTGACAGCACACACCACATATATGAAGTTTGGTATTGATACGACTAATAGTTTTCACGTTAGAGCGCCCACTATCACACACACACACACACACACACACACATACACACAGACATCATTCCGAAAATGGTCAAAACGTGTTCTAGGGACCCCAAAACATGTATTTCCGTTGAAATCTCAAAGTCGAATTTTTTCATGAAAACAATACTTTCTCTATACTTCGTACATGGAGAAAGTAAAAAACCTAAGGTAATATAGTACCAAAAATGATCAACTGCAGGAAAACTTCCAAAAAGAAGGTGAAAAAACCCGCACAAGCCAGCTGATGATAAAAGATAAAATATGTAATAGAAAACTAAACTTATTGTACACATTTAATTAGTAATAGAAACATATTTACACAATGTTTTAATGGACAAAACGTCTCCTTTAACACTTTCCGTGCGGAGAGCGGTATATGCCGCTCACGTTGGTCTTATCCTTTGGCTGAGAGTGGCATATCACGCCATAAATATTAAAAAAACAATAAATGTTAGCATTAATTTTTTAAACTTATTGCAGCATATAGAGCTAACGTTCAATGTATAATTGAAATATTATTTATATAATTTTATTATTATAATTTGTAATTATTTTATTAAATACATATTTATATATTATTAAAAGTATTCAGCCATAGGATAGAAAACCAATGAAATCGACACCGCACGGAACGTGTTAAGCAACAAAATAAAGCAGTGAATGTCACTCCTGTCAATACCAGAACATCTCCGCTAAATTCCATTGCATTAGCCTTCAAATCCCATCCCCTATTTCTATACAACCAGCGGAACAAATCGCTACGTCCCGCGTTCCTTTAAAAGACGAAAAAGCTTCAAAAATCCTCATTTTCTGCGGCCGCGTTTCGAGCTAATACATACGACAAGCGGTCAACAAATAGATAAAACAGCGCCGACAAACGGGAGCAAGAGGAAGGGCGTAGAGCGATGGGTAGAGAAGGCCGGAGCATGATCATCCATCACCGAAAGTATCACCGCGAAGAAAAAGAGCCCAACCCGCAAAACACAATGTATTCCGACACTTTTTTGCCCCAAAAATTCAATTCGGACCCACGAAAGAACCGGAAAATGGCCGTCGGAAAAGAAACAAAAGAAAGGCGCGAAGCGAGGGACAAAAAAGCGAAGAACGCCGCGCGGAAGCGATTTTCGTCGCGGGAACGTAATGTGGAGGGATGGGAACCGCATGGTCCCGAATGAGAGAAAATCAAAGCCTAAATTTGTATTGATCGTAGTTTCGCGGAGGCAAAACAGCTCGATTAAAATGGGGCGTGGAATATGCTTTCGACTCCAATTTGGAGGTGCGGTTTGGCCTCGCACAAAAATGGGTTATAATCTCCCCGTGACCCTTTCTGGGCGCCCCCCATCGAACTGTTGTCGCGAATTATAGAAATTACTCGGCCTTCGTCCGATGCGATTTAATCATTACCCCGGCGATTTTACGTCGGTCGGACGCGTAGAAATTCTACAAATAATTGAAGTGACCCAACTAGGATACGACGTGCATTAGCGTCATCGTTGCAACTGCGTCATTTCTGTCTGAGATATGGTGATTAAATTTTACTTTCATCATATTTTTGAGCTTGAAAATGCATACCATCGTTATAAGTTGCAATATTCAGCAATTTAATCGAGTTCTTGACTTCATTTACATCACAATGGACGATGGTATTAAAATTTCAGCAAGTTTAAAGAAGTTCATCTTCCGGTAAGACCTTATTTAAGATTAATTAAATCCTAGAAAACTCTTGACGGTTTCCTTCTATTTTTCAAGAATTTCTTAACACCACCTCACCCATTCTCTCCACTGAGAAAGTAAACATTGGTAACATATATTATAAACATCCCTTACGCAATCCTTAGTGGTTATATTGGCAGGTAATTTTGGTGGAGTTAAGGTAAATGAATGCAAGATTCTACACAAAATTTCGAGCCAGTATAATTACAGAGAACTGTAAAACAAATGTTTGGATATTTATCACGAAATTAGTAATTAAATCATTTATTAATAAAATAAAGGTGAAAACTGATTGGAATTTTAGTCGTTACAATATACATGTAACAGCTTATAAGGTTGTAAAGTCCTCCACTGAAGCATACTTTAATAAATAAGTTTCCAATCAGTCAATATGTAAAGTTAAAAGCAGCGGTAATGGTAGCACTGTTAAAAGTGCTTCGACAGTTAAAGTAATCACGCATTTGGGCTCCCACCGGAAACCGAACCCGGGACAGTGTTTAACCAAAACCGACGCGCGGCACGCATTGCTATCCAGGTGCTCTAAAGGCTAAATTAAAGTTTTATTTACTTTACCTTTATTTTAATTATATGTGAATTTTCAACATCAAACTCGAGTGAAGTAAAACGTTAACAGAGTTTCCTCAACCGAGAAGAATCAACCAATCAACAAAACAGTGCATCAAAAAACCCACGAAGATCTCGAGAGATTCAGCGACGACTGCATCCAAACTAATCTCCCTCACTCCTCCCGCATCGCCCGCCGAGAGTCCCGAAGAGATTCCCGCGCTTCGTCCCTCGCACCAGCAGATTCATTCGAAGACAACGGAAAGAGACCAAAAACGCCGACCGCCAGAATTGCGTCCTCCGCCGGGAAAAACACGCCAACTATCCCCAAGTAGTTACGAGAGCACGTCCGCGCCGTAATGGCCGCGTAAACGGGCCCCGAAAATCCTCGTAACTGACCGTACGACCGCCCTAAAATTAACACCGCGAAATCCAATAAAGCGGAGTCCGGATCGTCGCTAATATTTCGCGGGAATTGAATCGCGCGAATAGGCGCTGCACTTAGAATCTAAATTAACCACCTGTTAATTAGCGCGGAGGACCTCCGCGGGAGGGCGTGCACCGGAAACGCAATATCGGAAAGAAACTGTTGATTGTTTTTAATTTGGAAATATTCCGCGCTGGCGCTGCTGCGGGTGATTAGTTCGGATATCGGGAGGAGGTGATTTCGTTACGGGATTATGGAAGCGTTGCTTTTTATCCGCGGAGGAAAACATTCGGCCTTGAGGTACTGCCTGTACGTTTTGGGGTGAACTCGTTCGTTGATGATGTGCATACGTCACGGTAAAAGCGTGAAGTGCAGTCAATGGTTAGAGTATGTATAATAGGAAAATAATTCAATCAGATGATGATATATAGGTAGTAATTAAAGAATGAAGATCACAAAAGGTGTTCTGTAATTGCTTCCATTCCTAAATTCAAGCTGCAGCACGTTTCTTTGTGTATAATACGGTTTTGCTTTTTCGGAAATGCATCATAAAAATTCCCTATAAAAATTGGCAATTTCAATCGGGAAAATAAATTCAAAGCAGTGCTTCGAATACGTGCGTTTTAAGTAAAATATTGTTTATTAATATTTAGTTAAGCCTCACTTATGAGTACATTCATAGTGTAAATAGATTGTTTTGTATGTATATATGTACTATACAACTTATATATCTGCATAAATTAACAGCATCGCAAGGTTTTAATGCTGAATACGTACACATATACGAACAAAGTCTATATTCTTTCATAAAAAAGTCTCATGGTTAATTTCAGTTAAAAAGTTTTTATCTCTGTAAAGAGCTTTTACCTGCGAATAACATAACAGATCTCGATAATCAAGTGATTTAACGACAGCAAAAAAACTAAATGAGTGGAGAGTTCATTTTTAGCGCAAATTAAAACACAGCAATATATTTAAAAAAATAAAATTAAAAATCGATACATAAAACATTTGCATATTATTTTTCTTACGTAATAAAATCAATTTCAAATATTTATTCACAGATTTGCAATTCATTCCATGCGAATTTTTGCGTTGGAGTTGCTAATATTCTCTAAAAAAATAATAAAAGAATCGAAGTCCGATTATGTATAAAATAATGACCAAAACTGGAGTTGATAATCGAAATTTTGGATTTAAAATTAGAGACGTTACATGGATGAAAGATGAAACGAATTGAATATACCGAGAAACTAAATAGTACATACAATGCCATTTCCAAAAAAATACCGATTGATTTCAATTAGAGTTTCAATCGAATCCTAAACTAATAAAAATTCTACAGTAAAGTCAAATATCATTAATTGAGAACGTACGATTAGGGTGAACTAATTTAATTAAAAGCTCCATTCACGTTAAATAATTCAAAGGAAATATTTTCTAGATTATTAAATTCGAAACACTAGAAGCATATTCAGGCCCTTGAGAATTATTCACCAATGAAATCAATTTCCCGTCTGTTATTTACTTAAAAAAATATCAATATGCATGTTTAATTCTCTGCAGAATTATGACAGAAAAAAACTAATATGTGATAGAAAAAAGTAGATGCAGTTACTATCAACTTGACCACAGCCTGGAAATTTTAATTTCCCATTATTTCTTATATTTAGTAACTATTTGGCTAAGGTTGCAGATTAATTAAAAATCCTGGTTGCGGATATATGAGCAAGGCATAGATTGAACACAATTTCTAACTATTTTCGTGATAAATAAGCTGTGATAATAATGATTCGCATCATACTTATGTTTCTTGTTTCGTCTTTGCCAAATATCTTTGAAGTACGAGCATGCATAACTCTTAATTCTCTCGAATTAATTTCAATTTCACTTTCCACTCAGGTGAACAAGGCTTACTCCTCCATGACCTTACATTTAGTTTATCCATTACACAACGCTCCCTTTTCTATTGACTTCCTAAAGTTCTGAACTCTCTACATTCTTCTGAAACCCCTTAAGACTATCACGTGAATCATTTTTAAAATTATGATTGAGTAGATTTTCATGAAAATACTATATAATGTAAATAATGTTGTACTTATATCTATTTTGTAAATAATTTTTTTATATTTTTAGTTTTTAATATCTTATTTATTTTTAATTTTTCAAATCTAGTTAACTTAAATACATTAGCTAAATTTTAATTATATTTCATTTTTATTTATTTTTGTAACTGTTGATAATGATTGTGAATTTATTTTTGACGTATTCTCTTTGAAATAGTGGCATCACTATATTTGAATTGTTTACTTAAATATAGGAAAATTAAATGAAACTGTATCACTGTGCAAATACAAAATTTACTTGACGATTATCCATTCTTGCGCCTATAATTATCATCTTAGAAGATCCTCGCTCCGAATATGAGAAATCAATGACGACGCCATTAATCGATTCCCCTAACAAAGAGCGACAGGCGCGTAATAGAGTGAAAGTAAACAAATTCCCTGGAATTCTATTGGTTGGGAGGCAAAGGGAAGATATTTATCAGCTAGCTCCATTGTGAGGCCTCAGGAATGAAGGTTACACCTTTGTGTAGGAAATGGGGTGACGACATTAAATAATGTTGGAAAAGCGCCTATTAATTATGTTCAGGGCTACGAAAAGGAAACAATGTGCGATCGATAATCTCCGAGGTATGAGAGGAAGGCATATGATGTACTTGATTTTACTTGTACTTATTGACTGTTTTAACTAACTGAATGTATACATGAATATGTTAATATTGCAAGATTGTATTGCATATGTATAAACTTAAATATATATATTATGTGTACGAATTGTACTTTGTATGTACAATTATAATGTACTTGTATATTGGATTTAGGTTGTGAATAAGGTTAAATATGTATATCGATTTATTTTTGCGAATGTGATCTCAGTATACATTTATTGCTTTATACTTTTTTCTTTTCTTTGTTATTGATGTATTTGAATTTCCTCGTGTGTTCTGCTTTATTCTATATGTATTTTTATATTGACTATGTAAATGGGTTTGATACCCGTAATAAATTCATTATCTATATGAATGAAATAATGTAGGACTGCAAAATCATAAGGCCAGATGATGATCTACGCTACAACGGTATAACTTTGGATAAACCGTAATTCTTCCTACATTACTAAGAAATTCATTCTTTCACTTAATTCACTACATCGTCTAATTTTACTACATTACGACAAAATGTAATGAAATAACTGACGTCACTGATTATAGATATTTGAAAAAATGTTCGTTTCTGAATAGGGGGATACTGGAATGGAGCAATTTGCCAAAAGAAGTTTCCGTATCTTTTCCCTCCATGACCACAATGTTTTTAAGAATAGAATTAAAGAATTCTGTAGACTGAGAAACATATGATATTGTATACCGTGAGCCGATTGCATTAACATAAACAGTTATATTTACTTATAATTGTGTCATAAGTTAAAATATTGAATTTTATACTTAGATCAAAGTTTTAAATTTGGCAGTATTTTGGTTATAACAGCGTACTATTTGTTGCCTAAATCTGTATGAATTAACATCATTAGGATGTTATCGTGGTGTATTCTCCCGACTAGGGTAAATACCAGGCTGGAATCTTTATTTTCTATTTACCCCTACAATGACTATAACCTAGAATGGCATAGCCTATTTGACGCTTAGCATATGAAGGAATAAATGTAAATGTGAGCATGGCTATTGAAGTACCAGGTACATGAACTAATTGATAGTGTAATTATATATTTTCATATTTCTTCTCAAATTTTAAATGTTACTATTTATAGGTTTGCGCATTTTTTTCATTCTCCCTTTCTTAGTGGGTGTTTTCCTTTGAGTGGATAATATTTTCCAAAGAATTTCTTAGATTTATTTTACGTCCGCAGTTTTTATAATTTAAAGGAAAGAATCTAAGAAAGATACGTACTCTTATCACAAATTTATTTTTACAAATAACAGTAACACGACCGGTTTCGACGATTAATCGACATCTTCTGGTTAATCTTTCTTAGATTCTTTCCATTATGGATTATCACAACACCTCGCCTGATTCAGTGAAGTTTCTTCTAATTTATTTCTCATACTATCTCTTTATTTTAATTATTGTTTAGTATATGACTATGTGTTGGATGGTATAAGAGGAGACTTTTAGTCTCAAGCTCGCCCGAACAAAGACCTGCTATTATTATAAAATCGAAAATTTAAGTAAGATATATGTATACCTAAAGATTAATTAAATGCTCAAATATGTTGAAAATCAATCAATAACACAGGTAAAGTAGCATTTTAAGTACATAATGAAACAAAAAAAACGTTTAAAAAACTATCAGATCAAGGAACACCGCATAGAGCCAACCTGGAGTAAGACTATATACATACCATAGATATAAACTACGTTCTATACAATCAAACATTACCGGCAGGAAAAACTGGCCATGTAGCATAAGAGATGAAATACTAATGACAGACTAGAATACACAAGCTCTCACTATCGCTAATATTTTCGCAGTGACGCTTCCTAAACAACGACGAACTTTCCGGCGTGTGTTTTTCAAACAAGACGCGTTATGTTTTAATTAGCGCGCTCAAGTGCATAATGCTGGCCGAAATTATCGCAATGTTGCGAGGCTAAGTAGCATTGAGTCTGCTAATTACGGTACTCAGCCCTCAAAAGCGCTTTAGGCCTTCCACTTTACTGGGCACACTCTCCTAATCTGGAGAAATTGCACTTTTTACGTCTTTTGCCAGATCGCCATTGCAATTCACTGCCCCAATTAAATTACTAATGGGCCCAAATCTCCATCGGTAATGTATTAGAGGCAAATTAATGGGCCATACTTCGAATGAAGTTGATACGAGGCTAACTACAATTATGCACCTCACTCAACCGACATTTTTTCTTTCCAAGTTCATCGAAAAAGGTAAAATGATTCAGCAATGAAAGTAAGTTGGGGCAGGTACCAGAAAAATCCATTCTTTGCCTTAACTCTCTCGATTTTCTTAGCAAATTCAATACTATGATAATTTTATGCATGTGGTTAGTGTAGCAAGTGACCTTGCAGTTGTCTGAAATAGGATCATCCTGTATTAAAGGTTGAAAAAAAATTACTAAATCATTGTATTACCAATTAGGATGCTAATGAGTTTTGAAAAATATACCAGATTATAGTATTTGATATTACTGCATAAGAATCATAGACACTTCGTCGCATCATAATTCATAATCATTCTTAATTATTTGGGAATATATTTACTTTGATATGACTCTCTAATAATTATAATTCTTAAGTTAATTCTAATAATTTTATTTGTTTTTTGGTACTCCCAATGCAAAGAATAATTTAAAGCATTAAACTTCAAAATAATTGTTTTATATGTAGAGTTAACCCTTTAGTTCAATTCGCTTTGCTTTATTGTGAAATGAATTGGCACATAAATGAAAAAATAGATACAAATATTAACAAGAAAACAGGGTGGTGCAATAAAGATAACAAATAACAGACAAACAAGAAGAATAAATACGCTAAGGACGAGAGATTTTATTCTATAGCTGCCACGTGTTAAAATCACAGCATAAATTGAACGCAATGGTGGGTTTTAGCGTTAAAAAGAGAGTTTTAGAGTTAAAAGAGAGAATCATTAATATTGCTAAAAGAATAGCATAGGAAATAACAATAGTGATATGGAATGACTTTTATGGAAAATCAGTTATTTCGTTCCCTAAATGTATCTCTCAGACAAAGGTATAGCCGTAAGTGAAGTCACTGAGGGAACACTGTGCAGAAAGGACATAATTTGGGCAATCATTGACTTGGAATCTCCTGATTTCAATTCTCCTCCACTCAAAGATGCGTTTTTTATGTGCTAATCCACTTCACAGTAGCTTCGGCCCTAGAGATGAATTGTGCGGGGATAATCCCCTCGAAATTAACGCATGGATTACTGGTCACTCCTGCCTTTCTTCCGCACGTAATTCTTTCGAAGTCCAACGGGAATTCCCGGGAGGGGCAAAGTTGCTACATGGATGAACCTGCTCTCATTCGCCGAGGAAATTCATTTCAACTCAATGCAAAGACTGCGTTTATTTGCGAGGACGTCAAATGTTACTCTTCAACACTCTCTCTGCAAATTCCTCGCTTAATCGAATTCCCGGAAGAAGATGAGTGAAACGAACGCGCGCAAAGATTTATTATACCTATATAATTGTCGGTAAAGTATTCAGCCCAAAGGCCAATTGGTACCTCACTTCTTCTTCCATTAGCGACCAAGAGTCAGTAGTGGTGAATGAGGCTTACAAGGCTATATGAGGAGTGAGGTAGTTTGCTCTTGCTTTCCTCACCAAACGAGAATCCTATAAGCGGAACATGTCCACGAAAGTGAAGCATAATGACTCTTTTCTTGGAAAAGGAGAAACTTTAATCGGTGCTATTTATATACAGATAGTAATACCTACATGCTATTCAACCTCACTTCACTATATCTATAATTTCATCACTGCCATGATCTAGATTGTGTGACAAAAGTTAATGAAATATACATTTGTCTCCATCTTGTACCAAATCTGGATATCTGAAGCTATGATAAGATGTAGTCATTGGCTATAGAAATCGCCAAGAGAGTAGGGAGATCCGTATTCGAAAACCGCTACGACAATCTATTTACCCTAATTTTTTTCGTCTCTTATTATTGTGCTACATGAATTGATGTTTTGTTTCCTAATCCTATTTGAATATAGTCTCCATCCATAATATTTTTATGCTGAGAATTAATGTAACTTAATGCTTAAAAAAATTAAAATTCAATATAATTTTAGAGAATGTAAGTTCTGCATACAGAGAGTTTATACTCGGTATAATATCCTCAAACTAGATTTTACTATCAAGAGCTAAAAGACAAAATAAAGAGGAATCAGGCTAATAAATATAGCATCAGAAATTATACGCGTGAACACACGAAAGTTGTAAAAAATAGATTTAAAAAATGCAGTAGCAAAGCTAGAGAAAGTAAAGTTCGATTTAATGATCGATCTATTTTTCTCATCAAAGTGATTTCGGATAGAATACTTCGTGAAAAGTACACCGAATAATGTAGTCGAGGAAGCGTGTCCAATCAGCCGCTCGAATATGGAGCCATGAAGTCATTAAGGTAAGCAGAATCAATCAGTGTTTTACGAGGACGGGCGATCGCTAGCAGCTCTTAGTTTTAGTTAGCGCTGATTAGAATTATGAAACTAAAAGTGAAAATAATCAGAGGGAAATTGCCTCTTGTCATCACCGATGCATAGCGATATATATACATCATATTTTATGGTGTAATTATGTAGAAATTGTTTTTAATATCGGAATAAATGAGCAAGCAAATATAAGTTTTGCTTTCAATTAGATGAGAGAGAGATCGTAAGACTTTGGCTAAAAAAGAGCCAAATTGATTTGTCAAACATAATCTTAATTTTTCCCATATGTCTTGACATAATGGCCCTCCATTTGTCAGTTCCATCTTTTCTTTCTTCTCTTGACTAATTTCTGTTAATTTTTGTTGCTTTAGGATTAGCAAATGACCCAATTTAAAATTTAATTTTCTGAGTATCACATACCGGGGTATTCATAAAGTAGTTTGGGAGGCAAATCACATACAATCGATATTTTTCGTATTTTTATATTATGGCGATCAATATAAAAGTATAGGAATTTGTCGATCAAACCTTTACCCGGCTCTAATACAACCCTCTAATACAGACAGCAAGAAAAAACTATCCGGCCCGACCCGCAACCTTTTATTTCGATATATATCAGTAGAGTCGTATAAATTGTAAGTTTCTTGGTGAAACCTTAACTGAATTAAAGAGTTCTTGAAACGACGACCTGGTATCATCCTCTCCGAAACCTATGTCCTGCACTACACCCAAACAAGAGCAAATTAAAAACCTATGCTTCCGCGAATCCTCATCAAGTAACATAAAAAAGTTGTTACGGCACTGAAGAACCCGCTCGCCTTTCGTTTTAAGAGCTACTTTGTGTTATGCATCGACGTGCTAACGGTGAGATTCCTGTCGTGCCTTAGTTGCTTCCCAGAGCATCCGCCCACCAATGCATCAGATTGGCCATTCGCGAATGACTCAGGGGCACATCCGTAAGCACAAAAGGAGATCCCAAACACATTTCCCTTTCATGAAAAACAGGCGCCAATCTTGTTAGGAGGACATTTTTCGCAGATGACCATGAAAGAGATGCGATATGTGAAGAGAATGGAGTTGCTAAAAGTAGACTACTCTGTGCTATTATTAAATCACGCCAAATTGCTCTGGACATGGGGTGCAACTATTAGAATAGACTAGATGCATAGGAAACCGAAACTTTAGGATATTCACCGATAAACTTACACGTAAAGTACGAGGTCGATTGCTAAAAATTTTGGATGGCACAAAAACATGTAAAATCTGACTGAAATTCAAGTATGAAGCAACTCAGGTTTGCTGAATTTCAGTTTTTGTAGTCAGTTAGATAGCTGAAAACTGTAGTTAAAATCATGTAATCAAAATAAAAAAATTTTATCTAGCATAGAGGAAAAAATAGGTAGTATCCTATAACAATTTATATCCATCATTACCGCTAGAAAAACCAGAACTAACTATAGAAACTACTATTTCTTTAACTGTCAGGATGGCCGAGCGGTCTAAGACGCCAGACTCAAGGCATTGCCTTACTCGTTTCAAACGAGTAGTCGGGTATTCTGGTCCTCGTATGAGGGCGTGGGTTCGAATCCCACTTCTGACAAACTTTTTCTCACTGTCTAAAGCAATTACCTTTTATCTAAGAATTTAACAGATTGGCTTCCATCCTGTTCAGAGTGCCTCGAATATTCTTCTATATGATTTTTATAACCCCATCTGATACTTCTATTCTTAGTCCTCTTGCATAATTTCAGTTTATATTTATTGCTGTAATACGAGAAAGATGGCCGTATAAAAAAATTATATTCTGGGTATCACACGTAGATAACTTACTCTACCGTCAGGGTTAGCCATATGCTGGCTTATACCTACTATCCGGGATATTAAATTTCCGTAACTAAAATTCGGCAACGAAAACGACGGACGTCGAACAAAAACTCTGAATGTCCGTGACTCGATGCCCACGGTTTCCACGCTCGATACAAAAGGGCTTTTGATTCATAATTATGAGTTTCGTAGGACCTATCAAAGATAAAACAATTCCCACACTGCAGGTGACACCAAAGATTCCGCATTACCATCGAAGTGCACATACCAGGAATGGCAGTCCTCCCTACCAAGAACTCGAACCCGGATCTCCCAGTTGGCGGACGGGAGATCTGAAGTGAAAGATCCGGCTTCATCTTCCAGCTGCGTCGGATTCTTATTCTCTCGTACGTTTCGCTCTCCAAGATCGTGTACTCCGTGAGAATTTTTAATTTACCTATGCTATCGTTGGCAGCGGAATATTAAAAGGCCAGAAAAGAATATGTACAGCAGAAACTATAGAATGCCAGTAAAGTATTCAGTCCATAGGTCGGTTTAAACCTCGTTCCTTTAGCGTTTAAAAGCTAATAAAGAGGAATTAGGCCTACTAGGCATGATGAGGAATTAGATAGTTTGCATTTACTGAACCAGAGTGTCATAAGCAGAACAGATCCACGTTTTTGAAGCACAATGACTCAATGAGTAATACTTCTTGCAGCCTCCCATAAGGAGGGACTCAAAGCCATTATTCAGCATCTTTCGTACCTAAGTAACTTAATAGACTGATAAGAGACAAACGTAAACGAAAAATAAATTTCTTCCTATTGCATATCAAAAGACAAATAAAAAATATTCCAATCGTTAAGATATTGTAGCAGTGCCTGGCAACCATTGGAAAATAAACCTGTTACGAACAAATAATAAAGTGACTTAAATAGAGCGATGTTGAAAATATAGTCCCTAATAATTAAAATTTTCCTAATGGAAACAGGAAGATCCCAATTACATCCATTTCATTAATTATTACAACTTAAAAAGACGCTACTATTCCCTAACCAGGAAAATCCAATTAGCTGGAATTCAAACCCGGAACCTTGGAGCTGGAGCTCTAGCACGCTAACTGGACCCTTCTTAAATCTTTACCTTCGTCATATAAAATGTAAAAGAAAGGAATAGCTCGAAAAAAGGATCTTAGAAAATTACTTCGTTGGCATAAAAACGCAAGTTTAAACATAGGAAAGAAATAAACCATAGAGAAAAACACCGGAAAAAGCGATAGTGTAAAATAGCTACGAAACCTACATGTAATTAGCTCAATTTTGAGGAAAAATCAATTTAGACAACCAAAACAATGAAGATACACTTCCACATAGATTTAACATGGAAATATTCGCGTAAAAAATAAACATAAAAAGATAATTATGAAATGAATTTAATTATGCTACAAGATGGAACAGCATAAAAATAGCAACAAAACAAAAATCAAATTCAAGAATTCAACAGTAGTAACCGGTTCTGCCAATGTTAACTGATCTGAATAACTATTTCCACAGTACTATAGTAAAAACGTAATTGACATTTAGGAAATTATTATATGCTCATTAAACGGTAATCAGTGTCGGTAGGTAGGAATATTTCCACGCTTTCATCCAACGCACCATAAACATAGCGAATGCACAATACGTGAGCAAAAATAATGAGGAAACACCGAGGAATCGATACCGTTGGGACGGTAACGCTCACTCAACCTTATCTCTAGCTGATCGCTATTGAATCGGAAGAAATACGGAATCACGCTGCTTGCGAAGTTTATACGCACATCTCTGCATTTTTGCGCTGCACATCGGCCGTTGGGAATCGCCATGCGAAGCATCAATTCCAGGAAAGCAACGCCACCGGCGTTTACCTTCTCCGTACGCAGAGATAAGCCCTGGAATTTTCCGCAAGTACTCCTGAGGCCATATCAAAAACCGAGTCGACCGGAAAAACGGGCTCGGCTTCATATAATCAAATCCGGATAACATTTTCCGATGTCCATTGCTTTCCTCTTCGTTTGGCCTAGATCAGCTGGCGATAAGTTTGGAGAGCCTGGATGACTACCCACTTCTATTTAACCTTCGGTTTACTCAGGAAGAACAAAAGGGGAATGTATCCTCCTGAATGTACACCTAGAGGCATCGAAGAGATGCGTTTACGTCACCCAAGTTTCAATCGAAAAACTGTATCTTTCTTAAACTGAATTTGCTCCTTTTATTATTGAAAAATGGTTGTACCATGGAAGAAGGAACTACCATGGTTGTACCATGGAACTTCTCCACCTTATGGTGATACCAACTGAAGCATGTTAACATTGAAAAATGGTTTCATATTCAATAATAATTTATTATTTTTTCACTCTTGCTTAACTTCCTATGGTGCATACATGTATTTTTGTTTAAATATGTTAATCTATGAAAAACAATTTTTTCCTTGCATCTCCTTACATTTTTTAAAACTTTTCTTCATTATTGAAGATGTCTAATACTGTTTCTAAATAAGTTTTCTTTTTTACGTCTTTTTCTAAGGTATATTCTTTTTCTCTTCTAAAGGTAAATATGTACTGGGCTAATTTTTATTATAGAAAAATTAGTTGTGATTTACTCATTGCATTGTTAATTTTCTTATTTTTTCATATTCTTTGTATTTCTTGTCACTTCAGCACTACTTGTTTGAACCTGAATTATATACGGTGAGCTCCGAGCTTTTTTCAAAATGCGTTTTATGCTATTTGGTGCTATTGACTTTCTGTCTGATGGAACGCACCTTTGTTGAATTAAACAATAATAAAAAAACTTCTCTAAAATCTCGACCTTCGCTCTAAGGTTTACTCCCACCTAATTATTTAAACAAACATATAAGCGATTTTCTCTGGGAAAATACCGTTTCTATAATAAATCTATTATTTTACTTGAAATACATTGTAATGACGTGCTGAATAATTTACGCACATATTCCCTTAATTTGCGAGTCATTTTGATAATACAACTGGTATTGAAATCTCGATAAAAAAACTACTCATCAGTCAATATCAATATTGTGTTTTTAGTAAAAGTAAAAATGTTTCTACAGCTCACCTAATTTCCTCCATATGAGTCTTCAACAGAAGATAAAACTCGAAACCGCATTCACCAAGGGCAACCCACTTGCCTCTACAGGAGCCCAATCATATATGATTTATTTATTGGAATAACAATAATACACAAAGAAATATTTACTTAAATGTTGAGAATGAAAACGTTTAAATGTTTTGCAATATATTCGGGTTAAATAATGTTCAACGAAAATGTATTTATCCAGTTAAAAACTGTATCTCTGACAAATTCCTCTGAATTATTACAACCAGCCTGAAGAGTATACGGAATTAATCTGTAGTTCACAGAATATACGGATTACAGGGTTACAGTATAAGAATGAATAAAATTCAGCGATACTTGGTTGAATTTCATACTAACGAATCTTTACTATAAAATGTAGTGCAAAATCCAGATGAATTTCTAGGTAGATTTCGTACAAGTTTTGATAGAAAAGATTCGTTGTAAAAACTTAATCGTAATATACGCTCTAAAATATGCTCACGAGTGTACACGGCTAATCACCAAGTGAAATCATTTTCCAATATCCTTTTCAGATGCAATACTTAACGTTCGGCCACGACTATCTCAATATCAACAAAAACACGACAAAACATCCCTCACGCAAACTCGTATGAGAATGAGCTTTGCTGTAAGAGATTAATGTAAAATATCGTGTTACTAAAATATATTTATTCATCTAATAATTTTTTTCTTAGATAAACTCCTTTAATATATTGTATCTGCTACTATCGGTATACACAGATAAATATCACCTGGCCTGAAGGCCAACTTGCAACGTGAACTTAAATAAATAAATAAATATACGGCGTATACAGAATATAAATGATGTAAATAATGATAATTTGTCGAAATTGTTGCAGAATCTTAATCACAATAGACAAAACAATTATAATTATAAAACAAGAGCCATAAACTTCAATGACAAAGTAATAATAATAATAAGAGGTCTTTATTTGGGCGAGATTGAGACTGGGAAGTCTTTTCTTATATTTAACCCATCGTCAAATGAGGGACAGAGAGAAAGAGATAGTTTGCAATAGCACACGAAAAAAAGTAATATGTGGATTGAAAAATCCTAAGCTGAGGGCTCAGGAAAAACTGCAGGAAAACACTCACAAGAAGGGGAGTGCGAAAAACCAGTGAAACCTACAGATAGAAAACTATATTTTTGATGAAGGAGAAAGAAAAGAGTTATGATAGACAGGCAGTGAAAATATAAAAATTGTACAAAAAGAAAGGGGAAAAATATAAATGCACTACAAACAATCAGATAAAATAAATCAACCTCACTAAACTAACATTAATTATAGATGAATTAAAAAGAAATGTTGATCAATGGGAGATAAATCTCAAAGAAAATGGAATTACATTAGGAAATACATACAAATGAAAGATTAAAAGGTCTAGTACACTAAAAATTATCAAAAACATAGTTTATAGGAAATCGTTAGATGACAAGAAGAGAAAATAAACAAAAAATAAATAAAATATATAGTCTGGGTACACTTGACAGTATTCATTGAAATACGAGTCTTTACAAGGGTAATCTCCAAGTAGAATTTATTATCAATATCCTTTGCAAATAAAATTCTTAAGGTACAGCCACGAATTTCACAATATAAACAAAAACCATCCCTCATACAATCCCTAATGAGAATAGCCTCTCAAAAACTATTCAATCCGGTTCACTTCCTGATTCCTCCGCGATATGTTTATGACTCAGAATATTCCTTTAAAAAACGTCGGAGTACGCGAACCCTGTACAATTAGCGTAATGCTCCTCAGAGGAGATCAACTTCCTCGGAAAGAATTACTGCGGAGACAAACGGACAAGATGAAAGCTCGATTCCGCCGCGGTATTCCAAAGAAATCTGTGCAGCGGAAGGAATGCGCGCCTTCGAGGAAAACGCACTCGGAATGGGAGAAAAAGAATGAGAGAGGGCGCATTAATTTCAGGAATGAATTATGGGTCGCAAAAGAAAATCTCGAATCGAATGTTGACGCAATTCTGGAAGCTCTTGATTATTCTTCTTTGGGTTTGTTCGCGTTTCGGGCACTACTGTTTCATTCCCCTTTCACAGACATCAAGATTGTACGCGAATTATCAAAGGTTATTGCTTTGCAATTGTTTACCGTATCGTATTGCATCGGAATGATAATTTCAATAATTTACAAATAAAAATGTATCTGATTAGATTTATCAACAATAGAAGTATCATACAAGAAAATGGATTGCTTTACCTGGAGAATTTTTCATTCCTATGCCGGAAAAAAAATCAAAACTAACCTAAAGAGGTTTTAAAATTTTTTGCATTAATTATAGTCATTTAAAAATTCATGCGTAAATTTAATTATTATTTATACGTTTTTCCTGAATTATGAATTGTAAATTTACGTTATAACGTATGACCTATTAACATATCATTGCATATGTGTTACTGCCGGTGTAGTGATAACCCTACGTTCTAATTAATAGGTCTGGATGTAATAATTCAATGCAATTATTGATTGTTATCAAATAAATATTTATAAGATCTGTACTACCCATGGGAGGTTTCTGAAAGGATTTTTCTTCCGTCTCAGAGAAAATGCTGGACAGATGTCATCAGTATTTTTCTTATGCTCCCCTTGACCCTAGCAGTGAAACACATCTTTATTGGCCATCACAAGTAATATTTAGATTATAAAATCTTAGTATGATACCCATAGTTTAAAAGCAAAATATTCAACTCTCCGATGTAGATATTGCTGCAGCTAATAGAGGACATTCTCAAAAACTGAGGAACATTACAAAGGAGTTACCATAGTTGGTATCGATTTTATTCCTCAAAAACAGAAAAAAAGATGTTCCATACCTAAAGAACATCTACAGGTGAGATAAAGGCAAAGCTAGGAGAATAAATTCATTAATTTCTACGTAAATTGCGGATAGTTCCAGTTTAAATTATGGTATTCCATTTTAAATGAAAATAATATTCAAATATCTAAGGGTTCATTATCAGTTTACAAACTTAATATGTTTTCACCCTCATCCAATTTACGTTAATTGGAAAAATATTTGCGGTATAAAAATTGGAATAATGCTTGAATGTCTAGCAAAATTACTATATTGTTGAAATTTCTCTTGAAATGAAAATTATCATAGAGAATATTTGTTTAAATTTCTGCATTGAGGAAGTGATTCGTAAGCAAAAAATCCTCTGGACAATTGTTTATTGATAAAAAACCGAATGAAATTAATTTTGCGAGTAATTGGGAAATCAATGCTTCTATTTTAATGATTTCAGAGGCACAAAGAGATCAGAATTTATTTTTATATCTTGAGCATTCTTGTAACTACGATTATTATATTATAAGGACAATAGTCCTATATAATATAAGTGGAATATTATTTTTATTTTCACGCTATTCTTAATTAGATATCAATGTGGAATTTAGAAATTTGTTAAAGAGAAAGTGAAATATTACACGTCGATATTTTATGCTAAAAAAACATGGCTAATAGTCTTAACTACTCATAATGTTCCTCATAAAAATGCACGTAAAGCCATTTTCCAGTTTGAAAGCTTAATTGCATTTACATAATGTCCTACGTAATCAAGACAAGAACCAAAAGAGGGAATTAAAATAAAGATTCTAATTTGTATCGTGTGATATCGCTTTGGGTTCGTAATTTCGAGAATTTGAACAAATTAGACGAAAATGTTGTGTAACTTTGTGACTTTAAACAAGCAGTCCTCCTGACGATTGAGGTGGCTATTGAACTCGACTTTTATATGAGTAAATAGGAAAGATAGACCCATAATAATAAAGAACTTCATTTAGGGCGAGAATTAATAAATGCAAGTGAAGGAAACCCGACATTTCATGATGATTAAATCGTTACTAAAATTCTTTGAATCGAATTCTAGCAATACGCCTTTATAAATAATATAAATTTCTCCACTAGGAATTTTAACTGTAATTTTTGAATGAAATTTCAAGTGATAATTTATTTTGTTCTCAAACTAAACACTGGAAGAACTGCCCTCCAAATGATTCCAAACGTAACAATACAGAAGAACTCGACATAATTTTCGTATCAAATGAAACAAATACCTCCAGCATGAATGATTCTGTAAAGTAATACATCAAGTCAATAAGGAATATACATAATTGTATACGTTTTCAGAAACAAACTCAGATAATCTTCGATTTACAAATATATATCACTGTACTGCCTTTTTCGTTGCCAAATATTTTAACTGTTTGATTCGTAAGTTCTTCTGTTATGTCTTGTCATATTGTGTAACAAATCAATATAATACAGACAGATGTATGCGATAGTAGTTGTTTTTTATATAAATTAAACTTTTCTCCGTCATTTTTGACGGAGGAATTCACCAATGAAAGAATAAAAAAGTAAATTATATGATATTCAGATCAGATGTTTGTAAATATTCATTTCTAAATCGGGGAATAGTAGAATAGAACAATTAACCTGGAGAAGTTTTAGAATCTTTTCCCCCTTCTTATATTTTATATAATATATTTATCAATAAAATTAAAAGGGTTTAGTGATTTTGTTGTGATTTTTATAATATTGAAATATTATTGTAATATTTTAAATATTGTATGATTGTTGTAAATTTTGAAATATTTTTCTATACTTTATAATTATATATATTACATACTGCCTTCGGGAGGATTTGGGGGTTTTCCTCCCGATTAGGGTAAATACTCGATTTTTCACTCAACTGCGATATGATTTTGAAACTTTTTAGTGTTTCATCGTTAGGCAAATTAATCTCTGAAACCATCTATACTTATTAAATTATCGATTCAAAAAAGGAGAAACGATTTCCGTATCAATGAACTGTAGTCTTAGCTGTAATATATTTTACTATTTTGTAATTTATGGATTCCAAGTACGGCTTCACTAAAATTATTCGATTTTGTGAAGATCACAGCTGCAGATATCAGAGCAAACTGAGAACGTTTTGATTAATAACTTACGAAAGTTATAAATTCTAGTTTCACTGAAATCTCCTGCACGCTTATCTAAGACTAGAGTATGCTTAGAAAGCGGAAATGGATTATAAGGCGTGGCTATGATATGGTTTTCATCTCTGCGATGAATTTCTTACAAAAATATTAATTTTAATTTTATGAAATCTGTGGAAATAAAAATCTCTCAACATTCTAGTCTTATTAACTAGCTAGTTAGCATGTACAACCCGAAATTCTTCAAAAATATTCATGATTTCTAATTAACTTTAAAAAGATTGATCTAAATTCATTCTTGAAGGAATTTTAAAATAATAATTGAAATAATAATAAAATTATTTCGATTATGTCGCCATAAAATTTTGTCCTCCTCCCTGATTTAAAAAAAAAATCATTATTAATCGGTTCTCCTCAGATCAATACACAACCATAGGTGAAGAAGCATTATTGTTCTCACTACGCCAAAACAGATTATATCTACGTTCCTTTTTTACAGAAGGCCGTCAATGTAAGAAGGAATCAAACACAGGACAGTTTGGGATGTGAAATTCGCAGATTATCTTCAGGTGTCGGTTGGTGAAAAGTTAAAGCTTGGGGTTTCCAGTTCTTGGGTTTTATGTGTACATGTATACATTCACAAATATTAAATTGCAGGTATATTGATATTACCTAAATTGTAGAGGAGAGTTTTCTCGCAAATTTTCCAAATTCCGCTCAGGAAACCAGAAAATGCTTCGATAAAAATTAAAATATTATTACCGATATTTATTTATTTAGTAGAGTATATATTGTCAGAAATTTCATTAAGTTAGTATTTTATAGCAATCTTGACTAGGTAACTCTGTGCATTTCAGCAACTAGGCTCCGCCATTATTTTCTTAAACTATGTATTTTTGTGAATTATGCTGATCTAGTAATTTATATATTCATAAAGAGTATTTTTGCGTATCATACTGACTACGTATTTTTATGTAATTCGTTGTCTGAGTATTTTTAGTTCAATTTTGTAAGACTGCAATGGCGAAAAAGTTTCTTTTCGTAACCTTCAGCTAAGAGTAAGTTTGCGCTGGATTTTCATATTATCTTTGTGCGTGATTCCCTTTGTCGAGAATACTTTCCAATTCTGATGGTTTATGCTTACAAACTCATCCTGTTAATTTCACAACTACCTATCCGAGCAAATTTCCCTAGGGCAGGCATCACCCATAAAAAAAATTAAATACGAAAATATTCAATTTATGTCATAAAGAATCAAGGATTATTAATATTAATTAGAACTACTAATAAGAAATCTACCTTCGTTTTAACTTTGGCTTTTGAAAGGTGATTCCGCAGGCAAAGACGTGCACCTAGGAAAAATTGCGAGGAAGATTGGCTTTAAGAACGATCTGACAGGAACGGGACTCAAACCCGGATCTCCCAATCGATTGAATTGATTTCGACAATAGCTGGAATAGTACATAAACTTTAAGCAAGGATGTGGCGATGGATAGGTGGAGAGATATTCGAATCTTAATTTCATCCGAATAGAGGCGATGTTTATCATCTACGGTTAACAAAATGAAAATTTGGAACACGGCTGTTTAAGAATTAGAGGTTGAAAATCTCCAATAGCTGTCTTTGTCGGGTTTCCTCATCTCATTCATCGGTATTCGGAGAAAACAAGGAAGGGTACCGTATTTTTTTTAAGAAAACCCCTCTTAAAAAGTACGGAGTCCATTCCAGTATTCTCCGAATGCCGGTGAACGCCGACAAAGACGACTTTTGAAAATAATAAACCTCTAAATCTACGGTTAAGATAGGTGTCGATATTTGCATCCACTGCCATTTCCCGAAATGCAGCTTGCAGGGTAACAATGTAGATATACATAAAAATACAATATAATGTTAAAATATATGTGGCTTTACCAACAACCCTCCAATTTTTAATCCAACCACCATCTCGATTTATGCTGCATGACCCACAGCATCACACTGGATCCCAGATAGATGTACCGGAAGTTCCTAAAACCAACCCCAGCCACGGAAATGGATTTATGTCCGCCGAAATATCCCAGTAGCGTCTTCGGACTAATACCCAACATATCAACATCCCGGCGATATGAAATTCCGCTCTACTTTCCGACTGTTTATCCTCCAATACTTCCACCCATAACCCTATCTCCTCCACTCCAAAAACCCCTTCTTCGACTTCCGTCCATCCTCTATAAACAAAAAGCCCTTTTTAAAACCCCTCCGTTTACCATCTCTTTCTCTTTGGACTGTCATTTACGCAGATTCGGTCCGCCCCCGTACAATTGACATGGCCGCCCTCCCACCTGCACGGAATCCCTCTCTCGCAGTGCGTGTGTGTGTCACTAATTGAGGGAAAAGGGGGGGTGGGCGAGGGGGGGGCTTGCTTTTGGGACATAGTGCCTCGGGCTCGTATCACCCCGCGACCTGATTTGCGAACCACCTCTTCCCCATTCGACGCAGAAAAGGGAGGGAAAAAAGAAACAAGCGAGGAGCGGTTTTCTTTTCCCGCGCATGCGCCGCTTCAGTTTTCCTCGTTCTGGCGCTCCCATCGCTCCCGTGACGTCACTCGGCTTTATTCGACAAAGCGGGGATAATGAAAGGGATGAGGAGTACTGTTTTTTTCCACTCCCCACCCCGATATATTTTATGCCGCGTGTAGCGCACTCCTTTATTTTCCCTCCACATTTTCCGCGTGTGGGCGCCAATGAGCTTTTTTGCGCTCCACGAGGAATGGCTTATTTCTAATCAAAATATTTCCTTTCATGTCTGCCGGACGATGCTGCTTAGAAAATAATATAGATTATAAAATTGGTCGATATCGGAGTCCTACCTTCCGTCAGGTCCACGTGCCCTAATTTTTCCGGGAAGTTCCTTTTTCATCTGTTAAGCATCCCGTCGATTTACATCTTTCACGTAATTCGGCACCCGTCCTCCTTTATGCCACTTCCTCAGAATGTTTCCCCAATCACTTTCTTTAGTTATCCATCTCTCCTCATTAGCTGATCATTTTACTATTTCTCTCTTCCTCATATTTAGCGATATCCATTCTTTCTTCCTCATCCACTTCTTGTGTTTCCCCGCACAATGGGGTCCTCGATAACTTTCAGTTGAGAAGATTATTGTTGTGGCGTTCTTTCTTCTTCATAGAATTTATTAGCATTTGAAGCTGAATTCCCACGGAGGAACAGAGACTAGTAAAAAGTCTGACGGGATGGGTACTCGAACCCGGACCTTCCATTAGCATGTTAGTTGCTCTACCAATTGAGCTATCTGGCCAAAATCATCCCATAAGCCTCTCGTAAAGTTTGTAGACAATGGCACTTGTTTGTTTTTGAGGTTAGGTGGAAAAGAGCTCAACCCGGACCTAATCTCGTCTTAGGTAGAGAGTTATTTAATTCATTATTTTTCCTAAGCCTAATATTTCCTACGCATACAGGTTTCTCATCAATTTTACTAGTTTATTTTCAATATATTGGGTTTAGTGCGGTATTTTTCCAGAAAACTAACTTCTTCCTTTTTGAGAAGTCTAAAAGAGTCAATTTTCTTCTGTATGACCAAATGTATCGAAATTCAAACCAATTCCCACATATGCAATATCCGCTTGGTGACAAACTAGCGACATTAACTTTGAAAAGATTAACTACTGAAAGAATACTCAAAGATAAAATAACTTCCGGCAATGGCGAGTTATATATATTTTCTCTAGGCATATCATAATTTATCCACTTCACCCATTGCAATATTATCCATACGGAATTACAACGTTATAACATTGTAAATGTAATATTACTGTAAATATTACCTTAGGTAAATATGTTCATTGGTTCAAAATAAACCAGCCCAACAAAATCAAACAAATTTCTCAAAAATAAACCAAATCACCCAGTTCATAATATGACGTTTATATTTGTTGATATTTTGGAATTTTCGATTAATGTGATCATTATATCCTTATTCAAAATTCAAAACTACTCCACACCAGTTGCGGTGAAGGAGTGGTTAGTGTGCTCGCGCGTTATCGCTCCAACTCCATGGTCCCGGGTTCGAATCCCGGCTAGTCGGATTTTTCTGGTTAAGGAATGGTTGTGCATGTAAATAGTAAATAATCATTGGGATCTTCCTGTTTCCATTAAAGAAGTTAAAATTATTATAAAATCTAAACATAAGCTAAAACTAACACAGCATATTTCCTTTCAAACTAAGCTGTAAAATTTTTTAATCGCTTATTTTAAGGTAAAGTGACAAGGCTTCAAGAAGGACATCCCACCCCGCGATTTAAAATAGCGCATCGTCACCGAGAAAAAATTACAACCGCAGATTCTGTGACCATTTAAATCATTTTTATTCCGAGTATTTCACCTCCGCACGCACGGGCACGCCTACCCACGCGCGAGCAAACATGGGTTTCCATATAAAGCTGACAGAGAGTATATCCAAGAGACGGGTTCAAGGTTTGAAGGTTGGATCTGCCTTATAAGCAGCGCATCATCAGCCGATTGCGTCATCAGCTGTGCTGAGAGAGGTTTTTCCTTAATGAGTCTCACCTATCGACGAATCCAAGTAAACTAATAGACGTTATGTCTGGACTTACGTAATCTCTAGATTCGCCAAATGATAACAGGGTTTGGACTAAATATGCTTCATGAAGAGCAACAACAATATTATCGCTTCTTAAGTTACGCTTCAATTGATAATCCAGAGTAGATTCCTAACTACTAAAATAAATAAACAAACTTGGCCATTTACCCACAACATTATATTGACTTTTTATATTAATATTTATATTGATTGTTTTTGCAAATTACCGGAAATTCAGGTAATTACCAAGTGTATTTATTAATTTCACCAGGTCGTTTCACGACGTACGGTCAGATATGATTGATTTTATTCCTAACTAGTATCTACCGTGCGATTAAGCAACCTCATATCCTCTTTATAATTTATTAATCGCAATGAACGTGCATTAAAAAATATTTCAGAAAGTATGGCAAAATAATAAACTGAAAACTACTTTTTTGCTCCTAAACATTTCTTACAAGCTTTGGTCATAAAGTTTCTGTTTCGAGCATTCGTTAGAAAGCTATTCCCGGAACCTGCAAGACCGACCACAGGAGTTTCTTTGCAAAGTTGACTCGATTTCATTTTGTGTTAGTGAAAACTATTAAAGCGATTCACCTACAACATATCAACAATTCAAAAGGAAATATGAAAGGAATATTTCTAAGATATCGAGAACAGTACCAACTAAAACCGTAAGACGGATTAAATTTGACAAAATTCAGTAAAAATAGAAACACACTTCTAGACGCTATATAGCGAGAAGATATTGACCATAGTTTCACGATGAATAATAGACCGGTAAATTACAAAAACAACAATTGTTAGACAATACAGAACATTAAAAAAAGTGCTATACCAAAAAATGGCGCCCGGTGAATTGGTCCGGGGAGAAATCGTACGAGGGGAATTGATCTCCCGACAGATTGGTACGCGGGGATTTGATCCCCCGCGCTGATGTTGTAATACCAACCCAACTGAACGAAACCCCACCCAACCAAACCCCAACCACCCCAACCCAACCCAACCTCCCCCCCGTTTAATTTATTTATAACATTAACCAATAATCAGGGTGTGTAGATTAACATAGGACTGAATAACAGTAGTACAACATCAGCGCGGGAGAACAATTCCCCGCTTACGAATTCTCCGCGTACGAATTCCCCCCGGATCAAATCACCGTCCACGCAAAAAAATATAGAGTGAATATAAATTCTTTAGGATGGAATTTTTTAGAAGAAAATGGCAGTAGCCAAAATTCTATAACCAATTTCCCTATACTTTTTCCCACCATTTACATCGCCTTGTTGTGATCTATTACGTTAAATCGAAAATTTTTGAAAAAAACAAGTTTTTAAAAACAACATTGACGCACACTTTTATTATCCACACATACATGCCTCCTCCGTGAGTTTTATTAGAATAAAAATAACCACTATTTTCCTGATTACACATAGTCATTGTATTTATAAAATATATTTGTGTATTAATAATCTCTAACTCAAATTTTAATTTATTAATTGATATTAATTTCCAACCCCCTTAGCTATCGTGCAGAATAAAGTATTTTAGCATATAACCTTTGGTATATTTCTAAATCGTGCTGTTAAGGATTAGAATGATTTGCCTGCAGGAGTCTTGGAGCCATTCCCAAAACATCATAGGGAGTTTGTGAAAAGATTGAGTAGAACTGTTAAGGATGAGTGAGCTTGACGTTTACTAGTACATGTGCAGTGAATCAATATATATTTTTTTGTAATTCAAAAATTTAGATGGGATATATAATAATATGTGCAATATATGTATATATGTTACCACCGGACTATTAGTCCACTTGTAGCATTTTTTACAATAATAATAATAATAATATATTCCATTCCGTATTTTACCCACTAAACCTCGGAAAGTAATTCGTAAGATTATTATCGAAAGATCCTCTAATCAGCGTACAAGAACAATATACTTAAGATTCCGTATGTGATAATAAAAACCAGAACTCCTGAACTAAATCTCCAAATCATTGGATAGTAAAAATAAAGATTTTTCTTTTTAAGATTATTTTTAAGAGCAAGGTTTTTACGAATACTAAAACTTCGCTATGTCTACGTCAGATACGAATAAGAGATGTTTTTTACTTTGATAATAATGAATTTGCAACATTTATTACGTTAGTGATCGATATCAAGGCACCGTGATATGTATAAAATAATATTATAATGATAAATGGGCAATTCCATGCCAAGTGGAATGGTGGTCTCGGCTCGACCATCACGGATTTCAATGAAATTTTGTATGGACATTTACACATATCTCTCATGAACATATGTAAAGTTTTATTTTCGTCGATGGTATACTTACTGAGATATAGTAATTTGTTTGACCCCGTGCCGCAGCCTTCTTCAGCATGACTATGAGGTTTCGGTAACTTTGATGTATAGTATCTCAGGGAAATGTTTTATGAAGGAAACAAAATTTGTTTAGTCTAGTTTATTTATTGACATGTAACATTCACAATAAATTCAGATATTGCACTGAAGTGAATAGATGTCTCGTGAGATACAAAAGCATTACAGTAGTAAAATACATTAGTAATTACATATACCAATGTCAAATGTTGACTAAATTTTAAAATGTCAAACGTTGACTCAATTTTAAAAATAACGGAAAGTACTAGGAACGATGAAATTTTATATTCGTAAGCCATGTGTTGATATGTTATCATACGCAAAGTTTCACGTTGATTACATATTTACTTCCTAAAATATATAATAGCCAAAATTTTAATTTTTTCGATCCGCAATTTTTTGGGCCAATTTTGCACTGCATTTTCTGCAACATGGTAGCCAATACAGTTATTTTGATTGTTTCTTTAATAGAAAACAAAATGTTGTACAAAATAGACAAATTTTGTTTCCTTCAGAAAACAATTCCCTGAGATACTATGCATCAAAGTTACCGAAATCTCATAGTCATGCTAAAGAAGGCAGCGGCACGGGGTCAAACAAACTGCTATATCTCAGTAAGCATACCATAGGCGTCAGTAAAACTTTACAAATGTTTATAACAGATGTGTGTAAATGCCCATACAAAATTTCATTGAAATCCGTGATGGTCGAGCGGGGCACTTCTCTGAAATCAGTGTGGTGTTGTTAATGAACAGAATGAGAATCCTTGATAACCTTGAATGAAGGGGTTTAATTGTATCAGTATGAACTGCTGTTCGAATAGCATATGCCTCATTTTTCTAAATAACTGCATATGTATATGAAGGCGGGGAAACTTCTGGTTTGATTATTCTAATTATTGACTCTTTAAATATTAATTATATTATAATATATATGTACGCAATAGTTGTATTGCAACAGCGAGATAAGTATTAATTCTTTTGGTTGATGTATAATGAAGCGACTACAATCTTTACATTATTGTTTAGGATTCTACGGGAAATATAATGGTTCTTGGAATGATTTTATATGGAAATTAAGGTATTTTTTATATTACTATCAATAACGAAAATTTCCAATTAGAATAATGCAAGCGATCTTAAATAATCGTGGAAGACCCGAGGAAATCAAGGGAGAAAAAGTTGTCTTCTATGATTGACCCAAAGTTCATACAACATACTAAATTCAGTTATGGGTGTAGATATTTATGAAATATTTTAAGTTAACGCTAATTTTCTCTCCCATTAGTCTATTGGTTTCTTTTCCTACCGGTTCGACAGAAATTCGGTTCATACAAATTTTGAAATTCCGCTCTCCTGTGTCCAACGTAACTTAGTTCGACGATTTCATTTTTCTTAGCAATCCATCTGAAGAGGAGAAGATGCAAGTGCCAAAATTTTATTTAAATTATGTTACACTTCATTGAATTCAATTTTGTAGATAAAAGCTCATTAAAAGTCATTATTTCAGCGAAGATAATGACACAAAACCAGCCTGTTTTCCAACCAGCATTTAAATTCAATCATATTTATTTTTTAACTAAACAAACGCCTCAGGAATCTTGAAATTATAAAAAAACCGATGGACAAATTGTACAATTTTTTTTTATTTTAATAAATTCCATGTAATGCGATTTTTTTGCGAAACGAAATATCGATTGCATGTAATTATCGCGAATACGGTGCGGGCAGTTAAATATCGTTGGGGCATCTATTTCCAGATCCTCGATGACGAGCGATATGCGATGTTAATTCCACATGCGTTTGCATTCACGCAAACTACCAGATTATGGGAGGATGTATTTATAAAATATTTAATGCCGCCTGATGAGGGATGAAAAGTTTATCGTCTCCCTTTCGCTTCCCCATTCCTGCACTTTGACAAGCATCGGATGAAATTTCATCGCATTTGTTAAACACGTTCGGCGGAATATATCTGAAGCGGTAATTACTTTAATGTTTTGGATCAACTGATTTCCTGTAGCCCCATTCCATACGCATGCGAACATTTATAAGGAAAATACGGAAGAAAATTAAATAAAAATTACGTTCCTTGGTAGGTATGTATCAGATGTGTTATTTTTCTTTAGATACGTTTAAACTACAAATACTGAGGTTATGTTAGCTTTGCAGAAATAAGTACTAAAAGTATTTATTCTTCACTTGGTGCTAAAAAATACAACATTATGTAAAAGTGTATAAAAATAATTGAATTGTAAATTAGATAATTATTTAAATTTATTTTTAAAATTTTGGTAACACTGCAATGATTACATACTTTGTATTAATTACATTTAATAAAATTCTCAGATTATTATTTTAAAGCAAAAATCTTTACAAAACGAAAATATGATTGAAATATCATTTATATTTTCTGTTTAACGAGGGAAGTACATCGCCTAGGCGCACTGGACCCATGCGACTAAGTAAAGGTTACTTATTATTTTAGTAGGTATGAATCAGTTGGCATATCTCTCTTTAGATAAGTTAAAACTATAAATTCTTAGTTAATGTAAGCTTCTTGGAAATATGTGAAAACTGAGTTTTTTGTTAAATTGTGATATGCTCTCTTTTTAAATTTTGTTAAATTGACGGCTTATGCAACTATTATTTAGAAGAAATATGGAAAGATATTCTAATTCTCTAAACGGTTTTAGTGCACAAAAAATCATTTAACAGTGATTAGAAATTTAACTCGCATATAATAAACAATGAAAGTCAACAACGCCAGTTTTAGGAACTTAGAACTATACAAATTTCTCATCATATGAGGGGACGCAATAAATCTATAGTAAATTCCATTTTCTACACCAGTAACGATAGTTTATTTGGGGATGCAATTTTATGCATTTTTCTTCACAATCCAAGAATAGCCTCAGTCGAATCTCCTCTATGTGGTGTTCCATTATATAATGATTTAAATTACGACAAATTGCATATGTTGGAAGTTTTCAACTGCAGTTGATAATTAGCTGGTCACCAAACTGACTAGAACTTGAAACTCATTATAGCTAAAGATTCTTTGCGCATTTTAATAATGGAGCTATGTCAATCAATATGTATAATTTAAATATATTACAATATTTGTGCTATAATGCAATGACAGCGGTAGAATTGAACTTCTTGTCTTCTGATCATTATAGATAGAATATCTCCATACCAAGTAGCAGGAAAAAAGGCGTACTAGGCATTAAATAATCACTATATAACTTGAAATTTAATAAATAATCATTTTGATCTCTATTTTGTTCATTTTATATTTCTCCTCCGCGACGTAGAAAATGCGCAAAGATTACAAATCCTACGAGGTTACTGAGACTTTTTCTTTACTGAAACGAGAATTAATTTTCTAGGAAAGAATTCCATTTCCAGAGAACCAATCTGCAGAAACTATACTTTATTCCAGAAGATAAAATTCTCTATTGAAGAAGAAGACCTACGCCAATGTCGCAAATACTTTCTCGGTCAAAGTTTACACAAAACCTTTTCTGGAACGTCATAAAATTCTCCAGATTGAGTTAGATCGAAAATAAAAGCAGAAGAAAGGAGCAATCGTAAATCTTCCATTTTGTTGTTTAATTTTACGTATAATATTGAGTTTTTTTATTTACATGGTTATAAAACTCCAATAATATCATAAACGTTTATAAAATTACTGAATTTTATTGAAGTGTAGAACTTTTACTTAATTTAATTGACTTTTCAAAGTGTATTTCCTTCGTTATAATCGCATACGGTTTAGATTTCAGTTTGAACATTTCCATAACTGTACTTAGATTAGCGGAGATAAATCTATTTACTTCGTGCGTTTTTACCTACTGTTTTAACTGTTACTTTTACAAAGGGTTTAACTTGGGGTTTCACATCAACAAAGAATTAGATATAATTTCTTTCTCACTTTCTATTTAAATTAAATTGTTAAGTTTTCGTTTGGGATTTATTAACAACGAAATTAGGTCACCCGAAGGAAGTGACTTAACGACTTTTAACTTTAAGAACGTCATTTATTCATTTACATATACTCTCTGAAATATTCTGTGAAAAACCTGTGACGTACCTGTCAGTAGATGTTAATTTAAGAGCGTGAGGATAAAGGTATCTTTAAGAAATGTTGAATGAAACCTAGCATTAATTTAAATAAATAAATATTTGAGTCACTTTAATCAAAAAGGATTTTTTTCCAAAATGAAGATTTTTGCAAAACTACCCAAAAAAGAATATTTTTTTTCGTGATTGTAATTTCGAAAGAACATATTCTAAAATACTAATATATTTTAAAGAAGTAAAAAAGTACAATATACTGTTGACTCGTTTACAAATATATGATTGAAACGTGGACGCATTCTTTCTTCGTGGTGAGATCGCAATACACAGGAACTTGAAAATGTAGGGAAGAAAATTGCATGAACCGAAATTTGGTCTAAATTTTACATCGCGAGATATTGAGCTCCAGAGAATTCATTTTATGTAACGGAGGAAAAAATCATGCTTATAGTGTACGGAAAAAACATGCTTATAGTGTAAATTAAAACATATTAAATGAAATGGATTTTGAATGGAAACGCTACAAATATGGTTACCTAAATAAGTAGTTCGCCTTCCAATTATTTTTCGTGATTTCGTTACTAAATTTCGCAATAATTTTTTGTAAGTAATTTTGTAACAATTTTTCCCAATCATTTTTTGTGATTATTATGTTATGATACTGCTATACTTCTACGGCGTAAATATTGGAAGTTTTTTGAAATATATATTGAATTTTGTTTGTTTGGATGGAAGATTTTCTATTGTGCAAATGATCGTGTTTTATTTAAGAATACTATCATCGTTTAACCTCCATGAACTAACCTGCAGGACATTTTGAACAAAATATACAGAAGCTAAAAGTACCCGCGTAGTCAATATCATTATTAATGCTAAATAGTCCTTATGTATAAGAAACATAAAATAATTATACATAAGATAATCCAGTGGCGGTCAACTTTCAGGGAAAAATAGGAAGATATATATACCAACTGATTTTTAGAAGAAGATATTTGAATGCAACATATTTGAAGAGGCGGAGAAAGCCTAGGAGAATCTAGATAATGCATTTCTGGGAAAATATTCACCTCTACAGAAAACTACCACCTGAAGGGACCTTTAATATGGAATTCGTATATAGATATACTACCTTTAATATATATGGTATATATTTTATACATATCATGTAATATATATAATATACTCAACTAGATTACGGGTTAATTTGTGATAACCGACATCGTAAGAACAAAACAAAAGGAAACTTATTCCGTTTTTAATAAATAATCAAATTACACAGTTAATGGAGGACCCACGAAATGTTTCAATGGTTAACCACCATTTTCAAATTTTTGTATCATTTGCTTAGTTATTGAAACACGGAATTAGGTTCCTTTAGAAAAGTAGTTCCTGTTTTGTTCTTTTATTTAATATATATTCTAAATGCATAGTGTACTAGGCTTAGTATTTATGGTAATAACAACACTTCAGGATGCATGGATAACGGAAGCTGGAAGTAGAGAAAATACACGCTAACGGAGAGATGCCGAAAAATAGAGAATACCCACGTTTCCGATCGATTTTAAAGCAACCCTTCCTAGCTCCGCCAAAATAGAGCCGAGAGACACATTTTCCCGAAGTAGAGGGAGAGAAAGATTCACCACTGACTTCTCATCCCCGAAAAATTCCCCCTAAAACAATGCGGGGGAGAGCATTGGGCTACTTAAAGGGAAAAAGAGAGGATTGGTTCACGCTGATAGGAAGGGGAGGCCAAATGAGAGAGAGGCACCCTTATTCCTTTTAGTGGGCGAAGAAAACACACCCCACGTGTGGCCGGCGGAATTATGCAGATATGCGTACGGGATTTTCCACGGGAGTCCGCGGGAATAGGGAAAAGAGAGAGCTGATAGCAAAAGGGAGGAAGAGGGAGATAGAGCTCTACAATTTATCATTAGCGAAGCTCACTCCCACGCGGGGGCGAATTGCCCCCCCTGCCCGGCGCGCATGCCCCGTCTCCATGGAAACGGGTGAATAATTCAAGAGGGGGGGGCGGGGGGTTTTCCAGCAGCTATATAAAGCCCCCTTCCCCCGCACCCCTGCGCATGCGTTCCAATAGGGTTTTCTGAAGCCTCTGGGGGTGGTGGGAAGGGAAAATGAACGTGCGACGAGAAATTTTTACATCCTCGAGTATAAAAACTAATGGAACGTTCTCTGCGATGCCTAGAGAAGGGCGATAGACGGAGGGGAGGGCGGAATAGTGCTCGGATAAAAAGATCTCTATCGCACGCAGGGCTGAAAACACACGGGCCTGGGGAAAAATGAGCCGGAGCTCGTTAAATAAATAAGGCCGGATTTCTATAAGTCGAACGAAGGTGGTAAACTTTTTCAATGCGACCGAATGCGTTTTTTTCTACGCGTCGAATGGATGATGCATTGAGGGAACGTGGATTATAACTAGTTGGAGATTGTGTTTTCCTTAAATAATTCATGGCGAATTTCTTCTGGCGGCAATTAAAGCATCTTCGTTGAAATTAGTGTTTTCGTAGCTTTTTGCCGAAATGAAGGCCGAACCAGAAATTCTCTAAGTACTCAAAAACTAGGAAAAGCGTTTTAAAATCTACATTTGAAATAAGTTAAAGCGTGTACTGTTGCAAAGAGAAAATAAGACGTAGTTTTCCAGTAGAACGAAAAACATTTCCTTCCTATCTCCATATGAATTATTAGAGTAATCCTGATAACCTTCGAATTGATATTACGAGCACGGAAAAAAGTTCATCCAAAATATTATCGAAGAGTGATTACAGCATATATAATTAAAATTACCACTCCACTATAATTAAAATTACCACCCTATCTAAATGAAAATAATCTATGAAAATTAAAAAAAAATCCATTCCAAAATAATAAATGGTATGAATAAAATGATAGAATTATAAGTGGGGTTTGTTATGTAAATATAATACTGTAATTGTTAATAGCTTATCCACTCTTAATAGCTGAAAATCAGGTTGGACCGTGTTAGCATATGAAAAATAAAAAAAGTTGGAGAACAATTTTAATTACATGAGCAGTTAAAAATATCTATTATATATAGATGCTTCTCCGGATTCATTCATATAGATAGATAGATAGATACATAGATAGGATACTAATTCACAGGCTAAACCACAAGCGTCATTGATTTGAAATTTTTACGACGTATTGGCCATAACGTGTAACCACCAGAAAAATTGCGATTATGAACCTCAGTGTCATGGGTTCGAATCCAGAGGGCCCCAAAGTCCCGATTTTTTCCATTGAAATGCATTGCTGATATTTTCAGGAATTTCAAAAAAATACTTCCCGGATAGGTAGAGAATTAAAACTCTAGGAGCCATTATATGTGGTCATGATCTATCGAAAACATAAATGACTTAAACGGAAAATATCCTGGGTTCGATGCTAGGACGATGCAAGTATCAGCCCTTTCAAATATATGGGAGTAGTTTTTCATTTTTTTTTGATTCACTTATCGAAATGATAGAAAGTTTTTGCAAGGCTAGAACATGTATGGTAAGAATATGTTTAAGAAAAAAATATAGATAAGACGGAACTGTTCCTGGGTTCGATGCCAGAGCACAATAACTTTTCTCTCATAAGGAATATAAGGGAAAAGTAGGATGTCGTTTGAGGTAGTTTCAACCAATATTTCTGAATTTGCATACGTAGTTAGAGATGGTGATTTTCTGTTGTGCTGCATAGAAAGTATCACCAGAAAGGCCTGGGTTCGATGCCGGGTGGTAAATATATCCCCCATTTAAAATGCATTGAGTTAGTTTTCATTATTTATTTGGATGTACTTATCGAAATAATAGGAAGTTCTTCCTTTGATAGAAGATGTATATTAAGACTCGGCTTAAGAAAACAATTGATATAAGACAATGATGTTCCTGGGTTCGACGCCAGAGCACATTAAAATTTCTCACATAAGGAATATATGTGAAAAGTAGGACGTCGTTTGAGGCAGTTGCAGCCAATATTTCTGCTTGAATTTTCACACATAGATAGAGATGGTGATCTTCTGTTGTGCTGCATAGAAAGTATTATTAGGAAGACCCGGGTTCGATGCCAGACGATTAAATTGCAGCGAATTTTGAGAATATTTTCAATCCATTTTTTTTTCTTTTTAGAACCGTCCCGATATGATGCCGATATGAAATTAGTGTTGTCGATCTGCTTGCAGTATGCAAGCTACATTTTACTCGTATAAAAAATAGCTGTTAAAATTAGGAAGGAAAATTTTAAAGTGTTCGAATAACCAAACTTGGTTAGCAAAATTATCATCGCAGATGCTATTCTAACTTCCTCAAACAAAATAATATTACTGATAACATACAAAAACGCAACAGTTAATGTAATAAAATAATGATATCACCCGATATAACAAAACAATTTTCCTTCCAACTTGCAAACGCAAGACCACTTAAAGGAAATTCCTTTACGACTTCTAAACAAAAACCGTGGTAGTAATTAGAGAGTGGAAAAATATCTCTGATTGCGGAAAGCGTTGAAAAAATGTAACTGTTACATTATTTTTCTCTTCTTACGATCGAAGAAGATACATTTAATTAAACTCCAAAACTATTAGCTTATAATCTATAAAATTATCGGTTAAAGTATTCGATTTAAGCAAAGATGAAGAGTTGATAATGTTTTCAAATTTTCATGGCTGGGTTTTAAATACATATTGGTGGTAAAAACTTCAGATAGATGTCTCGATGATTTATAAATTTACTGAACTCGGAAAAAAGAGACATAGATGTGAAGAATTACCTACTTTAAAATATAGTATAATTCTTCAAAAATATTTGTATTGCTATTAAACTTCACAGAATGATATGATCATGAACTAATTCACTTATTAATAGAGGAAATAGGATGTGAATCTTTAAAATAATTATAATATTTAGGAGGCCAAATCTTGCGAATCAAATGCATTCGGTGCATTCTTCCATGAACACAAAATTACTATATAATGAATGAATTTCTAGAAACCCACTCGGAAATTAGTAGTATAATTGGAGAAATAGACGAAATTAAAGGAGTTAACGATATGTTAGTCGAATATGAAATCTAATTCCAGAGAATTATCGACAAATTGAGTAGAATTTATATTTTTCATTTTTACTTTCTCCCTATACGTAGTATAGAGAAAGTATTGTATTCGCAAAAAAATTCGACCTCCAGATTTTGACGGAAATAGATGTTTTGGGACCCATTGAGCTCATTTTAGCTATTTTCCTGAACATATCTGTCTGTGAGTCTGTCTGTCTGTCTGTCTGTGGTGAAAACGTTTGTGTGCGCTCTATCTTAAAAAGTAATTATCCGAACACTTCCAAACTTCATGTTTAGTATTTTCCTAACAATGCTAAAAGTTGATTAGTTTTTGATGAATATCACTTAACCGGAAGTTCCGGTTTACCCGGAACAAAATTTTGTTTCTTTAATATCTCCGTCAGAATGCAATGTCGGTATATATAATTACACACAAAAGTTATAGATAATGTACTTTACTACAACTTTTGTACTAAACATGTTTTCGTAACACTGATTGTTTAGGAGTTATTCTTGAATAATGGCTAACCGGAAGTTGTTGTTTAGCCAAAAATGGAAGTTTTTCATACATATCTCTGTCAGAATGCAATGTAGGTATATATAATTACACACAAAAGTTATAGATAATGTATTTTAATGCAACTTTTATGAAACATTGTCCTGTAACACTCATTGTTTTGGAATTATTTATATATTACCGGCATAGGCTTCTGTTTTCAATAAATTTGGAGAAAGTCATGTGTTGGCCACATCAGATTTTTTGTATATTGTGTATGTACTTGTAAATCTACACAGTATCTAATTTCTTCTGTTTCTACGTCCTTCTAGCTCGAGTCAAACGAAGTACGAGAAATTTGAACCCTCAACATAAATAATACGATTATTTAATAATTTATCCATCATGGCCAGAATTTAAATTTTAAAATAAATTAAAATATTATTAAGTACTGGAAACGTAAGTTTGAAAACTTTAAATGTATGAAGAAATTGAAATCAGTGAAAAACTAGTGGCAAATGGATCTGTATTAATTCTCGTATGCAATTTCGTAATGCATGGAGGAAATGTGAAGATCTAAATTCTTTTCTTTGCTCCATCGAGTACGTTCGGAATTTTAAATTTAAGATATTAGGGTATGTCTTACAGAAATTATGAAAAACTTGGCATGTTCGGCATGCGTCACGAGTTCCCAACATCAACCTTTTTCATTGTAAATTGTAAGGATATTCAATAATATCCCAAGAAAAACGCAACTGACTTCGTATTTCTTCGGTTTGAAACTATTTGCATATGTCCTCTAGAAACCCTTACTATAGAATTTGCAGCGAAGTAAATATTTTTAACTCTGAGTCATATAATCGATATAAGTTAGCCAAACATTGTAGAAAGCCTTGAAAATAATAAAGAAACAACATGAAATTTTTAAAATAATAATTTTTGGATGTAAAGAAGTACAGTGTATTTCCTTATTAATGCTAAGTTATATACTACCAAAAACATATCAATATTTGGAAATTTGGAAAAACGTGGAAGGGAGATTACATTAGAACGTACTATGTTAACAGAACGGATTTGGTATTTTTACATTTTACATTTTTATTTGCATAGACCTAGTGTCCCCTTATACATTACCTCTACTTATGGATAAGTATACTTCTATATGCAGTTAAGCTATACTAATATACTACAGCTGATACTATAACTGATACACTATAGATATACTACTGATAGCTACTCTTAAACATATAGCAATGCCTACATAATACCTATATCTACATAGTACAAAATATTCTGTAGAAAAAAGTTTCCGGATATATATAAATAGAATGTGTGCGAGGGGCTGTATCTTCTCCTGAAATATCAACGAGAAATGCATTCAAGTAAGTAACGACTGTAATCAATTATATGCTATTTCGTTCTTACCATCAATGCCCGACAAATACTCGAGTATTAAACGACGTATTTCAATGATTAACTTCTACAGGAAAAAATAAAATACGTAACGAATAATACAAAAGTAAAAAATCTGATGTGGCCAGCACATGACTTTCTCCATGTATTAGATGTAAATATTTATCTACGACAGTAATTTCCAACTCTAAATTCAATCTAAACTTGGAAGATGAGTGATTAATTTATATATTATTATCTTTTACGTCACAACCATTATTAATAATGTTTTTCCGAACATGCTCGATTAAAAAAGATAATTTGGCCTTTCGCCCATAGAGCCCAGAGCGCCCACAAAGTACATAATCAGCAACTTCCGGAATTTTCTAAAACATTTATAAATAATAGTATATACCTAAATATCATATTTATGGAGATATTTTGAAAACCGGAAATGAGCTTTGAAGAATGAAGCTCGACTTCCGGTTGCCCGTTTTACTCCAAAAACTAATCAACTCTAACGACTGTAATAGAAGTACTATATATGAAATTTGGTGATGATTCGACAAATACTTTTCATGTTAGAGCGCCCACAAAGTACATAATCATCTTCTTTCGGTTTATCAGTATTTCACGAATAACTACTAATAAACCGGTGATACGAAAATATGTTAAATACAAAAGTTATAGTAAATTACATTATCTAAAACTTTTATAAGTAATACAATATACGTATATATCATATTTATGGAGATATTTTGAAAACCGGAAATGAGCTTTAATGAATAAAGCTCGACTTCCGGTTGACCGTTTTACTCCAAAAACTAATCAACTCTGACAGCACACACAACAGTACTATATATGAAGTTTGGTATTGATACGACTAATAGTTTTTACGTTAGAGCGCCCACTATCACACACACACATACACATACACACACACACACACACACACACACACACACATACACACAGACATCATTCCGAAAATGGTCAAAACGTGTTCTAGGGACCCCAAAACATGTATTTCCGTTGAAATCTCGAAGTCGAATTTTTTCATGAAAACAATACTTTCTCTATACTTCGTATATGAAGAAAGTAAAAAGTTTGGTTTGAGTAGAGGAGAAGGTCCAAATACAGGCTAAGGTCTAAAAACGGGCTAGTTTCTGTTGTAAAGCCGGAGGGTTCCGCACTCTAACAGAAATGTGTTGAAACTAGTCCCCTAGGTCCTGTTGAAGAGCAGTTGGTGTCCGTCAGTCAACGGGTTCAATAGCAATGCGTAAAAAATCATCGATTGCCGTGTTTTTCCATTGTCAAACTTTCAGCAGGTATGTACAGTATTGTTTTTCACCATTAGCCAGTTGGCTTTATATGTTATATGGCAGCAGGGCTGTGTTAACGTTGAGTTGGTGAACGGTTTCAATGCCTCATTCATCCTTCTACTTCGTACCAGTAATGGCCGCCATGATGATTTTGTAAAATGGGGTTTGGTCTAAATATGGGCTAGTGAGTGAGGTCGGGCTACCTCTCTCGAGTAGCCCATATTCGGACCAGACCCAAACCATTTTCAAATCACCTAAAAATGATTTACTTAATTACAATGTACCAACTATTTATTTAACTAATTATAATTATTCCATTTAACGAACTAAAGGAACATAATAGCTTTAGTCATATTGGCTTATGAGGACGCCCCAATCGGAACAATAGGTCGAGCCCATCCTTCAGGATAGATTCAAAGTAACCTTTTTGAAGAATAAATGAATCATTTCGATGTTGCGCATATATTGTACTATTTGTAAGTGAAGTTTCAAGTCAATACTTCATTAAATTTTTCCAAAAAAAATTAGGGGTACCCCATATTTAGACCTCATTTTTTAAATGCAACTTTTTGCATTTTTTTTAATAAAGAATTTTTTAAATAAAGCATTTTTTAAATAAAGCATTTTTTAAGAAAGTATGTTTTTTTAATTCTGAAACTTTCCAGAATTGAAGGATACTAGTTAAAGATACGACTCAATGCTTAAATTCCCACATATGTCCAAAAATGTGCCCACTACATTCAAAAATCAAAAGCTAGCCCATATTTGGACCATCTAATAAACGAAATGATAATGAGATTAATAAAACCGCAAATTTTGGTCAAATCGTTCCCACTTGATGGAAATAAATCCACCCATTCCGAGAAGAATAATCAGATAGACGATTCCCAAATTTTTCGCCAGAATACACCTAGTTAAAAGCCCTGGAGGAACCAATCCTAAAACCAGAAACGTTACGTAATTCTCCGATCATCTTTGACAGAATCTCGTCGAATCAAACCTCCCACGATTCATACGTTTTCCAAGTTGAAAGACTTGACCATCGAATCCTTTTAGATGAAATAAACAAATCCAGTGGAGCGTTTATGAATGGCACATCCCACGTTCGTTCGGGGAAAGCTCATTTCTATTCCTTGAGGATAAGGGCCTTTCTTTCTTCGCCAATCGAACCCCGACGCCCACGCACTCCGCCCCCGTTACCTTAGCTACGCCTCGCCGCTCGGTATGTCTCCTTGATTAAGTCCTCATTGAAATATTCACGCACTCGCGCTCGGGCAAGAAATTAATCGCTCAGTGTTGCATCTCTAATTAAACTCGAGCGCGATGTTTCACGCGGCGATCTCTTTGATGTGATCGGGAAATTGATGGGTTCTTGATGCGGCGAAAAAAGATTGGAATTCCTCGTGGATTCGCGCTCTCTAATTGAATTCATGGCCTCCCTGTCTTTTAACGTCCTCGCACATTCGAAGAATAATTAAATATATATTATCCAAAAGAAAACGGGGGATAAACGTGGAAATTGCTGGGTAAGAATGGATGAAGGTTTTTTTACAAAGAAATTAAGATGAAATTTGATAAAGAAATTATTTTTGTGCTGAAGTTGAAGTGAATTCCTGGAAAATATACATTTTTGATTTTCGCAGTAGACTTCCAGATGAGTTGGAAACATGAGAAATATATTTTCCTTAAAACTTAACTTTTATAAGGTGCCTCAAGGTACACGAGCCTAATGGACCTAGACCTGCTTCGTATCATCATAGTTAGTTACTCCTTGGTATCATATAAAAAAAACACACACATTTCTTTCACAATTTGCACGTTTCACAGAAAATTTTATTTCAACAATGCACATTAATATGAGGAAAAAAGTAAAAGAATTAAGCGGTGCATATTTTTATTAGAATTATCTTTAACAAACTGGACTTAGTGAAAAATAAAATAGTGGTTCAAGGTATAAAAGCTCCCTCTACTGGTGGACAGTGGGAAAAAAGTCAAACTCACTAAGAAAATTCTAGGCTCAAGACTCACAGATAACATTTATAAACTCAAACGAAATGAGAAAGTCAAACATAACATAAAAACCGAAATTTTACGGATGTATTGAAAGAAATAACTGACTTTGAAGTTCTATACAACATTACAGTACCAAAATTACCATTTATTCTCCTATTCGCGTTATTCCAACACATTGTTCCATTTGCATGAAGCTTTCCAGTCTTTTTAAAAAAATCTGAGAACCTCAATAAATCTAGTTTAAACCAAACATATGTATCGTGTATTTCACAGTGAATTTCTATCTATAAATGAATATTCATTTGCCCCAATTTTGAATCATCGAAAACAGTCCTCGGTAGTATAGTGGTCAGTATCCCCGCCTGTCACGCGGGAGACCGGGGTTTGATTCCCCGCCGGGGAGGAATTTTATATCCTTTCTCTGTGGTTGAAAATGGTTAACACTCTAGGTATCGTACGTGGGCAATGGTTTTTTGTATATTTTAATCAAAGATTATAGTGTCATTTTGGGCATCTTTCACTAAAATGAGCCCAAAAACTAAATATGAAATTATTATCATATACCATGACTTTCGTAGTGTGGTAGGGGGCGTACGCATAATAAGAATATTTTCCTATTATTTTCAAAAGTAGCACTAAAAGCCAGACGTAGAAATTCCCATTCTAAAGATCTACCTAAAATATCTACTGTTTTCTACAATAAAAAACTGTTTGGAATGCTACCTGAATTATCACCCATCTGTCTCTTCTACAAATCACTTCAGTGAATCCATCACATTAGTTAGAAATATATTCCTATTAAAATCATAATAGAATTTGGCTAAAAGAAAATATATATGTATATGTTCATTTAAGGTAGGGCTAATTTGTTCTTTATTGTAGTTAAGCTGCGGATTTTATCGCTAAAATCAATCTCATGTATAAAATCATATTATGCATACGATATCAAGATACGATGAAGATATTATAACTGTAATACTTCTACTTAAATAACAGATTTCATTGACTGTCACCATTAAATATTATCATTATCAAACAAAGATAATGTTTCAGTTACCATAACAGATTTCGCGGAAGCCTGAATTGCTAACCACCTCTGTTACGATTGCATTTACCACTGCAAATAAAACAAAACATCAATTTTGTGCACTCGCGAAGATCATAATTATACATTTGACAATAGTTTCTATGAATCTAAATTTAATCGCAACTGTTTCAATGGATACATCTAGGATCTATCGCATTCATACGCGGGAATGACCTCTTCCACTAGTCAGCGTGAAATATGAAAAAGGCGCGTAAGTTGGAGACGCGCAGACGATGAAATAGTCATGCGTGAGGACGGTGACGTCGCTTTTTAAAAAAAAAGACGAGTGGGATGCAGAAGAGGTTAATGAAATGGAAGGACAGAGAGTATGCACCGTTGAAGACCGGGCGGCGGAAGTTGCATCGGATATGCAAAGGAGAGGAGTTTGCGGCCGTCGACAAAAACACTATTTTCTGGCTCGATTGCGCCGAGCTGCTGAAAAATACTGATTTCCTAGCGCCCATTTGTATGTGCATAGCCCGAGGAGCATTTCGGAGTGCCTCTTTCTGCTATCAAAATTGGCAAAACGCTGAATGGAGCATGAGATCACTTTCCCAAAGATTTTGATTTTGGATTTCTCCAAACGTCGATGTTTTTACGGAAGTTTCAGGCCTTCAGTACTGTTTCTGTTTTTAAATTTTTTGCTAAATCTGTCCTCTGATAAATACTAATTCATTTCCCTGAAGTATTATGAGCCTTTTCATATTTTGAAGTATAATGATACTTTCCATATTTTTTTAAATATATTAGATAACTTGGATAAATAGAGTAAAATTTTCTAATTTAATTTCTATTAAATATAAATTGCATCACAAACGATGGAAATTGAAGTTTTTCTTAGCACAGGAAAGTGTGCAACTCAACCCAAGGTTATACAAGAAATAGTGAAATATAGTGACTTGGCTGGGACTCGAACCCAGGTCTCCCACTTCCGGGGGATCTAAACTAGAGCTTAACTAGAGCCACGACGTTTACGTGACTCAGTAGTTTAGTTGATAAGAACACCTGCCCGAAAAGAGGGAGACCTGGGTTTGAGTCCCAGCCGAGTGAATATTATTCACTTCTTGTATAACCTTCAATTTCATTAATTTTGTTTATTGGAAATTAAATGTTAAGAGGGTTATTTAGTTGACTATAAACGACTGTATGCATATACACTATGAAACGTATATCCACTACCACCTGCTCATTTACCTACTTGCAAAGTTAATACCATAATAAGTATAATAACATTCACCAGTGTATGACACGGTACTATAGAGTCAACCTTGAAGTTCTCTGGTGATTAACTTCCACACGATCTTAATTAACTTCACAATTAGCTGTTGGAATCTCTGATAATGCAACTCAATCCAGTTCTTTCTTAACTACATTAGCGTTAGACGTGGGAACATTTCTTTATTTTTCAAATTAACAATAATATGTGATAATCTTATAAGATACATAGTGAAAATTAATCAATCCAATTCGTAGATATATTTGAAAGATGGCGAATTTCTTATCAAAGGAATATTTGCGAAACATTACATAGATATTATATACGTAACTTTGTGTTTGGGAAATTGAAATATCATAGCTCACTCATAGTAGTTTTAAAGTCTCATTGCCTGCGTGTGTATTACATGATTTGGATAAATATCGTGGATTCTTCAGATCGCAAAGTAAACTATCATGCGTGATCGACTTTTCTATTTTCTAACATTTAAATCTAATAAAATATTCTTTACTAAATGTTGAAAATGTAAAATCTATTTGAAACTACGAAGAGCAAAAAAGTCCGAAATTCACATTTTTATGAGCAGATATAAAAGTTTAGGTAAAAATTATTATTATAGTGTGTAGTAGAAATTCAGACGCAAAAGGAATCTTCACCTCCTCCTCCACCTCCTTCATATACCTCAGGAAGAAAGTAGATGATATTGAACAACCAATTTGGTACCTTTGCTTTCTTTTTCTTATTCTAGGGGTAATTCGATGACGTGCAATTTTTATTAATTTTCAATTGAATATGCAATGTCTCTACTGAATCTAACAATGTAACAATTTTTCAAATTCTAAGGACTTCGCAAACTCGTTGGCAAAAATCGAAATAAAATTCTAACAAGCCAATCCGTTGTATAAATCTTAGATAATTAGATTGTATCGATGGCTATGACCTCTGCAATAGTTAGTCACTTTAGCAGCAAAAACCTAAAGGTAAACACAGACTGACTGACCTAACTGAGGAATAACATTCTGAAACGTATATTTCCGTTGCCGCTCCTCTGATTTAAACAAAATCAAAGAGGTCGAGAGGGAAAATGGCACGGGGAAGTATGATTAAATTTTTATGTCAAAAATAACATCAATCAAGTGTGTTTGCGTTTGCATGGCGGCCGTTTCTAATTAATGAAGTTCTCTCGCCTAATATGATTCACTGAGCGAGTCGGGCAATACGCATTACATGGAAATATGCAGAGTACAGAGGGAACTATGCGTGCACTGCAAGGGTGCATCAATCAATGAGATTGGTGCACGGCGAGCAAGCTTAATTCCACTTTATTCTTCATTACGGGACGAAAAGTACACAGATGAAATATTTGCTTCTACAAACAGAAGGATCGAGTCACCAGTTCATTCCAATAATTCCGTAGAGGGTAAGTATGAAAGTATAATGTGATGTTATGATAATTATAATCAGAGCATTGCAAATAGATTGAGTGGTCTTAAAGTATGGGCATACGTAACTACTGTTCAGAGGCCTCAGTTCAGTGAGTCTCTATGCTATAGTTTCATTCTATGTTGTGAACATCTAAACTACTTAGACATTTTTAGGTGCTTTTCTTTGTAAATTATAACGAAATATAGTAACACACATCGTAATTTCCACACAATATTATTTTGAGCACCGATTTCAGCGCAAAGCCTTCTTCAGGTCAAAAATACAAAAAAAGCAACACTTATATACTCTTAGAAGATTTTGGAAGGGAGGGTGAGGAGAAAACAAGGGAACATGATAGTCATATCATTTGTCGAATTTTCTGTAGACATTATTTCAAGAGCATTACCACGCATCCAGCTTCTTCCCATTGGCAGCCCGCGAAGAATTTTCGGGGAAAAGAAACTATGATGGTTATTTTCGAGAAGAATTTCGCCGAATTTATTTCACTTTGTCATTCCACGAAGTAAGGTCAGAAATGATTGACATTATTTTTAGATTAAACATTATTAGAATTATAATTTCATTAAATTGTCACATATATTTAATCTCACCGTTTATTTATACTCATTACGGACATAGGTAAAAATAAAATGGTTCGATTAGGTAATAAATGAAGATGTGCTGCAGAGACTAGGTGAAAAAGGATGACTGCTGAGAATAATGAAGAAGGAAAATAACAGGCCATATCCTCCACCACGAAGGGTTAGTACATACTAATATTGAAGAAAAGTTAAAAGGTAAAAATTGTAGACAAAGATCGACAGTGGAATATATGAAACAGATATTTGTGTGGAGCGAAGAGAGGTAAAAAGACTGGCTTAGGACAGAAGCGCATGGAAGAATACAAATGCAACTAACTCGCAGAAAGGCTAATAACTATAAAATTGTGTTTTGTGAGGGAAAAAATAACAACACTACCTAGGGTCTCGATAGAGACCGTGGATTCCTTATTTGTTAGGTTTTGCCTGTAATATCACAATTTGTACGCGGGGAATTCTTACGCGGGGAATTTGTACGCGGGGAATTCGTACGCTGGGAATTGATCTCACGACATATTGGTACGCGGGGAATTGATCCCCCGCGCTGATGTTGTACTACTGTTATTCAGTCTTATTATTATCTGAACGCCCTGATTATTGGTTAATGTTATAAATAAATTAACCGGAGGGTTTTGGTTGGGCTGGGTTGGTAGTACAACATCAGCGCGGGGGATCAATTCCCCGCGTACGACTTCCCCTCGGACCATTTCACCGGGCGCCCTACTGATAGTCGATATCAAGATTTCGCAGATATAAAAGTCTCTGTCTCCTGGTTATAGTGCTAGGTCAGTGGCCGGCAAACTTATTAGCTAAAAGAGCCAAATATAAATAGAACATACAACGAATGAAACTTGTTTCGAGAGCCAATATTTTTAAACAACCTATATAGGAAGGTACTTTGTTTTGAAATAGCAAATATCACTATCCGAATTATTTTTTGGTGATATTTCAACGAGCTTGTGAAGTGAATCAAAGTTTCTCCTTTAAAATCTTAAGAAAAAGAGATAACTTGTTTTAGAATGAAAAAACTTCTTCTAATATGTACCAAGAAAATCGTTTCTTTTCCCTTTAATTTACGACCAAGCTGATATTAATTAGACGTAACGTCTACCATGAATTAAAAAGTTTTGGATCCACTGATCGTTCGTCATGTTCTGTTATTAGTTCTGGACAGTGAACGCACTTCTCAAGGAGCCACACTGAAATGGCCAAAGAGCCGCATGTGGCTCGCGAGCCGCGGTTTGCCGACCACTGTGCTAGGTGATCATACTTGCACACTCATATAATAAATTTAATGCATCAATGATATTGAGAGTGAATAAAATACGAATGAATGTTGAATATTTCGATGTTTGGCCGGAGCATATCGAGTAAATCGATTGGTAATGTCTGTAAGGTACCACCGACTCACTTTTCATAATAACCTTAGACGCTATTTACTAGAAACACGCTGGCAATAGTGGCCCAATATTACCATTTAGAAACCTACGATTTTGTCGTATTCCTGAAAGGAGTGAATAACATTTTGTGCTCGAACATCCTCTATCCATATGTTAACTCATGCGAAATTCTTTGCTCGAGCGTCAGACAGATTTCCAAGAAGGGATTTCCTCATTCACTCATTGGTTATTTCTCCTCTGACGTCATCCTTCCAACAGAGCTTCCTCTTAGAACGTTGGCATAAAGAACCAGTGAGAGCGGATTTCTTGGTAATTTTGGCCGGAGAGATAGGCACAATTAAACGGAACCGTTTTATAATGCAATAAGTCAATTATATCAATTGAAAGTGAATGTACTAAAGGCAGAGCAAAGACAGCATAACTTTCTGTACCCTATCATAGGAACGAACAAAGAAAATTAACTGTAAATTATCCTTTATCCGACTTTATTGCAAAAATAACAGAAAAAGCTTCTTCCTCATAATAAGACCATAAATTTAATCGATTGAAAATTCTACTACTTCAAAATAGTTAACTAAGAATTACTAAAAAATGAAAGAATTCCGTGTTATCGTAAATTTTGAAAATTGAGCTGATATGGGAGTCATGGATTACTACAGAGTGGGAATGCATATGGTACGCATACATTACGCTGTTGTGCGGAAGGTTGGTGCTGTCAGGACTCGAACCAGGGTCTCATAATTTGATCGAAGCTGTAACCAATGGACCAACTAAAACAACACAATCTTTCGTACACAATTGCAGCATATTGGCAAGGAGCCAGGAAGTGAACTTATGGTATAAATAAAAATATTGGAGTTAATTCTCATTTTTTTAGGACTAAACAATTTGTTAGGTTTGATTATATTTAGCAGATCACCAAGGATTTCATAAAATGATTTCAATTCAACTTCGTCGCATCGAATCATAAAAATTGAAAAATCTTTCTAAATAATTTCAGTGACCAACTTAATATAGGCTACTAAAAATTACGTTATGTTCATTATAAAAATATTTGATGTACGAGCTCTCCTGGAAGAACACATTTCTCTGCTACATTTCTACGAGAAAGAGGAAAACGAGATATTTCAAGAAAAATATGATTTTCTTGAAAATATCCCCTTTACGAAAAAATAATCGATGAATTACCAATTTTACTATTATCAGCTTCCAGAATAACAAAATAGTATTATTATTTGCAATCAAACATTTATTCAATTGCACACGAAACCTGTCAATACAAAAACCTTGTCAAATGCGTAGATTTCATCCAATATCACATTAAAGAATATTGATTATACCTTTCGTAACCAGTTGCACGTACTTCATACAATACAATCCAGGCTCGAATAGTTCGTTTAATTAAACAATATTACAATTTCCTGTTTCCTGAACATTCTATAACGTTAGTGTGCTGATTTGAAATGTATCAAAGGGATTCGACAACTAAATGACGAACTTTGAATTAGAGGCTCCATAAGCCTTTCATGGCCAGAAAAATCCCTTGAGCAGAGAGAGCATACATCATCGTAATCGTACCCTAGGGACGCAAGAAGATGAAGTACCCGTTGAAATCTCCATCAGAATTATACCCTGGTATCGATACCCTGCCTTCACTAAGGACGTAGAAGAATTATTTTTGCGCGAACATTTTCGAAAATTAAATCTCTGGAAATTTGATCATTTTGAAAATTCGACAAACGTATATGAAGTAGTATACGATATAAAATGTAACGATCTGAGAATTAGTAGGACAAAATTAGAATAATTTCGTATTTTGCAAAGGATGAAACATACTAAAATAGCGGAAGTATGCTCAGAGCAGCTTCCTGAATACCTATTTTTTCTAGGAGAATACAAAAACATATGACCTTGTTGGCATTGGTTATCTGAGTAATAGGCGATGGAAAGGATGAGAAAATCTTATTTCTCCGTTTGCTATAAAATTTTCATAAAATAGAATTTTTGTCGACATTCCATGTTCCTACAGTACACAGCATAGCATTCGAGATATTTTTATCTTTGGGACATTTATAAGAAGTTTCGCCAAAAAATATTTATAAAAATGCCTTATTCAATCCCAAGGGTCTCTTGTAATGTATTGCTGGATTGAAAAGGGCGATAAATGAACACTGTGAAATTAAATAAAGAAAATTTATAGTTTCCGTCGATTATTTTAGTACCAAATTCACAAATCTCTATATAGGATTGAAATAAAGAATAGTACTAATTCGGGAAGTCCTCCTGGAACATAGCTATCGTTTTATTAATTTTATATTGATGAAATAATTGTCTTGACTCATTGACCACTCTCATGTTAAAAATAGCAATATATGCCTACCATCCAATTCAGTGAATATTTGAAAAATCGTCCGTCCCTTACACGAAAACTAGCATTAAGTATAAAATCTATATATTCCTCCATCGGAAATACTTAGTAAACTGAAATCATTCCCTGAAACTTTTATCGATCTTTCTCTGCGGATTATAAAAATAAATGTTTCTTACAATTCAACAGGCATTTGTTTGGTTAGTAACATTTCAAGCGATTCGGTATCACGAAAAAGTAGCTTTAAATATATCCCTGACATCCTGTCCCAGTGTGATCCATTTGTTTCACCACTTGTATGTATTCGAGAACCATTATTATACTTTTCGCTTAATATAGAATCATTCATTATATTGGTGTACATCCCTGCTTGGCTATACCTGCAGAAAAATGGCATCGAAACATATTTTTCCGTGCTGTTTTCCACTAGGGTTCAATGGTAAAACCGAATTTCCGGGTAGTAAAGGTTTCGATCCGTAAGCAAAGATTGGACCGACTATATCCGTTTCTTGGTACCAATCATGTGCAGATTTTTTAGCTGTTTAAAATTGGAGTAAATTTCAGACTATAACCTACAATATTAAAGAAATAAGGGGAGCTATATTTAATGAGTGAAATCTGGGATTACCACCTCAAAATTCAATTCGTACCGTATAGTTTAATCACTTTTTAGGAGACGTTTCGTTTCCCTTCCAAATTGAATATAGGATTATGTGTTATTTATTGATTACCATTAATTTGGAATTTATTACAGATCGCTGATCCACGTATTTCCTAATGAAATTATTCAGACTTGGGATCAAACCAGAAGAGGTTGCAAATAAATTCGGTCATCGTATATATCAACCATTCTTTCCAGTAATAAGTAAAGAATACTTCAATTTTGTAAAATAATTGCCAATTTTTGAATAGCTGCTTCTCAGAAAGTTCTGGACGTACTGAGCTATTTTTTTAATTATAGAAACTTTTATCTTTTATAAAAAGTGCCTCAGTAAAATTTTCTGCGGAACGCATAATTTAAAAGATATTTACAGAAGAAACTAAAAGATGAACACAAATTCCACTGGGTTTTGGGCATCGCGCAGGCCTCACAGGTCTTTTGATGTCCGAATCAGTTTCTAACTCCTGGTATAGATCCTGACAACATAAAACATCAGCCATACGTGAAGTTTTGCAAGGTTGAGCCCTTTTTCGTTTATAGTTTGACTGGGCTATAAGTAAGTCGCTGTTACATTTATATCGCAAAACCTCCATTTTCCACATGAAAATGAACCGTTGGGACCATATAATTGGAGCATAATAAATGTTTGGTTCGGGAGTTATAATTTTTCGTATTGGTTTGAGCTACGAAATACAACCGGTTTTTCATTTACTTTTTTTTAGCTCGTTTCCTGTTTGACGCCCTGGAAAATATCCTAAAATCAAAATTTAGGTTTCTCGCCCACCCTCTTCTGTTTATGGAGGCTAGTTTTTCTCAAAAATAAACCACGAAATTACGCAATGAAAGACAATGCGGAGAGTGTGACCACAGAATCTGCGAGCGTCACTTCCCCATCTCAAGAGCGCTTTTAGGCATCCATTTATTCACTTTTATTTTGGGGCCCGTCGGTTTTTTCGCATATTCCCACACGGTCACCGCTAAATTAAAAAGAGAATAAAAGCCACCTGCGGAAGCCGCCACTTTGTCGAAAACCAAACGTTGGACGCGTTCACGCTTTTTGGAAAGCGGGTCGCGGGCATCGAACAATGCCCCCCCGCTCCGGCGTCCGGAAATAAAATAGATTCAATTGAGATCGACCGCCGGAAAGGCTTTTTTCACGGAGGCGAATGGCACGATATTTATTGCGGTTTCCCCGACAATGGGGCCTCCGTTCTGCATCACCAATGGGACGATTCGGAGAGATATTTATAAGGCGCGCTTTGCGGGAGAAAAAGCCGGTTTCGAAACTTAGAATGGGCCCTTTCCAACGGGGGGCCCTTACATACGCACTTTCCTACGTTGACCGACAGCAATTTTGGTCAACTTGAAAGTCGACATTTCGCCAACAGCTCATTTCGCTGACATTATCGCACACGACCCCTGTTGAGGAAGAAATTGCCTTCGAAATGCACTTTGGGTATCTTAGAAGAGTGGCATTCCTCTCTTGTTGTCTCTGACTACCGAGGAATAAGACGAGGAATGCCGACAAAGACGGCTTCTGAAGATTTTAAACCTCTAATTCATTAACAGCCGTAAGGCCTCATTCCGCCGACATTTCCGTAAACGTCCCCTGATGAGGAAGACATTGTCTTCGAAATGCGCTTTGGGTATCTTAGAAGAATCCTTTCTTGTTGTCTCCAACCACCGGGGAATAAGACGAGCAATGCCGACAAAGGCGGCTTCTGAAGATTTTAAACCTCTTATTCATTAACAGCCGTAAGGCCTCATTCAGCCGAAATTTCCGTAAATGTCCCCTGATGAGGAAGACATTGTCTTCGAAATGCGCTTTGGGTATCTTAGAAGAATCCTCTCTTGTTTTCTCCGACCACCGGGGAATAAGACGAGGAACGCCGACGAAGACGGCTTTTGGAGATTTTAAGCCTCTAATTCCTTAACAGCCGTGTTCCAATTTTTTTTCTGTACAAAGTAATGGACTAGTCTTGTAAACGCTTAAGGTAATTTTCAGTCCATGCGTAAATTAAAGTAATTTAATAACCCTTTATTTATAAATATTTCAATTTGTTACTCTTGTTTCGATGCGATACTTTTGCAATTATCGAGTCAAGCTACAAATGATGCGCGAATTAACGTCGCCATTTGATCAAACATCTTATAACAGCGGAATTTTGTAACGAAGAAATAAATTACATTAAATATCGGTAATAATAAATAGAAATATTGAATCATCGAGAAAAATTACAGAGTATATTAAAATCACAAAATGTTATAGAAGTCCAACATTAAACCAAACGAATTAAATTCTTACACATATATTGTAATCTTAGTTACGTATTTATAATTCTTTAAGACTGATTTATTAAATAGTTCCATGAAATGAAATTTTACTTTACCACAAAAATATCTTGTGGATTTGTAAACTTCTATTTTAATAGAGTTTTCAAGTGTTAATTTTTACACGAAGTGAGACCTGACTTAATCTCGTAATCAATTTCATAAATTATAAATATTTTTATTTTCGAATTTTATTTACTGGTTGGTTAACGTAGACATTGATAAAATGCATGGACATGTACGGAATCGATAATTAAACGAGAGATATAAGTCCTTCTTATGAAGAACAATCATAAACTCATGCTTTACAAAAAAAGATATAATTTACTAATGTTTTTGACATTTCGAATCGGAAAGCATAATGGACAATAAGACATAGATTCTCCATGAATATATCTTTCTTTTTCCGCTTTTGAATGACGATCATTATTTATTTGTATTAAGGAGAACAAGTATTCTAATTGAATTATATAAAGAATTACAAGTGCCCTCTCCAATACCACGAAATAGAGTTAATTGCAAACACAATTCTTACTACAAGAACTGTTTCCATATTCCTTATTTTATACGATCGAAAAGTAATATATTGTACGGATAAAATAAATAAATATATAATATAAAAATTTAAGGTTATTTACGCTGGGGAATCAGCATGCTCCGTGGCCACTACGGTAACCGTGAACGTCTATCAGGTAATCTGAAAAATCTTGCATGATAAGTTGTACAAGACAAGTAACGTATATGCTGTGTAAGGTTATTTACAATTCATACTGACTTAGCTAATTCACAGCGGTGTTTTGTATACTTCATCTATTTACTGCATATTTATATATATTTTTTAATTTTATCACTTTTTACTTATAATGCTTATTTTTTATTTAGCTGGGTTTATTGTATGCATGCATAGTAATATTTTTATTTTTTTTAACTAATTGTCTTGTAAGTGAACGTAGCAACCAGTCCTTGCGACTAACTGCGGCAGAATTTTTTACAATAAATAAACAATAAAGAAACAGTAAAATTTGGACAATCTCGAATCTCGAGAACGTCGAATATCGAAAATTCTCGAGAAGGTGAAATTCGAGAAATCACGATACGTGAGCTGTGGATTATCTGTCTGTGAGTGGCCTTCTTTCTAATTAATTTCCTTTCCCTGCTCCCGTGAATTAACCACCTCCCCCCGATGCATCCTCGTTTTTTCCTCGCATCTGGACTGATGTAATTTTCCGCCACCGTCTCCTTCCCGTTACTTTCGTGTTACCGTAGCTTTCCCTCTAAATTTGCGTTACCTTCGGATCCTCGGTTCCTTTCCGTTACTTTTAAGCCTCCCGACTGCTGCTACTTTGCCATTCCGTAGGCTTTGCCTCCGATCGACTTTTCCCACTCTGTCCACTCTCTTTTCAAACCGCACACTTTGCAGTACATTCGCAGTACAGCTACTCTTTCTTTGCAACTTTAGTATGTAGGTTTGTTCTGATGCTGGCTGAATCTGGTATAAAAAGGTATCGAAAGGGAAAATATTGTAACAATGGTTAACGTTTAATATCCTTATGAAAACAAAACGATATTTTTTTATAAAAATATATAAACAATAAAAATTGGGTCTTAAAGCAGACAATGAGCATTGCGCTTGGGAGTGATTCACAAAACCTTCATCGAGTATCTTTGAATGATGGTAATATTTTGACAACAAAATGAATGAAAATTGAAGTCAGAAAGAAACTTGCTTTCGCCAAAATAAAGTAAGAGGAATCATCGGATGCTTTGCTTCCAGCTGCTTAATTCTTAGAACTTAGAATTTTAGACAATGCTTTATACAAATAAATGAAGGAAGACTGAATGTACTGGTTTCTATTCACTACTCCATCGTTAGATACAATAATCAGCGGGAAATAGAAGCTATTAATATCGAAATATTTACAAGGAAGATCTAGTAAGTAAGCACGATTTCTCTTAAATATTATTTGTAAAATTTTCTCTTCTGATTATTCCTTGAAGTCAAGAGACTGAAAGAACTAAGCGCACAGTTAAAATTCTTCTTCAAATACCATGAAAACCCAAGCATCCTAGGAACGAAACCCATACAACGGCGCATATCCTTGATTTTATCCAAAATTTACCTCTATATATATATATCAAATTATCATGAAGGAAGTACTAATAGTAATTTTATATTTATTCGTGACATAATATCATGAAATTCAAGCACTTGGCTAAAACCTATTCAATTAACTTTATAAATGAACTTAAGATATACATGTTACCTTTAAATAGCATTTTCAGAAGGAACTGAATTTCACAAACACTTGCTAATTCCTTCTATCTCTTGCTATCATTGATCCATTGCCATACGATACTAAGCCATGTTCCTATTTTTTCAATTTTGTTTTTCTCTAATATCCAGAACTGACAGGCTACATAAAAAGTTTGTATAATTTCTACAAATAATATTATATTCATAAATTTGAATTTCAAAAACACTTGCTAATACCTTCGATCTCTTGCTATAATTAATCCGTTGCGTTACGATAGTAAACCAAATTTCCATTCTTTCAATTTTATTTTTCTCTAATAAGCCAGAACTGGAAAGCTACATAAAAAGTATGTTTAATATCTACAAATAATGTTATATTCATATATTTATAGTTTCCTGTTCATGAGAAAGCAACGCCTGAAACATTGAATCCGCCGGAAACAGAGCAGCAACCTAAAGAAGAAGATCTCCGATCGTTAGAAATCCCATAAACCATCTATATGTAGATAAGCACTTGCACAGAGCGGTTCCTCATCCACAAATCTCCATCGCCTCTATCCTTCCGAAGACCCATTTTTCCGCACCACCAACAAACCCTTCGCGCTCCAGAATATAAAACAAGCAACTGGATAAATCTGAAGACATCTCCTCCAAGACGTCCAATAAACCCTTTTCTGGATTTCCGAATCACTCCGACCCATTACGAAAAGTTAAATGAGAAAAGATTCATAAGGGCTGTACCAATCAGTGGATTTGTGCGCCCAAATATCACCTGCTCGATGCTTTATTTCTCTTCTTCATAACTTTTTCCGCCCTTAATATTGCCTTACATCATCTTTCTTCTCCTCTGTCTTTTCCTTTGAATCCTTTAATCACTTTCTTTAGCAATCCCTCTGATCTCAATACACAACCCTTCCTCTGTCGCTTTATTACTACAAACATAACCCTCACTTTCCTCAATATTTCCTGCACCTTCTCTTCCCTGTTATATCAACTTAGATTCCCATAAATAAAGTCTAACGAGGTAGGGAATCGAACCCGGGATTGTCCTCTATCCGGAAGGCTGCTTTAACCATCTAAGCTACCCGGCCAGAACATTTTAACAAGCCGTTTTGGGGACTTTGATGGAGAAAGATCCCGGGTTCGATTACCAGCCCCGTAAGACTTTTTTCAAGTCCGATTTTTCTTGGGAATTTTCCAGGGTGCAAGGCCTTATGTGCGAAGTTACCTTAACCTTTTTCCTTATATCTTTTTTTTCACTCCCCTTCTCTGTGGGTGTTTTCTTTGACAACCTTCAGCTGCAAGGATTTTTATCCCACACCCTACTCTGTCTTTTGTTTTAATTTATATGTGGACATGTTCTAACGACATACGGGGCCTAACCTCGCCGATAAAGGGTCGATCTATCTATCGATATCAGCTCAGTTCATTTTTTCCCATCTTACGTAACACCGTAATCTCCAAGTCCTCCAATCAATTGATTACTTATTTTATTAAGGTCCACGTTACACACCCATAGAGTGAACCACCTCACACCATGGGTTTTACTAATATTTTCTTTATCCCACAATCGAGAATTCATGTTCTCAGCCGCCTTCGCTTCACAGAATATTATAATATTCGCTTCACATTTACTTGGTTAATGCTATTATTTTATTGATTTCCTCCTTTCTCAATCCACGTTTCACACCCTTACTCCGAATAGCTGATAGCATGTGTTCACTAATGCATTTCTTATTTTCTTATCAATACCTCCACTTTTCAGTTCTCCTAACTTCCTGAAAGCTTTGTCAACTAATGATATTCATCTTTTAATTTAATCTATAATAAAGAACCTTGTCAAAGGATTTTCGTGGTAGAATTGATCATTTGCTTTAGAATTCTCCGTCAACCTTGGTCGTTCAATAAGCTCAGCTATATTTCCTTAAAAATATAAAAGATCTTTTTATGTATGTACTTCCCTCTCAGGGTCCACGCTTCACACCCTTGCAGCAACACCTTAATATTTCAACAACATTTTCTTAATTCCACCATCAAGACCTTTCCTCAAAAGTCCCTTCGTTATGTTAAACTTTCTCGGTTGCTGATATTCTTCTTCTTTTATGTACTATTTTCTCAGGGTCCACGTTTCTCACCCATTCAGAAACACCCTGTAGATTTTACACTCCCGGTTCCCATACCTAGACCTCCACTCACCAATCCCTTTGCCTTATTAAAACTTCTTTAGCCGCCGATACACTCCTTCAAGTCTCTGCCGTGCATCTTCAATCCAAAGAAAGACTCCTATCGAAGTTCGAGCATTGATCCACCTGTTCTAGTTTTTAATGATCGTCAAAACTCCCTTTGAAAAAACCAAGCATCCCTGAGGAAACAAAGGGTAATTCTCGAATGTGATGAAGTGCGTTATTTATCCCTCTCTCCCCCGAATAGAAAATCCCGTGGCTGGGAGAGGGAGGCTGCATGTGGCGCAGGCTCTTGTACGTGTGGGCGAATCGCTCGACAACTCCGAGTTGTGTTATCGAGCGATTCGAAAGGCCCGCACTGGCGCAGGGATGCGTCGTTCCCGGGGAAAACGGAGACTCTCCCATTCGCCGCCAGGGGCGTGCGGAGCGCGGGATTCCCGCGGGAACGGGGGTTTTCCCGCGGAAAAACTCCCGGAAAATAAATTTGGAGGAATCGCTCTCGATGATTCTGCGTTAAAGGGAAAATGTGTACGAATCGGTCCTAATCAGAGTGGGCGGAAGAAGAAATCGATCCTCCTTACTTTTTGTTACGCCTGAAAGGGTTTACGCTACGTTGAAAACTGTTTCAATTTTTGTGGTATACTATAGTTAAGATATTATACATTATAGACCACAATAAAGACATAATTAAGACATTATGAAAATTTTGTATTTTTATACACGAAGGTTCACTAATCCTTCTCGATGATAACATTCTCCTTTGCTACTCCTTTCATGGAATAATAATTTTCTCAAATTCCGTACATCATCAAAGAATCATTAATAATTTATTTCGATTTACTACATATGTAATACATACTTTGATGTTTTACTCCAAAGATTTTTAATATTTATAATCGAAATTCATGAAGATTATATTAACAAACACCTCTGAAAATTATAATTTTTAATCAGAGATTATGTTCCGGGAGCTTTCCAATATTAATAATGGAAATTCAACGAGAATATTTAAATAAATGCCTCTAAATAACCTATTATCTAATCTTAAATGAAAATTTTAGTTATAGGATTTTTTACTTTATAAATAAACTTGTTATGAACCTTGATTTTATATGAATAACCATGTAGCAATTAAAAATGAAGATAAAACAGGCACCGCATAAGTAGGAAGTAAGGTATGAAGTAAAATACTAAATGGTTCTTAATTAGCAATAATTCTCATTTAATTGTATTTCTATATTCAGGATTTGGAGGAGAGACACTTTCCCCAGATTTAAAAGCAGTAATAGAAATTAGCGAAAAGCAACAACAGGAAAGCGGTGAATCATATTTTTGAATTTCTGTAGAGGATTTCGATGTCACAAAATTTTAAATGATTTTTGCTCAAGTCAGATTTGGATTTTCAAAATGAGTGACAAATTCAGAATTTCTTTGAGAGTACTACTATATTTTTTTCAGGAAAATAATCTGGAGACACTCAAACTGTGTACGTCCATTTAGATTCATATTTACATTACACATAAATAGTTGATCCGTCAAGTAAGTGCGAGGAAATACGAGGAAAAATTATTTTTTATCAAACCCTCTGTATATGCCTAATAAAAATGTTAAAACTCCGTTACATTTATTGCTACTGTACCATTAAAACTCGTGACTCTTTGAAAAAGGGTACCAAAGGAGTAAAATCATTTACTTTTTTTCATCGTTTGAAATGTTTCATAATTATATCAAATGATACTATAAAAAGTCTCCAATCGCAAACATTTAATTTCATCGCTTTCAATAGTAGCGCTAAATTAGAGTTTGATAAAAATATATTTGAATAACAGAAGAAAATAAAAATCGAAGAGATAGCAAGAACGTCCAAGGCAGCAATATGTCTAGGAAATGATAGTTTACTCTTAAAAGTAGTTTTAGTGAAATTAATCTGACATCTAATTCTTTTATTATTTTCCTTAATAGCATATAATCTACAGAATATTTGGAAAGAAACATTTTTATCGTAAGGACTTGGGAATATTAAAATTAAAACTGATTTGATACTGTGACAAAATAGATGAATTTTAGATTTTTCATGTAACTTAATATATAGAATAAAATCTAAAAATAATCTGTTGCACATCTGAATTGCAACGATGAAAAATTATGCTTGGCAATTTTTTCCATTTTTCCAATCGATACCTGTTTTAACCATAACCTACTTCTCTCTCCAGCTTTATACTTAGCACATATAAATGCAAGTTTATTTAGGATTTTGATTGTTCAAAATATCCGTATAAATTCCCTGATATTTATATATATTTCTTATATTATATTATTATTTCTTAATATAGAATATTATTCTAATGAAAAAATTAATTCAAAGGATATTCAAAGCATTATTGACAAGGTATGTATTAATGGGAAATTCAGTTTAAACATAAAACGAGTTCAAGATTAGGATAGAAAACCATGAAGTTGTCATACACGAAGAATAATGACAATCTCCATCATAAAAATGCAGTAGTGGAAAAGTTCTTTCGTTGTCCCAGGATGTAATTCCTAACAATATTTAAATCCTCAATCCTATGGGACGCAATGAAATTTTCGGAAACCATCCCAGCTTCATAAACTTTCTCTTTTGGAAATTTGTTCTGAGGTCGTTTCTTCACAATCCAAAAGCGGTCGCAATTTTTGTTCTTTTCAAACTGTGCGCAGAAAAGAATTTAACGGAAAATCATGTTTTATTCGTTCACTGTGAAGAAGGGTAGAAAGACCGGTCTATTTCATCCATGCAATCTTCCAGAAAAGGTAATTAACAGCACGTGGAAGGCATTTAACTTTATCTCATTACAAGAACCCTATTATGATATGAATCCGGAGAAGCATCTATATATAATAGATAGACTGAAAAAATGTTTGTTGCATAACCGCTATGCTTATAAACCGATCCCTTTCTGATTTAAATATTTCTATTCAAACGAATGAAACAGTTTTCAAAAAATTCGCAGGTGACGAACTTTGCTTGAGTGTCTTTGACAAAGGGATATCAAGAGCGAATTTCTAAAGAACCATCTCTTAATTTTCCTCGTACTCCTTTACTAAGGTACAAAATTAACTTCATTTTCTGTTTAATCTAAATTCTATTTATCTTGATTTTCGGTTCACTGATATTATCGTCGCGACAATCTCTGCTTGAAGCAGTAGAAATGCTGATGAATAGAGATTACTACGATAAGATCTCAGAAGTCTTCGTCGCTTTCACGTAACTACAATGTTCCAGCTCATTATAAGATATTTCGGAGAAATCCAAAAATACCTGATTGACGTTTCAAATTATACCGAATTTCAATAAAGAGATAATAAAATTTTTAAAGAACTCACAGATTATGACCAACTAAAGTATTATTACCGATAAACCTTAGATAAGGTAAAAATACATCTAGAGTATCAAGATGAATGTTAAAAGAATCCGTGATTGATGCACTACTAGGTAATGTAGAAAAATCATTTCAAAAACGTTTTTCCACGTATTCATCAACTAGATCATGAATGGTACCATATTAAACATAGGCAATTTATTTTTTCAAGTTGATATCGTTATTGATACCAAAGCTAAATAATATACATATAGGACATGTCAAATGCTATTGTTTTACAAATTAATTATATTAAAGAAGTACCAAATATGAAAGAAGAAAGGAGTTTAAGTTTGACGATAATTGAAATATGTCAGCGTAGAAATTAGGGTTCACAAAACGATAATTCGTCAATACTAGAGAAAGCAAGTTATAAAATTTTTAAGGAGTATTTGCATAAAATATATATCCCATGAGATTAAAACTTTTGACTTTGTTCTTGAATAGCAAAATAAAAACAACACTTTAGGCTACGATATATTTGGAAATAGATTAGAAACCTATCTAAAATACAATTAAATATATGACGAAAATACATTTATTCTAATTTAACACGACTTTTTCATAATTTTCGCTGCTATAATTTGGACACTGCTTTATACTACAATACATGATTGAGGTGAAAAATATCTAACAGTTATAATAATATGTGTACTCAGTCACTGCTTGGCGAGTGGCAGGGGGTGGAAACTATGTATCTTTACTATCGGTTACTGTTACTTAAAAAAAACTGTAGTATTTCAAATAACGATTCCGCCATTCCGCTGAAGCAGAAGGTAGACGATGTTATTTTCAGTGAAAAGAGTGGATATGGGAGCAAATTTGTCATAAATTTATGGAATCCTATTTAAAGGTCTGGAGTAAGGTGTATCCCCAAAATCCGCTCCGGGTGGCACCAAGCGCTGGCCGGGGAACCAGGGTAAACTATCCTAATTGAGCTCAGGAAGTTTTCTTGGGTTATAAACCGGGAAATGTTGGATGAATCCGACGTTTCGGCAACAACCTCTTTTGCCATTTTCACCCGGGCCGTATATGTACCTGGCCTTTACCAAAAACTCGGCATCGTTGAAAATGACAGCAGAAGTTGTTGCCGAATCGTCGGACGCATCCAACATTACCTGGTTGTTAACCAAAAACTTTCTGAGCGGCATTCACCGGGAAAGCATCAGATCCTTCTGAACCCTAATTGAGGTTATAATAAAAGAATCTCGAGGGTGAAAGACAACATTAAAAATTGTCAGCAATAAAAAATAAGTTTCTTCTCCTATATGTCTTAAAGATCTCATTTCTTGCAACATCTTTGAAGAACATTGCGACGGGCGAAGAACTTGAGAGCTGTATTAGTCAGTGGCGGAGAGCTATGGAACCGCCCGATTAAGCACCAAAATACACTAATGCATAACATTGGCATAAATAATGTAGCTTATACGCAACTTCAGATTGAGTAAAATTATATTGTTTTTAACGTCGATCAAAGATGTACGAGTACCTACTCCACAAAATTAAATATAAAACAAAAATGGAAGACTTCTTCGGAGAATAAATGTGATCATTAAGTACAATATTTGTAGCATAACCTCTGAATATTGTGGATATTAATAAACAAAATCATAAGGCTTTAGCATCTTCTTAGATGAAAATATTAAGCATCTCGATTCTAGAACGGCATTACGATTGATGCACAAAGCGCAACTTGAGAGAATACTCATACAAATAGCAAATTTAAAATGTCTTCCGAAGCGAAAAGATATTTTAAGAAACGCACAAAAGAAAAATGTGCTTTTTTATTCAAAGAACCTATGGAGTTAACTGTCATGAGATTTCACTAAGTGTCGAGTAATTCGATGAGCTCGGTAGAACTGAATTTCGTCATAATTTTCATACGAAGGATTTCCTGTAGTAATCGTTGAGATACAAGGAAAATGAAGAAAATATAAATTTCATAACATGCATTGAAAATAATGAGGATATCATACTGAAAGGACACTTACCTTCAAAATCAGGAATCTCCATCCTTCAAATTACTCCAAATCAATCAATCCAAAGCACAACAAAAAAAATCCTCCTGTTATTCTTAATATTTATTTTTCCGACCTGAAATATATAAACAGACATGTATCAATTATGAAAAAATAAAAATTTATAAATTACCAACTACGTTAATTAATGTACAAATTTAAGCCCGAGAAATACAGAAAAATAATAACAAATCCGAGGTGTGTTTCTATCTCATTATTTTGTATTCAGTTTCAATATATAGCCCATCATTTTGCTTCTGATGCCCTCATTTTATTAACATCTAGAGAATCACATTGTAGACAAAAGGCATATGATTTAACATTATGAATGTAGAATTCAATAACTTTTCACATGAATTATTTGGTGAAGCATACATTGAAACTTTCCTGTATTAAAATACATACGAACAGCAAGGGAACAAACATTCGCAACAAGAAATTTTTATGTATCGTTTAGAAGAAATGGATAAATACTGTTTTTGCAAAATTAATTACTGTATAGAAATATTTTATAGAGAAAAAACTACCTTCTCCATAATTTTCTTTTGCATTGCTGAGGCATAATTTAACGACAGTAATACATGTAAGTCAGTAATAAACATTCATAAAATAAAGGGATTGGTAGATGAAGAGTGAAAAATTAGATGATATTTTTAACCTTAAGTAGCCGCATCAAACGTAGTTACGTAATTAATCGTGTGGGGTCAATCTGGCCCGAAAATTCTCTGAATTTTCAAGTCCTCTTTCAATAATGAATCAACTAATTCAATTTATCATAGTTCATAAATAATTCTTTATAAAAAACAATATAGATTTTTAACGTAATATATTTTTTATTAATTATTAATTAAATAAAATGTTTAAATATGTATCAAAATTGTTGCCAATTATTATGCTACAATTAAAAATCGATATCTCCAGAGTGCGTATGTTTAACTTTCACTTTAACTGCCAATGCCTTACTATTACAGCATGATCACTAGAGAATGTACATCTTCTTCGGTGTCTTTGTCTTCATGATAGGCGCTTGAAAGTGTATGCAATTTAGGTGCCCGAAAATCAATCAATCATTTATTTGAGAATTCTTTATAGGTATTCATAATAATCCCTTGTTAAAGGTGGGATACAACCCTCCCCAATTCGCCACGCTGCGTAGATGCGAGCAAGTTGTGCCCACGCTATTTCGATATCCACCGCGACGCACCAATCCGAAGCGAATAAAAAGCGCCGATAGTTGGGAGTAAGCGAATCATTTTTCGTTTTCTCTCTTATGCATCGAAATCGCGTAACAAAACGTGCACAAAACCTCATTTGCCTCACATATTAGAGGCAAATTCGGTTTCCCGGGCCTTTTGCAAGCGTTTCAATTTCACAGACTTTGCTGCAAGGGAGGACCTAACTGTGTTAGCTGCACTACAGGTCTCGACAACGCCTCTGCGCTTAGCAACGGATTGTTTGGATAGCAAGATGGCTCCCTAGCAACGGGTGACGTCATCGCCTTTGTGGTCCATGAGGAGATCGCGCTGCAATTTTGTTTTCACGACCAGGATTGCATCTGGCGATAGGGTTTCTCCAGGGGATCGTAAAAAGCCCTGATTAAAGTTATTTAGATAGAAATTGTGTTTACGTTTCCTAATGCACTGGTTATATGCGTAAGTAGAAAGAATTAGCGACTATCTCTGGATTTAATAAAAATATATCGACATAAAATACGCCTCAAATAAGGTCCCTGCATTTTTACGAAACTTACGGTTAAATTTGTTAATAAAAACAGAAAGTATTAATTTACTATATAATTAAATTAAAATAAATGATAAATAAACAGGTATACAAGAACACAACCTTGAAAACTTTTTTCCCCAGTAGCTAAAAAATTATATAATTATATTCATCTTGACCCAAAAGCTAAGGTTCTTGAATGAACTTAGATCTGCATCACTGAAAAAGTTTTAGCTGATGAAGTATTCGTCGCCTTATTTCCTAAATATCTGGAGTGAAGCCTATATGTACTAATTTCATAATATATATATATATATATACATAGTACATAATACCATGAATCAAATGGTTATCATACCTTAAAAGTATTTTCTATGAATTTAAAAGATAAGGAATATGGAGGAGTGAAAAATTAAAGTTATTAACGTATTGCAAGTATGTATTTCCTTAATACATACGTAATATAATAGGGGAAATACAATGACAAAGTGTTCTAACACGTTAATACATTTTGTACTCAAGTGCGACTGCACCAAAGTTACAACTCCTCCATCTAGTGGAGGAGTTATAGCAATAAAAATCAAACTCTACATTACTGAAGAAGCAATGCTATAATACTGAATATTTTAAATGCGTAAATAGATCAGTAAAACTTTCCGCAGTACAAAACATGCCAGTTTAAAATATATTCATAATAAATAACCTTAATACTGATCTCTATCTATACTGATATCTGATTTTGATTCTTTGTGACCAAGCGTTTTCTTTAAGGGCTAAATTTCTTTACAATCTCAAATAACTTGGTTACCTGTAGGATTTATGAGCGGTGAAACTCTTCTTCAATGCGCTAACCGCGAGCATAATATTCGTATTTTACAAGTTTGGCGTGCAGTTCTGCATTTTATGGGTTCAGCGCCTTCAAGGGAATAAATCCCATAAAACTTCAGCAATAAAAAAAGTTGAAGAAGGGTTTACGGATTTGTGCAGCAATCTTCTTCAAATCATTGCCAAATTTGATAAGCGATTTCTATCTTCATTTATTTATCATTAAAACTATCTCCCTCATAAAATCCAGGATTTTTTTGCAAACAATAGCGATTCTACATTTCAAATTACAGAACTTAAATCAAAATAAAGAGAGAATATCGTCGTATAATTTCTATGCACAGATTTGTAAATGTAACAAAATGAGATCGATCCCAAATAAATGCTATTGCGCGAAAGTGTAGCGATTGAAGAATAATTCTCCAAACCTCCAATCTGAAGATTGGAATTCACCTCATGTTTCCTCATTTATAGAGGACTATTCTGAAAAAGCCATTTTCCAAAAATCAGTTATTCTCGGAAATCATTCAAATAGCTAATTAACGAATTAAGGATAATGGAATATGAAATCAACGAAATAAAAACTTTCTATGACAATCGATAAAACGAAGGGGTAAGCATTTATGAAGTACAATCTACAGATAATTAAGATATTTATGTTCTAAAAACATTGTATTTACTAAATTAAATTGTTAAATCTTCCATCACTCGTATTTATTTTACATGCACAATACATTGTCACTGCAACTAAAGAAGTGAAATTTAATTAATTAGTTACGGGATTTCTTCACAAGTTCAAAGATATTGGATTTTTGTTTAAATTATTAAATTAATAAAGAAATTATTAAAGATGCGCATTGAATTGCATGTTATTCACTGGTATTTGTATTTTATACTATGCACATGGACTTTGTTTTATTGTCATAAATATATTATATATTTACTTATTTGTTGGTTAAATGTTATATCGAGTTAGTTGGTATCATCAAATCAGGAGACTGGTCATTTAATACATGACTATGTTCCTTCTATAAAAAATTTCTTTTTGTATGTTTTCGTTTGGTGATTGATTTTGGGAAGAGGAATAATAATTATTAATAGATTAACTAATAATACCAATTCAGGGATAAATAAACAGCTTAGATAATAAAAGTAACAAAAAGCTACCGATAAAACTTCCCAAACAAAAGTTAATGACCAAAAATGTACGAATTGAAGATAAATGAACCTGCAAACTATTGGAGTCTGAATTAAAAGTGCCATTAACCATAGAGTCCCTCATTTCTATGGAACCTTTCTTATTATTGCAGTGATTGTTAAAAGTAATTCCCTCAGAAAAAAGTACTCCCGAGAATCGAACCCGGGACCGCTTTCATCAAAGCAGAACGCGCTACCAACATGACTATCCGAGAGTCCTCCTCTTGATAATATCATTATTATTAATATAGACAGTTATATCATAATCCTGCCGTTACCAGAGTGACGTATGAATAGAATAGATCGGATAACCTCCATGAGAGGGCGAATGTAAATTCCAAATTGGTTTTGGAATTAGGTAATGTGATTCGATGGAGTCGCGCATACTTTCATACCTTATTAACGCATTTTATTCCCTCTCGAAATTTAGTCTCAAAAAGCCCCCCGCGAACGGCGACGTTTCTCGCAAATCCGAGCCCTCGAAATAGCGAACGACAAAAGGTAAAAATAAACAAAGATGGCGCCCTCCCGATCCTGATCGATACCGTCAAAAAATAGCGAAAGGGGATCAAATTCGACGAAAACAAAAACGCCGCTCGCTGGACGTCGAAATAAAGGACAGAATTCCGTCGAAAAATTCTAGTTCTGCCGACTATAAAATAAAAACAGTCGAAGGGGGAAGAGCGCGGAACAAAAAAGCAGCGAAATTCGCGTCCAAAATGGCGGCCGGGGTCGGAGCGAGCTACACATGCGCCACCTGCTGGAGAGGGAAGAGAAAGAGAAGGATCCGGGTTGAAAAAGGACCCCTCCCCTCCCTTGCGGATCAGGAATTTAGGGCGCAAAGGGGGAGGATTGGTTAAGGGATGAAAGGGGTGGGAAGGGAGCGTGAATTTGTGTGGGAGGCAGAACACAACGGCGGGATTAATTGATAGGCATATTTCAAAGCGAAGGAGCGATGGGTATTTATAATTGCCAACTTTGTATACGACGGATGTTTGAGACTATGAAGACGTTGGATTAAAAAGGCGTTTGATTTATGAAAAAGAGTGCGTTTTTAGGGGAAAAGTGCGTTGCGCCGCTCCTAGGCTATCGATTGGGCGCGAAAAATTGAGATCCCCGGCTCCGTTCGTTAGATCGAATCTCTTCGCCCAATTTCAAGAAGAGCTCGCTAATTAATTAAACTGATGGTTAGCTGCTGCGAGATCGCTACCCATGCGTTCCGTTTCTTTTACTCTATGCAATTTTATCACTTCCAAATTGACAGCTCAGGATGCTGTTTTCAAATCAAAAAAGCAAAGCTCGAATTAGATTAGTAAAGCAGCATTCAGAGCAAAGCAATACTTTAACTAATGCAATATTTACTGCAATGAAAATATCTGAAAACCTAAGATATATTAATATACCTCAAGATATATTTTCCCTCTAAAAAATTACTATAGTTGGAGATTAAACATACTTCTTTGGCGTTAATTTAATATAATTGTTTACTAATACTGATTAACTGATATGATATAACTGATAAAATTATATTTAGTCCTCAGTATACCTTCTAATTACGTAAATTCTGAAATAAAAAATCAAAATTAAGAAAAAATAAATTTCAAAATCGCAGAATTTTACTAATACCTCTTTTGAACCTACTATGAAGTTTAGGAGAAGTTTATTAAAAGCTTTATGAAAAAACATCAGTTTATTCAATCACAATACCTATTTTAACGGCTTTAAACCTGATTTAAATGAGTTCAATTCGATTCTTCATCATCATAAGTATCTCGACTTCCGTGGTAACTGAATACATATAGTTAAGCTGCTTATTGGAAATGCGCATTGCTGTAAATTGGGATTCATAAAATTTACGTAGCTGATAGCTTCGAGTAATAGTAGAGTAGGTATAGTAGAGATCACTCTATGGTGAAGAGTACAATTTTCGAAATTAATTTATAAATGCATACACGCATACGCATCACGAAGAGATTGATCCCTATCCAAAAATGGTTAATCCTTATCCAAGAACGTAGTCTATATCTACCCTTAGATATAAGGAATTTACCGATTTTTTTTTAACTTTTCTTATACAATAATAACCGACTTTGATAAAGGCTGAGCAAATTCAACCTTACTACAAAAATTCTATTTTCATATCGCATGTAATAATTTCTTCAAAAACGATATTTTTACCGAAAAATATCGATATGAGCTGAAATAGTTTTTAAATATGATCAACGTTCAAGAAAAAACTAACCTGAAGAGTAATCATCACTGCTTACGAACTCACAAGAGTATATCCCCGATGAAACCTGCTCGAACAAAATAAACGTAAGTAGCATTTATATACTGATTGCAGAAGGTCATTATTTGTCCATCAATTGGATGCAGAAAATAAAAAATCAATAATTTGGGAAAAGGAGGCAAATCATTGAATATTCTAGTTTCTTGAAGTTGCAGAATAATTTGAATGTACGATACGTAAGATTTAACCAAAATGGTAAACACAAAGCCGAACATGCAAGCTATTTTCATACTATTTTCCCATTCAATTTCCTTTTAAGAACAAATATTTGCGAGTTTATTATGGAATTTAATATCCCTCGAGAGACGGAGTAAGAAAGTGGACATTCAACCAGCGCTATTAAGGAATAAAGGAGTGAAAATACCGAAGAGACTTCAAATTAAAAAAAAGGAAGCAATGGGTATGATTACGATGAAGGCGAAAGATTGGCCGTTCTCTGGAAGGAAGTGAAAAGACTCGAGATAAGACACAAAGAGCTTAACAATTGCCATCTCCACACGCGTACGGTAACGCCCGACGACGAGATTAACTTAAATTTTCATCAAAACGGGAGAAGAATGAGCGGTAAACTGAAATAGACATTGGAGAGGTTCTCTTAGTTAGCACCGGCGCAAGAAATGAAATGGTCCTTTCATACTCATTGGCGCAGTTTTGGAAGAAAGAATGTAACCTCATACGGATATGAGGATAGTTCATATAGGACCGATTAAGACCAGATTTGCATTTGCTGTTAAACATAGATGAGTTTCCGTGAACTTCTTAACGGTGAGGAACTTTGGTTTAAGAGTCTCTGGACGACTCAATAGTCCACAAAACTGTATCATATATCAATGATATATTATACTATTACTGACAAAAATATAGTAAGTAGAAAAGGCAATAATTTTACATATGTAGAAGATCGCGTGACATTACCTGACAAAATGGTTTCCATTCTCAACCAAATTACATTAATCAGATCCTGAACCGAGGAATTTTGAATTGAAACTTACTTAATTAAACATTATGCGCTTACTTCATTAAACCCCATCAACCATTTCCAAAAAAAGAATCAATTTCAATTCAAAACCTACAGTAAATAATTTGCTGATCTAAATTTAAATGTATTAAACATTTGAAAAGAATTTACCAAAATTGACTCCGTCTCATATGAATTTCGAGTATTTTGTTAGAAAAATTATCAATTTTTTTAGAGAGATATTGTGATTACCGATTTTTATGCTACTTTGTGGTAAAAAGGTGTGAACACTTTTTGAAGAAATCGACGTATCGGTATATGTATACCATTATTTCTGCTATGTAAAATATCAGCAGAATCAATTTCATATGAGAAGCCAGTGAGAATTAGTGAGTGTGAGTGGGTTGAAATGAACCAGACTCTCCCAAAACCTTTATTAATATTTGATTTATTGTAATCATAGACTCATTATAAAAGGGATGAGATTAACCTTCATTACTATAGAGTATTATTAAAATGGAGGAGTTATATTATCTTAGGCACTATTCAGATAGCATTCGACAAGTACGGAATGGAAGAATATTAAATACAAATGTAAAATTATTCACGGGGTACTAAATACTATCTAATACATTTCCTGCAACGAATTACTTTCCTTAAATTTAATTTTGACCGACATTGTTTTAACTTCACTAAACAGATCCATCGCCGAACTTCATCCTTTGACCCTGACCCTTCTTAAATAGACTCAGACATTCTTTTTCTCTTTTTTCCACAGCATCTTCACTTTATATTACTTCCTTAATGTATATCTATCATCTCAAGGCCACTGAACTTCTTTATTCTTCTACTTTAAAGAAAGAATCTTTGCTAGCATAGTAACTTAAACGCCTCGTCCTTATATATCAAAACCATAATAAGATTACAATATGCTTATCGTGTTTTCTCTAACCCAATCTTACCGGAAACCTTCACCATCTCCTCTCGATACAATTCGTTTTACGCTACAGTTACTCGAGAAATTTATTCAATATATATTTCCATAAAGCACACTTTTGTTTATAAATTTAGTATTTTAAATTGAAATGAGCAAAAATAATATGCCTAATTAAATTAACAGATTCGGTTAACATTTACAATATTTGGTAGACCTTCCATTCCTTCTCAGTGTTCCTGTATTATAAAATAAATCCGCATAATCGAATTATGGCTACAAACATCTAAATATTATGAATTCAAGTACTATTTTGTGTTCTTCTAACCAATGCTATCGTCTGCCGAATTTAGACAGTATATTATATTGTGAAAACCAAAAAATTGATTTCCTTACTCTTTGGATCATTATTTGAAGCAAAAACTCAAACCATTAGTTGGATACATTTTTTCGAGATGAATCACAGCAAATTTGCGTTATGATTATTATTTTTTTATATAATACCTATCTTCCAACGATTCATCTCATATTGCGGCAACATTTTTAGATCGCTGGTTAAGAATTTGTTATAATTCCTCCTCATGCTTCATTCCCAACCAACTAAATTCATTTTTTTCTGAGCTCGAAATATACTGACAATGAAATTTATACATAAAACTCTTAAATAACTAAACAATTATCTTATTTCTATACTTTTAGGTAAATTTGCAATTGGCCAAAAAGTCTAACTGAAAATACGTAAATGAGTGTTCTACCTTTTCGAAGGTTCATTTGCATCAAAATTAAAATTCAACACCATTTCGTTATGATGTCCTACTGAAAATTTAGCTCTAATATTAAAAAAAAAATGGCAGGGTGACTATTATATTGACTCAGCCGTCCAAGATTCTGTAGGAATAAGTGTATAATAACCTGAAGATATTAGCATCAATTCCGGTTAAGACTTGACATTTTAAATTTCCATTACAGAAATTAGCTTGCCTATCCAAGGCTTGCCCTACTTTGTCTTCACATAAAATGATATATATAAAAGATGGAGAACATTTCTTGAGGTCCTTAGGACAGTAAGGAAAGCCCCATAGAGAAATTTCCAGAGAGGAGTCGACTGTTTTTAATAGTGAGAAAAAGTTTGTCAGAAGTGGGATTCGAACCCACGCCCTCATACGAGGACCAGAATACCCGACTACTCGTTTGAAACGAGTAAGGCAATGCCTTGAGTCTGGCGCCTTAGACCGCTCGGCCATCCTGACATCTGAATGTTGTGACGATATTTACAGCTCTTAATGGAGTGGTTGCCAAATCTTTTCTTTCCTCTTCGGTATGCTGACGTCATCATGTGACGTCAGAGGCGGCATGCTTAACGTATTCTATTCGAAATGGGAAAACATACAGAGAATAATCGGATCTTATTCGTCGTCAAAGTCAAAAATCTTTATGAAGCGAAATTCCATTTTGCAATGAAAAAGTGTACTGCGAAATATCCCGCGGATGTAATGCAAATTTATACACAAGAATCATACGGCACACTGGGCTGGCCAACAGCGGGGTCCCGTGGGTGCAAACATTCGGGCCCTGGATTTTAAGAGGCCCGCAATTTTAAGGGGTCCCTATTTTTTAGAGCCTCCATTTTTACGGGCCCCATCCAAAAGAGGTAATTTACTTGTATTCGAACGGTAATACATATGCAATAAATGTTGGCACCTGAATTACCATAATTTATTAAGAACTACTCAAATCAGTTAGATATGAAAATATAATAAAATACTTTGTTCTCGTATAAAGTATATTATTACAATGCTTTTTTACACAGTAAATTAACAAAGTATTTTCACTTCATTTTTATATCCACCTAATTCTAATAGAGTTCTACTCAGTGACGGTTCTTTCTATCAATTCTAAAAGGTAATTATCGCATGGATAGTGGAGATGAACTCCAGTTAGAAATTTCGCATCCCTTTAACATCGCTTTCCCTGGCAACACATCAAGATTTAACCTACGGCGCACCACTATACCACTGCACACAGGTAGAGAAGAAAAAGAAGTAAAAATTCTGTTTTAACCATTCGACGCAGGAAATATGTATTAATGTATTCCAAACTGACTATGCTACTATAACTGATTATGCGAATCATAATTGCGAAAAAATTAGTAAGCATACACAAAATCCGATAATTTTCGTTGAAGTAGTACTCGGTTATAAGGAGGGACACGAACATTTTTTTGGAAGGGTTAATTTCATCTTTTCATACATGTAGCTGTTACACAATAATTGTAATTGTTTAACCCGAGAGTGATATTTAGCGTTTTCGGATTTTAGATTTCCAAATAGGATAGTGGCCAATAGTCCAACAGTGATAGGGATAAAATTAATATGTCCAATCTTTACTTGGTGGAACGGTGGTATAACCATTTTAAATAAATGGAAAATACTAAGGTCATTTATTTAAAATAGTGATAGGGATAGCTATAATTTATGATTTTGATTGAGAAGAATGGAAAATAAACTTTAATTTTATTGCAATGAATATCAATAAAGAGTAGGCGAATAAATTTACAAAATCCTGCACACAAAGAAATGGTAGAGAAGCATCTGGCGATACTCTTCGCTTATCGAATTTCTCCAAACATTAAATCTCGAGAGGAAAAACAACGCGAAACTAAAAGAAGTGAATCCTGCACCGATAAAACTCCAGATTTTTATCGCTATGAATGGGTGAATTAAAATCGACGCTCCCTTTCCCCATTCATACTTTGCAACCATTTCTAAAATTAAATGTTGAGAAGGCACGTGAGCGAGATAGAGTTGGAAAATCCAGCTCAGCGGTAGGGGGAAGAGAGAGGTAAGTTCCCAAGAGGAAACTCACTCCGGAGAGGGATGGAAAGGGTTAGCGAGGAAGTTGAGGGAAAAGTAGACGGCGTAGGTGGGCTGGAAATGAAAGGGATCCAAAGGGATGCTGCGAAAGAGAAGAAGAGATAAAGGGAAGACAGAAACAATATAGAAGGAGGGAAAACGAAGCAGATTGTCACCTCGCGAAAGGGGAAGGAACGAGGAAGGTAGAGGAGATGAATAGGATGTTGCTATGCGAGGGAAGAAGGGCAAAGAGAAAGCACGTTCCCAGGTGTACGTCGCAAGTGTGCCTTTGTAGTGGAATAAGTAGCAGTCACGCTTGCGACGTAAAGCGGAGCGACGACTGAGGAAAGAACATTTATGACGAAGGGTGCAATGGGTTTAATTCCTGCGAAATTTAAAATAAAAAGGCTCGTTAAAATACACCACGAGGGATTAAATTTAATGGTATTCCAAAATGTCTTGTTTCTGCTACCATTTCCTGATTGATGGAATAATTTTCATTCGTCGAGAAAAATGTATCTTCCATTTACTTCATCACTGTATTATTCAACCATTTCCTGATTTATCTAATGCTACATTTGTAAAGAGAAATATGTATTTCATTTACTTAGTCTTACAATTAGAATCAACAGTTTGGGCCGAGACTTCATGTTATGGAACCATCATGAAAAAAGTGAGCACAAAATTTTATAATACCACAAAAACATTTTATTGGAATACGACCAAGGTTTCGACTCATGGAGTCATCCTCAGGTATTCCAATAAAAATGTTCTGTGGTATTCTAAAAGTTGGTGTTCACTTTTGTTCTTTACTTAGTCTTCTTCATGGCTGTGGTGACATGAAAGCTCCCTCAGTAGCTTATGATATAACTTGTTCCTTGTACCGTATCTCGATCAATGACATATTTTTCCTTTCTCTTTTAGCACACGATAAAATAAATATAGCATTTAATTTCGCCATAGTCTAGATGATATGATGACTTGAAGGCTACTTAAGTATGAGTGATAGAGAATACTGGTACTAATTAAAGTATCACCTCTTGGAATGCCAAGAAAAGTATTACTCGCAGAGTATTTGTGCTTCACTAACGTGGACATGTTCCGCTTGGTGACTTAGGAGGAAAGCAAGTGCAAAATACCTCACTCCTCATCCTGCATAGTGAGCCTCAATTAGAATGGGTGAGATACCAACTGGCCTTTGGGTTGAATATTCTACAGAACAAAACATTTCGAAAAAGAAACGTTTGAAAAGTACTTCACAAAAATTCCGCAATAAATAATGATGAAATACTATTCTTGTTCTAGTATTGTTCGTCAAACTTAATAAATTCTGTTTTCTTGATAAAATAAGTCCTTGATTAAAATTCCGCCGGCATTGATAAATACAGAGGGGTGGCAACCCTCTTGATGATTTTAGCAGAGCAAACAATTTGCTAAGAGCATGAAATCGGAGCCCAAACTGAAAACCGCCGAGTATTACACCCTCATCCTTACATTTACTCTACGACGCTATATTTAGCACATATATATGGCATTTTAATGTTAATTAAAGGTTAACTGTAGACAATTAAGACACTTTTACTGACGTTTTTATAAAGTAAGTGTGTAAGTATTACACCAATACTGTAAAGTTTCTAGATTCGCTTTGACGAGCAGGAAATGTAAACTTATCTAAGATAGCTTCTACACGATACTTAAAATATAACAGCTGTAATTTGCTTTTAATTTGCATTTTATCAAATGCTGAATTCATAAGAAACTATACGCTTTTTCTATACTGCATAGTCTAAAATGCGTGTTTTTTTTATATTGCAGTATTCATCGATTTCAATAATTTCTAAATCGGGGAATAATACAATGTTTATGTGAAGAATAAATATCCGTTACCCTATACCCCCTTCCCGGAAAAGATTAGTAGAAACTGGTTGCAGGAAGAAATGAATGAAAGAGTTGTAAATGATACTCCTACAATTCATAGCTATAGACCTTAAAATAATAAAATATGAATTATATACGTCTAGAGTAAGTAGTAATTAGCTCATTATTCGTTTACCTAATTCACATACGTTGATAATAGATAAAAATCGAAAAATACTATCATAAAAGTTCAAATTATTGTAATAAGTAATATTATAGAAGCTGATTCGACAATACAATCATTAATTTTTCAAAACAGCGTATTTTTCTATTTCTGAATCTCAGTTACAAGGATGGTAACGGACTAATTAGCAACATTTGCAATATATCTTACTTCATCCTTCATTGCTAGATAAGTAATATCCAGGAGTATCCTACAGGGAGGTTTACATAACTCGAAGTATTAAACCTGAATGAGTTTTAACAGATACACTATAATCCTTTTCATTATTTACTCATATTCTTATCGGACATAATTACATTTTGAATACGAAATTCCTTCAATATGTTCTTCATCCGAATTACTATATATGTAAGTTACTATATAATACATTTATATCTATTTATTATTTACATATATTACACATATAAAATGTTCTTATTATATCTAAGGTTACATGAATAGAAGTTATGATATTCATTATATGTATATGCAGACGTAAATGTGTAGATTTACTTGATGTATTTCCGTAAGAATTACATGAATATTTTATTTTATGTTAATTAATTATATTATTATTATTAATACTTTTAACAATGTAAAATTTTGTAACTGATCTCTGCCCGTAATGAATGAATAAATAAATAGCTTGATGGAATTATTCCCTAATTGGCAACTAATAGTAAGGTATGATATACTCGATGTTTAGGTGAAATTATAACGTAAATCTAATAAACTCAATTTGAAAATTTGTTTCAGAAACCTTAGAGATGGACCCATTCGCGAATTCTCCTCAAAGGTAACCTAAATTGCGCTCAAAGGAGAAATTTGCAACAATCGTGTCCTGTTTCAAAAAAACCGGAACAAGCCACATTCGTGGAACCACGCTTCGGAGAAAGTGAAAACTCTTGCTGGAGTTTACTCAGGCGTAAAAATTTAAAAAAGATGTTCAAATAGAAAACAACTGGGATATTCCGGCTGTTAACAGTTCTTCGCGTTTCTTTTTCCTCAAAGGAAAACGTCACTACAAGATAGGAGAGGAAAAAAGGATTATTTTAATTACTAAATCCACAGAAAGCTTTAAGAAATATAAATTTACAATTACGCATAAATTAAAGCCTTTGAATCGAAAAAATTAAGGTATATCTGGGATCATACACGGAGTTCCATCAAGTTAAGGCTTCTTCGATTGAATTTAAGGTATATTCATTTTCGCGGAAGATACCGTTTCTCTCAAGTTTCTTATATTATATTTAAAACGAATGATATTTGAAATGAATGGTTTAGAATGATTTGTCATTGATATGGAGTATGTGAGAAATGAATAAATAAATAAATTAGCCTTTCATAGGTAGCGCCCGCAAGAAAGTCCTAGTGACTTTTACGTAAATATATTCCTAATCTATTATTATTTTGATAGTACTGATATTGATAATGATAGGGATATTCATGCTTTTTGCTTAAATAATTTGTGATATTTAATGCTTCTAAGACCATATTGCTTATCTATTTTATCCTTTTAAATTCTGTTGATTTGATTTTGGTGCTGTGACATTGATTGTAACAAAAAGGTATATCTCGTTGAATAAATAAATATATTTTCCCTCATTGTAAGCTGAAAAAGCATGTGATATGAGAATATTTTTCTGTACCATGCACAAAATTAACAATGGTTTTCATAAAACGCTAGTTAATTAAATTACGCTAAAGTCAGAATTCTAAAGATAAATAAATTATATATGATCGCAAAATTTCGGAAATAAAATAACGATAAATTTGCGATTTTCCTAAATTTCCATAAATAACATTTACTGCATTCTACTTTCTCTGAGAAACGTATAATGATATGAGTATGCAGTTGCAAGGAAGATTGAAACATTTTGAGGTGATTGATAGCAGGTTATTCAGGGCTATTACCAGTTTGCGGAAACATCTCCGCAGTTGAATATACATTCCTTCTAAACTACACTTCTTTCTCTTGCTTCCGGCTAGATAACAAGGCCCATGACCGATATGAGATGCATTACGATTTCGCTTGGGTCAAATGACTCTATCTCGAACGCGGCCACTTTCGAATCACGACGTACGAATTATGACAGGGTGCTTAATGGATTGCCCCGAAAAATGTTTTCAGAATGGGACACCGTAATGTATCTCTTAGCACTGTGATGGAAATATTTCCTCAACTTCCATTGATCTTTCAGTGTACGTAATTTATATAGTTCTCAAATAATTACAAGTGAGTTATAAGTACATAATTTACCCATCGATGATGAAGAAAAGTGTTGTGGATTGGAAGCTGTACTCTATTGACCCATCGATCCTTTATATCGTTCGATATTTCTACATATTAATCTATGTTATTTGCTACCGATATATCGATAAATAACATACCTTTATTCATCGATATTCATAAGCAATGGATCTATAGTCCCATAGTGAAACGCCATATCATCCTTATCGATAATTTGCAAAGAGTTTAACTTGAAACTTCAATACGGCCTGTTTCAGCTTATTGAATCATCAATAGGCCTAATTTCCGCTAAAAAATCCACCATCGACATAATAATAATAACTTTATTATATTATATATTAAGGGCAAGATTTAAACTTGTAAATATCATCTCAGACATTACAATTAATAAATATTCTAACCATAACTACTGCTTCGCTTTTTATGTATCGATGGACTGAGATATGAAAAAAGAGTACACTATATATACACTCATATGCATATCCAAGCACCGAATTGCAATTTTAAAAATCTCTAATGCTGAAATATGATCGCATTATAATAAGGTAATGCCCATGAAAGATTAGTCAATGCAACAATGACGCCACAAAACAGAGGACTAGGAGAAATAATGATTTAAAAAGACATAGCGGATTTTGCTTAAAAAAATATATCAGAGTAAAAAGGAATATGAGAAGAGGGGAGGAAGATGGATAAAGCAGATGATGCAGAAATGAATAAATGGTATGGAAAATAATGAATGAGGTTCGTGGTTCAGTCACAATTACGCGGAATGACAAAGAAAAAAAGCAAAACATTGTTATGCATGGGTATAAGAGGCAAGTTTGTGTACTTGACTAGGCTTTAGGCCGTGGAAGTATGTACTCTGTTTGAAGCTTATGTCTATACTTTTTCTTCATGGAAATAATATCCTGATTTGATTAAAAATTCTTTTTAATTACTATGAATGCATCTAGATGCTTCTAGCATACGGGAAACTCTCAGGATATGAGGGTATGAGAAGTGCTGGTTCAGCGTAGCTATTCCCGTTTCATCTAAATGTCAACCGACGGAAAATGCAGTTTCTAATGAAAATTATTTAAAATGAAGACTTTGAAAAAGAAAGAAATCCTTCCATGAGGCTTTCAGTATTTATTTATTTTTGGCAAATTCTATCCATTGTCTACAATGGGACATCGATTGACTAACTCCTTAACTACTACTCCCTTCGAATGTTTACCAATTCTAAAGTTATCTATTATTACTTTTTTCGGTAAACAAGGTGGACATTTCCTGCGTACAGAGCCAGCAATGACCAATAAACTTTTCTCCACACCAATCAAAGAGTACGAAGTCTCAGAAAAGACTTACAATCGCTATGACTCCGTAGCTTTTCTCAGAAAACCTGATTTCATGGAGATAGATTTCTTCGATATGGATACATCTAAGAGTGTAAAAACCCCACAATAATGTTATAGGGAAAAATTGTACTGCAAACTTCTGGAAAAATTCCACTCAAAACAAAGGTGTTGCTTTCTGGTTGGTCTGTATTTCATTTGAATTTAAATTTAAGTAACGCTGAGTATAGAGTACAAAATTGAATTTTTCCAGCTTACCATCTATAGCATCTTTGAAACATACTCGTGGTAAGGGACAATGGAAATAACAGTTACAGAATGTAATTCCTCGGGGAATTTAAAATCACGAACAGACGAAATAATTGAAGCATTAAAACCAGTCAAGAAATACTATAATAATCGATTTACATTAACTTAAGATAATTCGATAGCAATTATTAGTTTATCGTCTCCAAATATTCCCTCGCAATTTGAGCGCCTTGATAAAACCTACTCCAAGTAACTACATGACCATTGGAGATCCCTGACCTTCACAACATATGAGCAAACATGAGCTCCGAATGCGTACACATTCCTACATACATTGATATACTGATCAATATCTGAGTGCGTATGTCCTGCGTTGACTACTTTAGCGTAGAGTACTATAGTAGCTCTATAACTTGATTACATAGCATAGCTGAAGATAATACAACATATATATTATATATCCTCTATGTTTCGTTTATTTGCAGGATAATAGCCCTTGCACGGATGTGTCCTTCGCCTCCCTAATAGACCAACATGATTTACCGGCAATAAAAATACTTACCAAAATAAAATCAACCCACAGACTGTCACTGGGATTTGAAATTATGGCATACAAATTATAGCATAATTTACCAAATAATTTAAAAGAATAATAGTTAGATACTGTTTCTGGGTAAGCTTAAGTTACACATTACACGGTTGATGAATCTATAAATTCAAACAACGTATATTATAAATGATACAGAATCAGGCGTAACTTTTTGATAATTATTAATGTTCAAGAACTCCATAGGAAAAAATGTACTAAACCACACAGTATTATAAAGATCGGCCATGGTTTCGGGTGTATGGTATGTCGCTGATATGTCGTTGTAGAATGGTATGGTAGCGTCGCTTTATGATGAAGTGACGCTACGAAAACATGGTCGATCTTTAAAATATTGTGTGATTTAGTAATCGTTTTCCTATGGAGTTCTTATAATATATATTATATTACATGTATGTATTTCTATCTACCTGTAACTTATTCATTTATTTATTCTTGTTATTTATTTATTCTACAATTAGGCACCAGGCCAGATGGAAGTCATTCCTGTGGCGGGAGTGGAAAATAAACTAATCTGCCTGGTATTCACCCTAGTCGGGAATAAAACCCACAAAACCTTCCGAAGGCAGTACGTCTTACATATTATTACCAAATTACAAAAATATTTCAAAATTTACAATAATCACACAATATTTCAAAATTACAATAGTAAAAAAATCACAAAAATGTAACAACAAAATCACAAAACCCTCTTAATTTTATTGATGAATACATTATAAGAAGGGAAAAAAGTTCTAAAACTTCTCCTGGTAAATTGTTCCATTCTACTATTCCCCGATTAAGAAGTGAATATTTACAAACGTCTGTTCTCTGCTTAAGAGTAGCGACTTTATGATTGTGGTCGTTTCTCCCGAGGCAATCCGGTTTCCTGAGTTTATTGTTTGATTCTTTCAACAAAGGATTTCCAGTTATAGTTTTTCTTATATTCCCTAGCCTTTTTATTTTACGTCTAGATTAAGAAGATATATCATATGTCTCCACAACTATTCTCATTCAGTTTCAATCGAAATAAAAATATCTTAAAATTATAATCCAATTTGAATCGTAATTTTGTAAATACATCTTGTATCTCATCTTTGATTTGTTCTTAAAGTAAATGTGTACATTTTTGGATGAATATTATGTATTATAATTTAAATATATGTAAGAGTACGTTTGTTAGTTTTTCTTGATGCGTAATCCCTTCTTGTTTCTATTATTTAACAACTGTTACTTTTTCCCCTTTGCCTTTTCGTTGATTTGCTATTTTTTCTAATCTTCATAACTTTCTTATGTTTCTCATTCTAATTCAGATTTGATTCCCCTCAATTTTGTAGTACGTCTATTTCATTGTCTAGATGGAAATCCAATCGTCTACCGTCATCTGCAGCACTTTCCACACACCCTAGAACTTTCTGTCAAACCAACTAAATTATTTTAGTTTTACTTGCGTTTAATTTTGTCCCAAAATCGATTGCGTTGTCGTATACGTTTATGATAGACATTTTAAAATCCTATTTTTGCGAAAACATTTCTCAAAAGGTTGTGTAGAAAAACCAATTCCTGGATCTACATGGATAATAACCGACTATTCTTGTTCGATGCTGGTTGTAAACACTAGTAGATCAATATAATATGATTAATACCCAAGTTTGGTGCCAAAAACTATTATGAGTCCATGTATTCCCTTACCATCCATAGTAGCAGCCTAGGGCAGGGGTAAATGCTACAGGCAAGAGGTCGAAGGGATAGCGTTCCATTATCAATAAATTATTTCATGTAAAATATAGCCATGAAACTTCGAACGGTACTATTTTTCTTACGTTCATGCGCCTAGTAGGGCGGAAAATATTCTAATTTACGAAGTGGCACGACCTCATAGAGAAATAATAACAGTGATTATTTATTTAACCAAGAACTTGAAAGAATATCTGGTTGGAGCCTTGCTTCCGCAAAATTAAAATATAGCTTTATAGTCACTTTCTTATCGTATTAATGTATTTAATTAGTTCATAAATATATTCTAACAAATTATTAGCAAAACTAGTCCAATACAACTGACACAAGATACAAACAAATAGAATGCAATGACAAACACAACAATAATTTATAGTAATAATTTATACCACTAACCTTAGGAGTAGTGCTTAATGGCGAATAGTAGACGCAAGAATAGAATGACTAACGAAAATATCTTAGGTACAGACTTCAGGTCAGTTTTCATTCCACGCAGGTGTTTTCCCAGACCAATAAAATAACCCTGTTTTATCTCGTGTAGTTGTACTTTTTCATTGGTGACCCGAATTATCTCCCCGATAATCATTAAATAGCTAAGGTATGCATCTATTAATTCTTATTTCTGACGAGGCTCGTCCAAATCAACATCAGCAAATACACGTAGCACTCCACAGTTCGATATCGAGCAAGGAGAAAATAAGTAATTCGTCCTATTTAAGTCATTTATTATTTTAGGTACACTCCTGGCCAAAATTAACGCAGCACCTCTCTAGCGATCCTTACGGCTGGTGCTGCGTTAATTTTGGCCAGGACTGTACCTTGTTCTTAGAATAAGGAGTATTTTAATCCATCACATAAACTATCTCGTTAGGGGTCGTCTTAAAATTGTTGTACTTAATGGGATGCTGGGAATATGTGGCGCTTAATCACATGGGGTATGAAGCACCATATTTCACTTTTTGACGGACGTGGAGGTTTAGAAATCCTAAAAATGCCCTGACTTCATATAAGGATGGCCCCTTATCTGTCCAAGTAAGATAGGAATAAGGAAGTTTAATACTTCCCACTTCCTCTTAGCCTTTAATTAATGTATGTAAATATAAATAAATGCATAATTAATTTGTTCCCTACGCTAATCTCCTTTCTTTCAATGTTTCTTTCTTTCTCACTGCCCACTGAGCTACCTCTTAACACTTTCATTTTTCTTAACATATTTTTTAAGATTCGCTCTAACTAACTCGGTTCAGTTCAAGTGATAAAGTCCTCTTACCCTTTGTATCATACCAGAATGCACATGCTACAGATGAGGCCTAATTACGTAAAGCTACATCTCTGGTTTTCTCATAACCCTAACGAAAAACTCTTGACGGAGCCAAGTTTCTTAAGCGCCCTTCCACTAATTGCTCGGATATGGATATCTCAGTGTAAGATGTACTTGAGAGTAACAGTGATGTGCCTCGACGATTCCACTTCTTTTAATAAAATGAGGTTTTCCAAAATGATATACCTCTATGATTAACTGAAGAATGGACTGAAGAAAGCGTGGCATAGTCTGAGAGATAGATGGATGGATCATACTGATGGATAGATCCTGAATATTCCACTTAACATAAAAGCAATATGGTAATATAGAGAGAAATCTTTTGCCTTATTAGTTCAATGATAGTTGATGCCTGTCAAGCAAACGCTATTGGTTGACCTGACTATCTACAACTTATTATCTTTCTTTTTAGATTCCGCGAACGCTTATCGGACTTTGACGATAATACGATGAGTAAGGGATAGCGCAAGGGTTAACAGAAAATTACCAAATAAATAAAGAGTTAATAACAGAAAATTATCAAATAAATAAAGAGTCTAACCTACGTCTTCCAATACACGGTAGATATTAAAAACAAAATCGACTGTCTGGGCCTTTACTTGGTGGTACTCCATGACAAAAGATGCAAGCTGCCAAGGGAATGATTTATTTATACAATAAAACCACAAGAAACCTACTGATAAATGAATATAATAAAGTATTCCCTTGGCAGCTTGCTTCTTTGGATGTTAAAAACTTTAAACTATTAAAAAGAGTCAAATTCAGTCTGTCAGCGGAGTACTTGATTGTAAAACTCCTGACTGAAGTCATTATTAAAAAGAAGACTCTTCAAAACCAGAATTGAGTCATAGAGAACGAGAGATACATACGCTTATGTTGTACATTTATGTTTAATTTATCTGCATCAAGTTTACTCCTCCCTTACCATACGTATGAATGATACTCAAGTTAGCACAAAATGGAGATTCAAACTATGGATTAGGGAGAGATACTTGGCTCCTTTAGGCAAGCAGCTTAGTTCCCGAGCATAAATGAAAAATATCGACATGAATGGAACTCGAACCCAGGTCTCCAACATTCCTAGCAGATGTTCCAGATAAGTACTTAGATCTCTTATCGTTCTGGTTTGTAGACTAATCGGAGCTAATTATTCGGGGGAACGGGAAATCATGCGATAGTTACCGAAATGAGGAGGATGCTAAGGGAGGTTGAAAGAGGCAAAAAGAAAACATCCGTTGTCAAGGGGAGGAAGGAATCCTGGGAATAGAAAAGCAAGGAGAATGGAGTATGAAGAGACGCAATGAGGTAAGATGAGAACCGGGAGAGGTAATAACTGAGAGGGAGAGTAAATAGGCAGCGTATGAAGTGGGCGGCATTTAAGGATAGATTGAGGCAGACGTGATACAAGATGGAGGGAACGCTCTGCGAAAGGAAATAAGAGTTTGAACCGTGGAGGAGAAAAAGCCAACCGAAAAAGGTCAAATGAACTTCATAAATGTTACTTTTAAAGGTTCGACTTCACCATTAATTTCATTCAACTTTATTGCTTGCTTTCCACTGTTCTTCGCCGTTTATATTGATTTATTTATGTGAATATGTATCTGTTTTGTCTTGTTTGCCTTTTAGATCTCTCTTAACCTGATTTTCCATAAGGATTTACTTAAATATCAGTAAGTTTCGTAGGGTTTTCACAATCCCCTCCTTACGAGAGTTTCTCTGCTGCGCTGTATATTTTTTCCTAAGGTAAATCTTAAGTTTTTAAACCCGTAATATAGTTTTCCTCTGTGCACGTTTTTCAAGCAAGCTATTATTATTTATCTTTAACTTTATATGGCGATGAGTTAGATGTTAGACGAGACTTCAAAGTCTCAATTTCTCCCCAGTAAAAGACGTTTTATTATTATTATTATTCATACAGTGTGGCCACAAACCTTGTAACACTGTCAATATGATAAAAGTGAGCTGAGTTAGAACATCTTATGGCGAAGCGTTCTGGAATTTGAATAAAAATGCTCCTACTATTACAAATTAGGCTCAAAATATTTGAGAATGCTCATAACTTAATAAAAATTATGTTCAATGAAAGAAAAATGTGCTCTATAGATTGCGGTGTTGAATAATAAATAACAAATGATAACATGATGCAGAATATTATGTATATAAGTAAGCTGAAATATAGCATATTTTGGCGTTCTGGTATTTGAAAAAAATCCTCCTAAAACTACAAATTCAGCTCAACGTATTTGAAAATGTACCTAACTAAATAATACATTATACCTATTAGAAGTATAAATATACTGTGCACATGGTGGTGTTTAATACTAAATAACAATTATATCATTGTGCAGAATATTCTATTTAAATACTAAATACTACATAAAGAACAAGATAAAAACAAATAGGCAAAGTCTAAATTCCGGATAAGACTTCTGATTCCATTATGTAATTTTTTCTAAATTAAAAGAGCAATTTTTAGAGTTATTTTACATGAAAATCAATCCTTCATAGCCATTTCATTTATAATGATTCATGTGTGCCAAGTTAGTCCAATATATTTAGCATCGTCTTTGTCAAAAATCTTGAGATACCCAGTTCGTAGGATTTGTTGGCAGCCCTACCGCTACTACACACGATAGAAATTTTCATAAAAGGCTTTTTTAATCATTACTTCTCCATTTTAATAAAAAATGTCAGTTTACGTTGAATATGAGCAAAAGCAAAGAACAAAATATAAACTCTCTTAATATATATGATTTCTGAGTGCAAACAGTCAATAAAATAAAGGAAATTGAAAGTAATGTGTAAATATATCCTCTATAAAGCGGAGCTTTTTGCGAGCAGAACCTACTGCTTTAAACTGAATAATTAACGCTGCGTTATAGTTTTTCGTCTCCAAATAACTTTGACTTTTCGTGACCTCGCGATGATCCTAGTTGGTATTTAAGGGAGAATATATTTCGAGGCATTATTTGTAGAGACCAAAGTTCGTAATCTACGTTTCATGACATATAAGCATCTCGAATATTCATTTTCCGGATAATTTCGCCCTAACGCGAAGTAAAGGTCGTGTGAGTTATTCCTGCGAACTTACAGCTTTGTTATTATGGAAATCTATGCGGGTATGTTAATTTATGCGAATTCGAATGAAGATGGCAGCGGAATGGCAAATCCTCACCTAAGATCGGTTGCCTCACAACCAGAGTTTTCGTCAAGCGATTTTCCATCCAAAAGTTCATGTGTTTTCTAAAATACACAACGGATGGATAATAGGTAAATTTCACGGTATGTTCGATACAATATATCATTAGAAATTTTAATGAAAATATCCATTAAAAACAGACTTGAATCGATCAACCTTTGCTCTTATCTTCTCACTATCGATTTTCGAGCATCCTGCAAATGTTGAATTTTTCAACTAATCTTTTTTTCTGTTATCCAATTAATTTCCTTTATCAACTCGCTGGCTACCCCTTTCCTAATTTAATGTTCTTATGCACCTTTTATAGATATAAAACTCAATTTTGCTAGTCAACTACAAAAACTCACGACAATAACTTCTAAATTAACCCTACTCCGGGCAAGCTAATTCACCTACATAACCGGTCATGGTGAGTCTTAAAGGCTCGCTTAGGAATATGATGGTATTATAAACAAATATCACTGTAATTTTTAGTTTATATTTATTTACTATAATTCTTATACAATCTAGGTATTCTTATGTAATTTTGTAATAATTCTACAATATAATGTTCTTGTTTATAATTAGGATTTACAATTATCACATACAACATATGTTGTTTTTGCATCTTTTACAACATTGTTTCTGCATCCTACTCTTTTTGGATGGACAAATGTAACACTTTTTTCGTGTGTTAGCAATTTCAGTGTCAGGTTTTTCTGAAGAGGTATTAAATATTGCGATTGCCCTATTCGTAACATTCTGCAATCTCGAGATACTCCTAGACTGAATTTGAGGTATTATCAAAGCCTCGGCTAGTTAAATAAGAAATAACCTACGTTTGTCTTTTTTATCGTATTCCATTTTGGATTTCGATGACACCACACAATGTAGGCAGCTATATTATCTATTCCATTCATGAAATAAACAAAAGGCCAACGATTGGATTTTCTTTTACTCATTTATTCATGAATTAGTTTGTCTAATGAATCCACATCCCCTTTTTTATAATTATAATACAGTATTATATCTGGTTTACCATTCTCAGATATAACTCTAGAGTGGTGCATTGTTGAAAGGAGAATTACACTTTTCCCTTTTTGGGCACATATGATACAAGTGTGGATCTTTAGTGAACCCAAAATCAGAGGAATTCTATTCTTTTGCTCGGCTGGGGAGAAATTGAGCAGGAATAAATCTTTTATTTTTCTCACGGTACCTACCATCGTTAGGCTATTAGACAGAAGAGTTTTAGCTAAGTGTAGGTCAGTGAAAGAATTATCGTAAATAATATTGCGATTTGATCCATAGAAATTTTCTGTCAGTGATAAAACAACTGATGATGCTAAATTGTGTGCCCTTGTGTCAACTTTGCCGAAATATGGTATACCGCACAAAGGATAGAATGTTTTTGAGTCACAAAGCCACCATATTTTAATTCCGTATTTGTCAGGTTTCGAAGGCATATATTGCCTAAAAGGGCACCAACTACGGAATGGCACTAGTTGCTCATCAACGGTCAAATTTTCTCCCGAAATATAGTATTTCCTCAGTTTAGAATTCAATTTTTCCCATAAGTCTCGAATGTGGGAGAGCTTATATTTTTTTCTACGCTAATTTCGAGTATTGTTGTCATCAAACCGCAAAAATCTTAGGACATATTTAAATATATTTAGACTAATTGCGGCCCTAGAAATCGGTGGTCCATATCTATTATCCCATGGTGATTCATAATTGCAATAATTTGATTTTAGATGACCAGCAGCTAATAAGAGCCCAATGAGCGCATATATTTCCTTCCTATCGCATAGCTACCAATTTCTTTGCGTTGAAGATTGCTCATGAACGCGCATCATTTCATTGTTTGTATAGTTTACGATTGAGTCTATCATAGATGGAGTCATGTAAAGCATGAATGAATCCCGGGGTTCCTCCAGTACCATGCCGGGAGGAAGGATAACCTTACCCACGGGGCCTTTTATAATGTTGCACTGCCGACTTCGTCCTGTTGGATGGGCAGCAGATGACCACGTAGTGCCGTCTTTTCCTACATACTCCACTGTGCTCCGAACTTCATCATCGTCAGAATCTTCGGATCCCTCTAGTATGGTATCCTCTTCCGAGGCCTCACTTACATAATCGTCACCGGAACAGGATGAACTCGAAGTATCATCAGGAATATCATCATCTTCATCAACGTCTGGATCCTCCAACATTTTTAGAATATCTTGCTCACTGATTGATATCATTCTAAAAAACATATGATCCGTGAAACTTTAATTTTGAAAAATGAAAACGATTTATGAGAGAATTCTCAATAATGTATCCTCTAACTTTCCAACGGAGCTAGTTTCGCGGAAGGCGATGAAAAATAGGTAGGGTTCCCTTCTATTCGTCGTTTGAGGAATTTTTGCTGAAAGTAATTTAAATACATTAGTTTTTCAAATAAACTAATTATTTACACAATTCCACTAATTTTCCATTTATTCTTACCTCTGAGAAAAATCCCTCTGAATAGCAAAACAGGCTTGAGGAGGTCCGGTAGAGTTCAATTTCTGGATGCGCTAGGTCTCACACTCACTAGTAACACTCTCCTGCTACGGAGCTATCTGACGCTTATATAATGGATATGTATTGGATAGTTATGGAAAATATAAAGTAGCAAAGACAGTGAAATTTGTCAGTGTCGGTTATTTTACAGAAACCTTTACTTCAAATTTGTTAGGTGACCCCGTTGGAGCATAGTTGAAAATGACGATTTGTGTAAAGCGAATACTGTAGACATAAACATTCAAAGAAAAAATGTTACTTCATGACCTCAGATACCTATTGTTCACCAAAAAACATAAAAACTATGTTGGAAAGAGCATAGGGGCCATATGATACGTATCATCCATTGTGTAAATGAAAAACTTTTTCCGAGCCTTACAAGCTCACCTTATCCGGTTGAGTGCTGAAACGGAAAACCATTTTTTTTAAAGTGATACAAGCTAGGAGAAAAAAAATCCCATGTCGGATAAGGTATATAATTACATAAACGTAGAAGTCATAAAATTTCAGCAACTGGATTGTTACCAATGTCGTGAAAATTGTTAAAATGTATGGTGGTGAGCCTCAAAGGCTCACCTTGACCGGACTAGGGTTAATATCGAAACAATGATTTGTGTTTAAAAGTCACTCGTAACCATCCGTATGAGTGCATCCAGATTTATAACCATCATATTTACTTAGTTACTTCCCATCATTACATTCCACGATGCACCACAATAAAATTTATGTTATTATTTATTAAATACTGGACATATGTTGGTGAATTGGTCCGGGGGAACGTACGCGGGGAATTCGTACGCGGGGTATTCGTACGCTGGGAATTGATCCCCCGCGCTGATGTTGTACTACCAATCCAATCCAACCCAACCCAACCCCCGGGCTAACTTATTTATAACATTAACGAATAATCAGAGCATGTAGATTAACATAAGACTGAATAACATTAGTATAACATCAGCGCGAGGGATCAATTCCACACGTACCAATCCGTCGGGAGATCAATTCCTCGCGTACGAATTCCCCCAGGACCAATTCACCGGCCACGGATGTGTGTGAAAATGAAAAAAATATGAAATAGTGGAGGGAGGAAAGAAAATATTACAGATCATAATCATATCCTATTGAAAAAACTGATTACTATACCACTGGAAGTACCACAACTAATTTACTCTGATGATGTCTAAATTTAATATCCATCAATCATATCTATAATGATCAAATATTTACCACTATCACCTATTTAGGAATTTATTGAAATAAAAAAGATACAACCAGGGTGGCGGTATAAAAATCACTTAAGATTCTTTGATTGTCTAAATTATAAATATACTTTGATGGAAGTATTAGCCGACAAAATAGAACATTAATGGAAAATATTCTCTTTATCTCCTATAGATCTCTGGAATTAGTTTATGTATGCAGTACAATATCACAACGCTATGCAATACCGCCTAATCGTGATTTTAAATAAAATGACGAATCCCTTGTTTCGTTATACAATTTGAAATCATCCCTTATGTGGCAACCTTTTCCGATAAAAGAAATAAGAAATAGCGTTTTATTTTTTTATTGGTCGTGATTAGGAAGTCTCCTATTACAACTGACTTTAGACCATATATACTCTTTATTCAATACAAGTTTATGAATATAAATTGCAATAAATTTGCGTTTATATCAAATACTTATAAAAAGTTATGAATTTATAATTTTTGCTGCAACAATAATTCTATTTCAAATTAAATTAAGGGTATTCTAATTATTTCTCAGTTACCCTCCCAACCTAAGGAGTCCGAGAATGAGGCCAAAATCCTTTCTCAGCGGCTCTAAGAGAAACTTGAGGAAGTAGCGGAGGGGAAAGTACAAAAAGCGGATGGCAAAAACAAAATGAACGTTAGGGGAAAGTATGAGGAACGGGAGATTAAGGTGCAGGGGAAAGTGGGCGAGAGGAGGATATGGTCGAGGAAAGCAGAAGAGATGGAACGCCATGGGAAAGTGTACGGAAACAAAAGGGACAATGGGATGGGGAGGAAGAATTGGAATGAGAAATAGGGAATGCAACGAGTCTGGGGTTTAGATACGTAAATGTAAGGGCAAAATGGAGGATAAACACGTCTAGGAGGACAATGGATTGAGGTATGGGAGGAGAAAGTGGGGCGAATAAAAGTTTTAAAAACGGGAATAAGCACGCATGGCATCTAGGATATGAAGAATGGAGAAAATGTATTACTATATACGAGAAACTTCCTTAAATTTATTTTCTTGGGGTGGCTATAATGTATTAATTGATAGTAACTGAATTTAAGGCAATCGTAATGTGTAGATGAGTAACAATAATTGATAAATATAGTTGTACTTAGTGGTAACTGTATCGTGGTAGTCTCGTTGTAGGTGGATCATGTATGTATACACTATTGTGGTAATTTACGTTGCATAGCAGCTGTTGAAGAGTTGAATTTATTTCATTTTCACTGTGTAGAGTATTTATAATTGTAATATGATTGTTTATTGTGCTATGATTGTTACCACTTGACTCTGTGTCCAATCTTAACATATGAATAATATTATGGCATATTATGGCTTTCCACGAAGTCCGGCCTAATACCATAGAATTTATGAATAGTAATAATTTACCAACAGATTACTTTAAAAAGTAAAGTTTTCCCATTGTACACACCTATATACTTTGCTTTCGCCCGAAAGGTCGGTTTAAATATCAAATACTCGACCATTGGCAAACGAAAACTTAGGAGAGAAGATGAAGAGACTAGGCAAGATGAGGAATGAGTTGTTTCATCCCTTATTTTCTGTATCTCAAAGATGGTATATAAGGACCCTTAATCCCCTTAATTGAAGAACAGTGAAAAAATAAATATTAATAACTCGTTTTATACATTGGACCAGCAAAAACTGGGTTGAATCTCATTATCCAGTATCTTTTGTAAGAAGTACCTTTCACTTTATCACTGCCTTACACAAGACTATGATAAAAGGAAATGAAAGATATTTTCTATCTCTACCAAAAATATTCTTTTCATTTGGTTTGTTCTCCAATGATAATAATTCTTTCAAGTCCTGTTCCCATATCTGGTAAGCTATGTACATACGAATGAAACATTTTTCGGTTGCCTTTTATCACAAGGTAGAGAAAAATGTATCTTTATACTCTTTTTTCACATGTAATGATATGAGAACTACTGAGGTATGAGTGATACTGAATAAAGACTCTGATTAAAGTCTCTCCTTTTGGAATGTCTAGAATAGTGCTGAAACCAAAATTAAAATGTTCCATCAATTAAGATGCTGCGGTACCAGATACGATCACAAAAATGTTATCTTTTTGTTATAAGGCAGTTTTCCTTGCGTCAACCAAGTCGTAAGCATTCACATTCTTTATCTTTTACTTTTTGAGTTAATTTGTATTTATTTACGTCACACATACCTACGAGACGCCAATTGACAGTGAAGGTAAAACATCAACGACAGACGAAAACGTAATACCATTCCCTAACAGAAAAAATCCGGTTCACCGGGATTTGAACCCGGGACCTTGGTATTACAGCGTTATCAACATATAAGAGCATGTCAGTATGCTAACCAATCGGCCATCGCGGACGGTATGCCTATATATAATGCCTTTTCAAGTATGAATTTTTAATTCAATATATTCAGGAATGATTTGCGATGTAAGTATATATTACCTGATCTCGGTATATCCTACCGTAGGCAATGCTATCTCTGGATCACCTGGAAGCGAGGAGAAGAGAAGGAAAAAGTTGGTAAGGAGCAGGGAAGCATGGTGAAACAGATAAGTTGATTGAATGTGAGGGAAGGGTGCGGAATATGGGAGGATTAAGGAAATGGAAGGCATGAAAAGAAGGCTCAAGGAAAAGCACTTTTTTCCTCGGGATGAGCATAAGAAGGTGGAGTCTAGAAGACGAGAAGAATGGGTATTGCAGTGAAATACCGTTACAACGAACTGGAATGGGCGACCGAAAGAGCTCGTTATATGGGAGCCCTCTCGTTAAAATGAAAATCGTTTGTCTTGCCTGCCCATTCGCAAACCTGGTTAAGACGGAAAAATACGCAATTTCTCGGCAGAGAGTGCGATCGATAGAAGGAAATGTGGCGACGAAAAGTTGTTTGTTTTACTTTTGCTGCGAATATCAAAAGCATCAAATCCCGCTGTGGGTGCCCGACTGAAGTCTCTCTGGCGAAATAAAACGTCGACAGAGAAACAAAAGAAGCAGCATGAGTATATTGGTTGCTGTAGAAGACGACAAGATAGTAGAAAGTAAGGTACCGTATCAACTAGAGTATAAGCCGACCCAAATATAAGCCCAGGCATCTAATTTTATCACAAAATACAGGGAAAGCTAATTGACTAGAGAATAAGCCCAGGATTGGAAATGGAGCAGGTACTAGTAAATTTTAAAATAAAAACAGATTCTAAAGTTACAGTAATTGAGGCATAAGTAGGTTATTAGGAGAATATTGACAAAGAATTGTTAATTCAGCAAGTGAAGAATTTACCAGACAATTCCCGGCTACTTTACACTTTTTCCACCGAAGAGGCAAGTGGGACTATGACTCGAGTGTATGTCGAAGGGGTCTTTTTCAGCATAAAAAATGTGCTGAAAACTCGGCTTATAAACGAGTATATATGTAACTCAAGTTCGTATTTGTTAAAAAGAGGAAAATTCACGGACTGAGCCAAACACGAATGTTCCAACTACTGAGAAATCTAAAAATAAATCACAAAGTCAAGAAAAGGGGTGAGTTTTTTCACTTAAGTAGTGCTTTACCGTACTAATCATAAGAAGAAACAGAAATGGAAATAGTTTGAGTGGACTTGAACCCGGATCCCCCAATTGCCGGTTGGTTGTTCCATTCAACTGAACTACCCGGCCAGAATACTCTAAACAGTCTCTCAAACGGCATGTTAGAATGTTCTGACCAGATGGCTCGATTGGATTAAAAACAATCAGTAATTGGCAGATCAAGGCTAAAGTCCAGGTCCCGTCAGACTTTCTCTCCTCAGAAAAACAGAAATTCTACGCATTTTCAGGTGTATGACATATCCACTCACGTAAGAAACATCGGTTTGAGCATATAACTTGTAACACACCTACATATTTTGCCTCTTTTCTTCCCTACGTAAGCGAAAAGTAAGTCACTATCTCTATATATTTATTTTTTACTGAACTACGCTCCAATTTTAGCCATATTTCAATTCACAACCTGATGTGCCATTAAAAAAGAGAATATTGTTTTCTAATTACATAGAATTTCCTTTGTGAAATACCCGAATATTAGGAAATACTACGCTATTCCCTCTTATTATATATAAAAGAAGACGATCATTCTATATGTGCCACATTTAGAATATGAAGTATTTTATTTTAGTCAACATCAATTCCTAATCTCCATATCTTCCTTTTTGCCATTAGTGGTCCTGTAATTCCTATTAATTGCCAATTACTGTGAGACAAATTTTTCGGCTTTCCTTCAGAAATGAAACAGTTTAGATATTCTTCAAAAAGTTTCAGACCTCATTCATTAATACTAGTATTATTCATTACTTGAAACTGTGCAGAAACATCTCTTTCTATAATCCTCAAATTAGCTTCAGCGCCTGATCTGTTATGAATTTTCGAATCCATTCACAATGGCTTTAAGGGGAATAAGAAATTGTCAACTTAAAAAACGAAAACACTAAGTTATAACGACAATTCCATACTTCGCCAAGGATAAGGTAGAAAAATCATATTTATATTTTTCAATCAGACGTTTGGAATACAAATCCATGTTTAATCCAACCATGTTCTATTTTAAACCTTAAAACAAAACTATGTGGATAAATATATTTATCATGGGAAAGTTATTCTTGCACAATAAATTGACGCTGGTTGTACACTCCTGGCCAAAATTAACGCAGCACCTCCCTAGCGATCCTTACGGCTGGTGCTGCGTTAATTTTGGCCAGGACTGTACATCAAAAGGTTGTAAGTAATTAGCTTCAACCATCAGTGATATTGCAAGAGATATACTGAGAGTTTTAATCGATAATTTTATAATCATAAAATTCTAATATAGATATCATCATCAGTAAAGCTGACCTCGAGGTCATCCATTTACATTTATGAATCTTATTTTGAAACAAGAAAAATAATTATGTATCAAAAAACGATTTCACTTGCAAATAAGAGTTATATAATTTTTTAATTTAGCTATCAAATAATTGAAAAAAGCTGTAGAACTTCAGAAAAATAATAAATACACAATTTCTATACAATAAAAACTCCGAAAATACTTTTGCCAATAATTTTCAAATGCACCTTCGAAAATTGCCATTACTAATAATTATAACGTGAAAGGACAAAATTAAAGAATTCTGTTCTGAAGATGACGAAAGTTTTAATGTGAGAACTATGAAACTTAAATCATCCTTTTCAGAAAAATGGTGGATAATTCTCTCATCACTTGAACCAATCGTTTTCAAAATCAACAGTGAATCGGATGATTTAAACGGATATTTCTCTCCTGTTATGTTTCTCTTAGTACGCTTAAATTCGTAGAGGGTTATACATAATTCAAAAAATAATGCATATTCCAGATTATTAGCCCAAATAAAGACTAACACTCATATTTTCAAAATTAGAATATGCATTGCTATATCCATCTTGAATAACTTCAGTAATTTCGAATTTTCACACTAAATAGTATTTATCTAAAGAAAAGTCTCGGAATATGAGCTGAAGAATATACATATATAATTCCAAAATATAAATCCAGCATGAGAATTGTCTAAATGTCTATTGTTAATGCAAAATAAAGATAAAAGAATAATAGGAAAATATCAGTAAAATCATCTTGTGATAACCTAACTTATACAGAGTGTCCCAAAAGTCATGGACCAAACGAAACACAGATGTAGAACATCACCTGGGCTACAGGTTTGCACTACATCTTGGTGTCCGATCTTCTTTTGTTTTCGAGTAACGAATTTTTTTCGTATTTTCTGAGAAAACCATGACTTTCCACACATTTATTGTCGTGGTGACGTAAGTATTTGAGATGCATTGTTGAATTTTTTCTCTAAAAATGCTTAATAGTTGTTGTAACTGACAAAAGAATAGCTTTTACCCTTACTCTTATCGTTTAGCCAAAATAAAATTTCAAATTTTTTAATATTTAAAATTCCGAACTTTGAGAAAATTTTTGAGGGCAATTAAAAAAAATCCATAATAAAAAAAATTTCTGCCACACATTTTAAAAATTTTTTCAGTGCATCAGCTATTTACCACGTAAATTTTATTGGGTTATCTTTACGGCATCATACCTAAAATTTGATTCGAATCATAGTAAGTCGATGATTCCCAGTACTAACAAACAAGTCAAAGCCTCTTTAAACCTTAAACTGGAGTCATTAATGTGTTTCATTATCAAAACAAGTTTTACAATTTGACATCGCTGCGGCACTCTCCGGCAGTAAGACAAAATACCCCCTACCCTCATTACTTGCTTTATATAGTATACTATATTCTATAGATGGATATATAGAAAAATACACTCTTATTACAACTGTAAACTAAATAAGTTATGTAATAAGGATTGTTATAATGGAAAAAGATGAGAAGACTGATTGTATATTGCAACCAAAGGAAAGGTTTCCATAAGCCGTGATATTACGCAACGAAAAATACTCCTACGTAGAGTAAAAATCTATATTGATTAATAGGGAATAACCATGGGAAAAATCAAGGTTTCGGAATTATAGCTGATAAACAGACAAACATAGTATATACAAATATAAACCCAGCATGAAAGTCACCAAGGGAAATAACACAGGAGCTAGAAAACCATGCGTTTTTGCAGTAACACCAAATTTTTCCTCCGCCTCAGCATTTTCTCTTCGGTGTAAATACGTATAAAGCATAAATCGCCAATTCCTCGGAGGTAACGTTTTTCCACCTCCAACTCGATGGCCGTCCTTTTCGGGCTGGCGCCGAGAAATGTAAATTTCAGTAACAAACTCGAACGAATTACCTCGGAAGGATGGAACGAGGATTATGACTAGCGATAGGGAGGCTTAGAAAAGGGATGGAGGAAAGAGAGAGAGTATAATACGGGAGATAAAAGGGAAGGGAAATAGGAGAAGGCAATAATGGGAAGAAAGGAGAGGCGAAGGGAGATTGCCTTCCAATGAGAGGGGACAGGTGAGAGAAGCGAGAAATACGCCACCAAATGGCGATTGCTCCAACTTTTAAATATCGCTAACACGGTTAATATTTTAGCTACAGCTTTTCTTTTCATAAATAAAAGAGGATAACAAAAACTGTTCTGCATCTTTGGGATACATTTTCTTAGTTATAACTCATTTACATTTTTTTCGACCTATCGATATGTATCGTTATACAGATATGTATCAAAATGTCGATATATATGGATTACTCTGAAGGTATCGATATAATATTGCATCTACATTTCGACAAGGAAAGAGAAGTACGATATATTCACTGGTGATAGTTCTTTGTTTCAAGTGAAAGAATACGTTTTCCAACTATCGACATTTTCCGATATTCTGATATGAAGTAATTTTTGACATGCATCGACAGTTCTCAATGAATCGAAATTTCTGCATGCATTTCGATAAAGAGATCTGAATAGAATATATTCGGTTACCACTGTATCAAAGCATTTACGGTAATCGTTTTAAAGTACGCAACGTAGAAGAAACGATGTGTTACTAGAACGTAAATCATAAATAACCGTTCGAAGAAAATTCAAATATCGTAGTTCTATGAAGTAAGATAACCAGATCATTTTTAATATTTGTGGCATCGTACTATAAAGTTTTTATTAAGGCGAGATTGAGACTGAAAAACTTTCATTAAGCAACATTCTGAATTTCGTAGTATTCTAAATTCATCCTTAAAGGAAATTCTTAGTGAAATTGGGATAGCTGAAAATTTTCAGTTTCTGTCAAGACGTATAAAAATCGCAAAACTCCTGGTCATGAATGTTGAAACTTAATATTTATCCTTGAATATTAACATAAATACGACAAGGAAGTTTGATCCTGAATAATTTGTAGGCATACTATTACCTTAGCCGTCTTTTAAACACGTGAAATGTTAGGAAGAAATAGGAGAGAATTTATAAATACATTTAACCAATAATTTTTATGAAGTATTTCACATTAACTCCTTCATAGTAGAACCACGCCCCTGAAGTTCCCCTATGCTGACTGTGCAATCGGCTGACGCCCTTAATGTCCGCAGCCGCGAGATGGCAGCACTGAAGCTCGCCCTTTGAAACCATAATCTCATATGGAGTTAATGGAAAACACAGCACGATTATATTTTCCCTCTTTTTCTTTGCGGGAGTAGTATATACCAAAGATGGAATTCAGAGTTAGTGATTTATCCATTAATAAGTACTTAAAACAATTGAATAAAATGGGCAAATTAGTAAATCCGAAGAATAAGTGCAGGTTGTCTTCAGGGCACACCACAAGTAACGTCGTCGCTGTGAAAACATTATTCGTAGATCAGCGAAGTGTTCTGCTTGGATACACAGAAAATTATTGACCCTTAATAAATTACCATCGTTACATCTACTTTCAACTAGGCCTTTTAAAACTGGAATCGCAGGATGTACATGGGTGGTCTGAAAAGTTTCCGACATTTTAGCATTTCTTGACATGTTTTCTGAAAATTTCTGAAAATTTTCTGAAGATGTCTGAAGAATCTGGAGTTGGAAACTTTTCAGACCACCCTCGTAAATACATTTCCTGAAAAAAAATCGAAGTTCCCAGAAATAGACTCCAGGAAATGATTAAACGGTCAAATATTGTTGAAACATACATAAATCCAAAATTAAATTTTAATGACTGGCGTGGACTGCATTTTATCTTGGGGAGGCTGAAATATGAAGTTAGGTTGTACAATATACAAACATAAAGGATAGAGTGGTATAAGTAAATTTATTGACCAAACATTAAGTTTTAGACAGTTTCGCAATTTTCCTTTTCGATGCACTTTCTTTAACAGCCTCCAAATTTATAAATTTGCATGCTGTCTAATCCTCATATTTACATAATATTTTATTATATCTGCTATGATTATGATTATGAAGGTTTACATTAGGATGAACCAAACCCCCCCATACTTTTCAGATTTGTAAACTTTGCTACTGAATGGCCTGGATTACCCCCGGATGAATTAATGCTGCCTGGCAAACAGCACACTCGCTGTGTTTCTTTATCTGGTGCAATACAACGATGACCAGGTATCTCTACCCCGTTCTACGGTACGGTTCGTCGCCTTTCAGTGATTTACGGAGAATGTTTTTACGGCGACAAAGTTACCTGTATTTGCACATAAGGCAAGCACCTATTCCTCGGAATTGCTAATATGTCCGTCTTATTCAAATGTATTGCATTCAATTCAAAAGTACCTATTGATGGATAAAACAATTACTCTTAATTCCATCTTTGGTAAATATTACTCTTTATTACATATGTATCATAATCGTGCTTTTTCACCGTTTACTCCATATAAGATTATGGTTTCAAAGGGCGAACTTCAGTGCTGCCATCTCGCGGCTGCGGACATTAAGGGAGCCAAAAAATTTCAGCAGTTTCCAGTCCTATACTTTCTAAGTTCGTGAGTAGAACTTACCAGAGTCATATTTGTCGATAAAGCAATTTCAATGACTAACATTTAGAGATAATCTATGTCGAAAACATAAGTAATTATACATATTTGTTTAAAAAATATTTTTCATCCCGAATATATTATCGGTATAATTGTGCCTTCATACGTAAAAACAAACTTGAAAAATACTAAAACATTCAATGTATTGGAAAAATCCCATATAAAAGTTGAGCTTCCTACAAAGAATGGCTGGAATAATGGCAACAAACTCTTCGCCGACTAATACGGATGTAAGAACTGTATGATCGACTTCGCAGAGAAACTCCAGATCTAGATGTGGAACGCATCCACCAAACGCAGGTGATTTCTATACGCTCCGTTTATATGGGTGAGGTGAAAGTTGCGTGTAGATGGATGGATAAAAACACTCTGTAATCGTTTGGATGTTTTCGAGGGAAAATTGAAAGAAAACAAAGTAAATATTACGTCACAACCTTAGAAGATACAGGAATGAGGTGAAAAAAGTGCGGATAGCAACGAAAGAAGTAACAAAATATATAAAAAATACGACTTAATGGAGATTAGACCGGAATATTTACGTAGTTAAGATGCGTGACGCACTGCATGTACTCTGAAAAATTTCTGATGGAAATAAGTTAAATATTTTTATCCTGAGTGACGATGATATTAATGATAAACGTCTTTTATAAGGGTGAGATTGAGACTTTTAAGTTTCTTCTTAGATCTAACCCTTCGTCATATAAATATTAAAGAAGCAGACTGCTTGAAATAAAGTACATAGGAAAATACATTGCGGAATTATGATACCCATATAAATCACCCGAAAGACCAATCAGAGACCATTACAAAATGTTGATCAATCACATTGTTTTCTCTGTAGGATGTGATTTATCACTTATTATTAATCAACTACTCCTCTCATAATCATTAAGCTGTTGTTAATGAAGAAATTACGAAACCTTAAATAAACAATGAGTACTCCTGGCAAAATATATTCTTTTATAGATTAACTACCTAACAAATTATATACAATGTTGTATTGTTAACATATAATGAACTTTAATCAAAAGTAAATTAGTTATTTAAAAGGATTCCCTCTCTATAAAAGTAGAAATAAAAGATAATGTTTTTTTTAATTCAACATAATTAATATTGCAGATAAGAACTTTGCAATTAAACATTAAATCTATAAAAAACACAGGAAAGAACGAATAATATAAAGAAAAAAAAGTTGCAAGTTTAATTTTATTTTGATATCTGCTGCTATTAACCATCCGTTAAAATGATAATGTATATGAGAATAATGACTAGACTTTTTCATCAATTCAGTATGACCACCAGATAGCAAATGCCTTATGATTTACTAAAAGTATTCAGTCTTCATAAACGGCTCGCATGCATGAACTATTTCATCAAAGTAATCTTAGAAACTCCTGAAGTCATTAATTGCTTGTTATTAATAGTAAAGTAATGGAATGTTAACGACATTTAAGAGAAATATCTTATATTGAGCCTTTCCACATCAGTATTCCTTCCATGAGAAAATAATTGTAGTTAACTTTTAGTTTCTTTCCAAAATATTACGACAAGGTGTAGGAATTAGATTGATGATAATATATATTCATGTAATTAGGAAAATGATTATTTATTAATACAAAATAATTCACTCAAATACCTAGGTTTCATTAAAGCATGACATAGACAGAGCTTCAACTACCAGATGGAAATGTTTCACATCCGGTCGTAGGGAAATACTCTTATGAATGCCGAAAGCATGGACGATAAATAAGCAGTCAGCGTACAATATCTTAGACTAGGGCGATAGAAACTTAAAAAGCAAGAATAAAACCAACTTCTTGAATAGGCAAAGAAAAATTTAGTGCTTGAAATTTTTCGCTGATAAACTATCGTGCATAACAGTATTCTGAGAAAAATACCGCAGCCCAATCAAATGTAGAAGTAATTAATAAGTGTAGAATCTCATCGGCAATTATTCACTAATGAGATTTTCCCTTTCATGTAGAAGACTGATGCGATTAAATATTTTATGAAATGCCACTCCGTTGAAGGAACAGAATAGAAACAGATGGGGAAACACAAAAACATTAATTTGTATAATGATTAAAATTTATGGAACGAGCTATAATTCGTTACAGAGCAAATTCAATGAATTTTTCACTTAAGGGGGTAACAGTTTTGTCTGAAAAATTTAACTTCCGAATGAAACCCTGCCAACCTAAAAAGACCTACTTCTATAGTACAATATTAAACGAAGGAGAACAATTATATAAATTACTAAATTAGAGAAACAAGGAAAAGAATCCAAGAGTAAAGATGAGATGCAACGACTAAGCGTGATGAATTTTATGGAATGATCGTTAAGAGATGGCAAACGAAACAAAGGTGAATAGCAACAAAATTCTTCAGTTACTGCGAAATAAAGCGAAAAACGAAATCGGCAAATACAATTAAAACCATACTGTGATACCTAAATCTATATAGATTGATATGTAGAAAAACATATTCATGTTACATTTCATCTTCGTTTAGATACAGATACAAATATTTTTGTTGTAAACGAAAAGAAGACCCGGCTGACAGAAAGTTAGAAGCAAAGGAAAGATTCCCCCGAGCCGTGATACTTCGCAACGAAAAATACTCCAACGCAGAGTAAAATCTATATTGATCAATAACGTAAATCCAAGACCGCACAGCCTAGGAGTACCTTTCATTTATTAACGTTAAAGAATAATGTGGTTTCGGAGCGATCTCTTTGGAAAAAATACTAAACCAACAGATTTGCAAAGTAGTAATTAAAATAAACTTCAGCGGCGTCTACTTCATGGAACTGAGGTTACAAACCATACATAATCAATTTACTTGTAAAGTAATTTGTACGCGCATAATTTAATATATAAGTAGCAATATCCCAATAAAGACAACGTTTGAAGTAAACACGCTTTCGTTACTGAGGTACATGTCGAGTTTAAATATTCATATTGAATCTCTCACTGAAAATTTTGACTCATAAACCATTCACCAAATTCACTGACAATGAGCTCATCAAGACGTAAATATTATCTGACGTTGGAATAAGAAATGCATCCTAGTTCTGCCAATAGAGCTTATTATGTGAATTATGTTAATTAAAAGCTTCCTCTTTATTTATACGTCAGTTAAAGAACTGATATTTCCGAGACATTGCTGTATCAAAAATTTGCGTTAAACATTTGATTGATCCTTGTATGTACTCATTCAAAAATAAGACTCACAGGTGGACTTATTTCAGAAAGTCATTCAATCATTCCACAATAAACATCAACCGTGCAGTTTTTCTACTTGTTGTAGGATCTGAATAAGGTGATGATAAGGAAATCGATAGCAAAGAAAAATTACATAACGAATTTCGATCGATCGAAAAGCATATTTTTCGTCATCGCTTCACGAGGATCAATCCCAAACCATCGGACACAGTTCCAGGAGATTCCACCGGCGAAAAAGTCGCAGATACGAACGCAAGACCCGGAAAGCGTACACCCAACGCAACAGCCGTTCTTCAGCAACGAACAAATCAACTCCTTAATGAGACAAAGAAAAACTTAACCTTAAAAACTCCCATTTACATACTCCCGAGCGGGGGGCGAAATTTCGTTATTCCGAGTGAATAAAGACTCGGGGCGGGGACATCGGGAGAAAGAGGAGATCAAAGAGGAAAATCGGATAATACGGGAAGAGATCCTTCCGAGTACTGAGCAGAGAGGTAAAATACGGCAGAAGGGAGAGAGAGTTGGGGGAGTTGGAAGGGGGAATAGAGGATGGAATAGGCGGTGGAAGAGAAGGGAGGCAGCGGGGAATGGAAGAGGTTACCCAGCCAGGCCGTCGCTTAGCAACGGGAGCTTCGTTCCACGTCCCCCGCCTCGCGTCCCCCGCTGGAGCCCAGTAGAAACTTGTCCGATGAGTGTAGAGAGAGGGAGGGGGGGAAGTCGTCGGTTTAGATAGATAGCGCGGGGGGAGGGGATAGGAAATAGGGAAAAGAACGGGAGAAATAGAAAAGAGGACGGCGTGAGAGAGGACTTTTCTCCCGTGGAGAATCGAGCGGTTAAAGATAAGGGAGGAATTACCCCTGAATTTATGATTACTCTTCCCGTGCCTTCGATCCCGCTAATGATCGCGTCTTGCACACGTCGGGGATTAGAATAACCTTTAATTCTGGTTATAACAACGCGCTGCTTTGAGGGGAAATGAAAATAAGGCGTAGAAGTTGATTGAATCGATTTTAGCGACCGCTCGATAGTCGAAAACTTGAATATTTCAGCCTTTCTCTGCGATACATCGTTATCCCCTCGAAATAATACGAATTATTGTAATCGATAATCCTTGAATTCGATATATATCGACATAGCTTTCATCGATTATGTTATTCTGTAATGCCATTAGAAGCGGTTGGGTGACGTCGTAGTTTCAGCACCTTTAGGCTTCAAAAGCACTCTACTGGATTAAAAAATCACCATAATCCTCAGTAAACGCCTTGAAGTCATATGCAGCGTGTTCCGTCCGAAAAGATACGAGCTAATACAAAAATCGATAATCCCCAAATTCGATATATAGATCGAATTATTACATACGGCGTATTTATGTTAAAATTTAAGATATATTACATCAGCTGTGATTAGATGTCACCTCGATTCCACTATATTAACTGTTCAACGCAACTGCATTGGTCAATATTCTCGACTCCGTTTTATACATTTGTTCCTCTGACCTTTTGGTACATAACGGCGTTTAGAAAATGCCTTGCAGTTGAGATTGTTCGATCGGTATGGTGGTGGTGCGCCGTGAAAATCCGCAAAGTTCCGCGCAAAACTATCTCGACTTTTGCTTAGAGTTGAAATTTTCAAACTTATGAAACAACACATCGTCACCCCTTCAAACTGACAAAATCCGGATCGAACACTGACAATCATTAACCTTGGGTTTACGACAATCTAAGTATTAAAGTTTAAAATCATCACGAAAGTTTTAATTGGCGAAAGGACGTGGAATTAAAGTAGGAATTATTGCTTCGTGAGAAGGAAAAATCCTCTCGGTAAAAAACTGCTCCAGAGAATATTCTAGATTCAAGAGAATATTCATCCGCAAGTGGCAGCACGAGGTCTCCTGTTCAGATCTCCGAATTTCGAAGGACTCGATGAAGCTCCAGAGAGCGTCGCCTGATATTCTCAAGGAATAAGTAGATACATATCGAGCGGGGAAATTTTAATTGGGAAACCCACTTCGGAAAACACGCGCAATGAACGAGTTCGGATTCGAAGAGGTAATGAAGCTCCGAGGAGAGAGATTAATAATAGCGTTGGAAAATAATGTGTTTTCCAATCTTAGAATTAGATTTTTCCCTTCCCGAAGCAATTACCCATCCAGTTTATCGTTACTAACTGAAGACATTCTGCGGTCCAAGGCCCTGCCTAGCAACCTTATCTATGATAGAACGTATGTGACCTTGTCGAAGAATAATTTCAATATTATCATATAAAATGAGTAAAACCTCAAAAATGTTAAATTCATCAACTTTAATAAGCAAGATGGAAATTAAATTTTATTTAGCACGATGAAACCGTACGCTTTAAGGTTAAACGAGAAGTAAAAAATAGCGGCGTTTCTGGTACTCTAACCCAGGGCTCCCATGTTCCGGGAAGGTGGGTTATTGCGTAAGCTGTTTCGGTTTCGGTATCGGCAACCCGAGTCGAAAATACGTCACAACCGAAGGGATGTGCTTTTTAAATAAAAATCATTGGCTAGAAACAACAACGTCATCACTTCTTTCAAGATTTGTTACCTCACTTCGAAAAGTCTATCGAATCGAACCGTGGAGAGTCGAAGGAGCTTATGAGGTCGCTCAAAAGCGAACATTTGTCACGGTTTCGGAAATCGATTGCGATGCTGAATTCGTATCATACGCTTGTTCAAAATTTAAGCAACAGCCTCCAGATATTTTAGCCGCAAATCTCATGCCGCTCCTATCTCACTTCCGTGAAATACGTATTATGGCGTATAATTGAAAACAAATAATAATTCATTTTCGTATCGCATTTCATAAAGTTTTGTTAAGGTTAGACGATCAAATACTCTCGGTTACTTGAGGACGAAATAAATAAATACTTCTGTCTAAGCACCTGCTCGGAAAGTGGAAAACCTGGGTTCGAGTACCAGTTATGCTGCTATATTTTCTATTTTAACCTTAACTTTAATTGTGTTTAATGAAAAATTCTATCATACGTTTACTAGGATTCGAAAATGTATCAATTGAATAATGAATTCAAGTAACTTAAGCGGAAAGTTAAACCGAATATGTAACGTTAACTTAAAGGTTTCCCAGTACCATAGTTGCATAGAAGAATCTAATTTAATATGAATCGCCAATTCTTCCAACATAATCATGTAGCCACGATTATTTGATCCGATACATTTAACAAAACTAAATGAAATGCGAGGTAATAACTGTAATATTGACATAAAGTTAAATTTATCTCATTGCTAGTTATAAGTTATAATCCGTATTTCTCGTCATGATCTGAAGCGTAGTATTTAAAGAAACTTCTCCGACACCGGGAGAGCAGCACCCAACTCCGTTCATACAAGGAAAATCGATAGCTCTCTATGCTTTAGCTCGGTTAATTAAATAAACAACGGATTTATTACTTGAGAAGTTCCATGATTAATCATCGGCTTGACTTTTTATTGATTCACTTGTCCAACTTTTCCTTTTAAGGTTTCGGCGGAGACCCTGTTTCCTTGTTATTCGAAATTCAGATCAATGATGGAGATTCTAACACGTTTTACCAATTCATTTCCCTAAACCTGGCTCATCCACCTTTAATTCCGAATAAAGACGTTTGTGCTGTATTTAATTACAAAGCGATGAGTCCAAATGGACATAATATTGAAGATATTATCAACGATATTATACAAAATCCATATTGAGGAAACTTTTACTAAACTTTTCCTCAATATGGATTTTGACATAATTAATAACCACCACAAAGTTACGCCTGATTCCGTGTATTTTAGTATTATAGAAGGCGAAAATTGCGTCTCTTTAATTTTACGGATTGTAATTTCTAGTCAACTTTTCATTTGTGGAAAATTAGTGTAATTTTCATTCCAAAAATTCATTTAATTAACTATTGCGAATTATTGCTGAATTACTTATGTACAGCACAATAGGAACAATATCCTGGAATAGTCGTAGAAATTTCTACCCAAAGCTAAACATATTTTGTGTAAAAATTTCATTTTTTAATACTATCTCTCTTACTTTTTATGTACTATCTACAATGATCATCAACGAGGATATTCCGCGGCCCGCTAAGTCTTTATTGCAGCTACCGTCATCCATTGGAAGTTAAAACATAGAAAAGTATGATCTAGAAGTGAATTGAAAAAGAAGAATTATTCTTGTAAACCTTGAATTCTATGAAATTGATACTTGTCATTTGTAGAACAGTGAATTTATAAGAATATGTGAATACAGCCATCCTAAATTATGATCTAGGCAAGGTACACTCCTGGCCAAAATTAAAGCAGCACCGGCCGTTAGAATCGCTAAGGAGGTGCTGCGTTAATTTTGGCCAGGAGTGTACAAGAAGCTATCGGCGTTTTAGTCTTTAGGTTAAGGACCGATTCTCATCTTGATCAACATGCTCTAGTCTTCATACGCATCCTTGAAATAAGGAAACATTACGAGGAATAAAGTTGTAATTTAAGTGAATTGATATGAATAAACTACCTGGGATATTGCTCAGGACTGAAAATATTTCCTCTCTTCGAAAAGAAAGCATTGTGAGAGAGGAGGAGAAGGTTTAAGAAATACATCTTGCAATTTTCTTAAATTTAATACCAGCACCAATATTGTTAATTTTCGAGTGTAGGCTGTTGAACTTATTCATCACATGTTTTAACTCACTGAGATACTCACATATTGCAAAATTTCATTTCACTTCCATAATTACTTTATAATATAGCTACATTCAATCTTTATAAGCTCCACATGAGGTATGCCAGAACTTAATATATTTTATAACAATATCTGATGAAATACAAGGAGTTGATCATAAAAAACACAATTTCAAAATTAAAAACTCGTGTTTGAAATTAAGTTCCGTAGTTATTTAAAGAACTAAAAGATCTTATATACTACAGATATTAACTCAAATTATTTATAAAGAAATAGTATGGCTAATCTAAGATATTATTAAGCTTTAACTCGGTTAAAAACTGGATTTTCCAAGTTTCTATTGAAATTATTGTGTAAATGTATAGGTCAAAATAAGGTTATTAATTTTCCAATATACGCATATCAATCAAATCAAACTATTGATGTACCGATAACTGGATAGGTTCCAATATTCTATTGAATCGTTATTATAGATTTCGATACAAAAATCTTGAAACTTTTCTCCTTTTTTTAAACTAAGTCGACATTTCAAAGAATGCGCCATCTTTTTTGTAAGTGAAAAAAAATATTATTATCATTTGATAATCCAGATAGACTTTATTTAAAGAGTATGATCGATTTATAAAATGTGTGAAAACACGCAAATTCAGAGGCAATAATATCAAATAATTCTATTATAATTTCTGATCGGCACTTTTCTCTAAGATACCATAAAATAGCTCAAAAACCTGAATTTCTAAAATCGTATGCCTTGACTATTAAGCATAAAGTATAAGAGGAAAGGTTGGGCTGGTTTCCTATACTTCTTCCAAGATAATAGTTTGAATAATATTTAGTGAAACCATTCAGCTGCATAAATACTTCTTATGCGACATAATTCCGAGGAAGACGGCAGTGACTTTTACTATACGGCACGTAATTCCACAGAATTCAATCATAAGAAAGACCAATAAGACTTATAATAGCCGTTTCGCGGAACTATCGAATCAAAACGTGATTAACATTTTCATCTAATTCCGAAACCAATGTTAGACCACGCTACATTAATCACTTTTTCATCAACTGCGGCGAGATTATAGAATTTCGCCACCCAGCATCCCTTGGGTCCAACTGAGCGTCGCTGCTTAAAATAATAACGAGTCCAGCAAAGGTCACCGCTCCATTAAAATTTCTGGGGTATGCCTCCAAGCTGGACTTTGAATCCCAAATTTAGCAAGTGTCGGCCACCGATTACTAATGTGCAATTTACAAAAGAATAATTATTCTCACCGAGATGGAGAGTGATCGATTTTCACTTCCGAGTAATTCAAAGGGAATTTGGATACATCGCGCGAGCTGAGGCTAAAGATAAGAAACTTGTTTATTTGATTAAAATCTTCCCCTTCCACACATAACCTACTCATCGTCAAAAACATTTGTCAAATCCCGCTAACATACTGAAGAATGTATTCTTTATAGAACATTCAAAATAATTACAAATTATTTTCACCATGAATCATGAATTTAAAAGTTTACCTTAAAAAATTACCTTAACTATGAATAATGTTGTCTTGACGATGCAATTTATGAACCGTAAGTTATATGACAGGATTAATTGATCCTACCTGTGCATTAACATAGAATTCATTTCCGATATGTGAATTACGTTGAATTACAAATATTATAAAATACTTTTAAAAAGGATCCAATGACAACATCGCAAATTACAAAAAATCCCGCATATATACAAAAATGCACAAAATTTTTACTTTCTCCATATACGTAGTATAGAGAAAGTATTGTTTTCATGAAAAAAATCGACTCCGAGAATTCAACGGAAATACATGTTTTGGGGTCCCTAGAACACGTTTTGACCATTTTCGGAATGATGTCTGTGTGTATGTGTGTGTGTGTGTGTATGCATGTGTGTGTTTGCTTGTGGGCGCTCTAACGTAGAAACTATTAGTTGTATCAATACCAAACTTCATATAAAGCACTTTAGTGGGTGCTGTCAGAGTTAATTAGTTAAATCGCGGGCGAAAGGATATATGTGGAATATTATGATACTCAGCTGCTGATTACTCTTTACTAACTAGGAAATATTTTCAGAGCCTAATTCGAAAAACATATCATACAAAATAGTATACAAGAAAATACTTATTTTTACGGCTAAAATAATGCATGGCAATGCCTTATAATTAATAACTTACATCGTCTCCAAAAATTGATAACAGAATCCCATTGACTCCTTTATGATAAATGCCTTACAAGACATAAAGGTTAGCAGAAAACTAATATAATAAGTACTTTTTACATGTAACTACTAATTCTTCAGGAATAATATTATCCAATCCTAATTCCAAATTCTAAGTAATTAAATCAATATTTATAAATTGTGTTTCTTCCAATGGAAATGTTTTTCTCATATCACACACACATTGAACCCCGTTTCAGTAGAGAAAACTTAAGAAAATGTACCGTAAAAACACAATTTATAATACCGTCGATATCTGTAACAAAATCCGAAGTCCCATCCGAGACACTGGGGTTCTTTTGAGTCGTGATTATAGAGAAACATAGGGAATTGTATTCCATCGAATTCAGTAGCTATCTCGCTCCACAGTTTTTCCTTCCTTCGATTTTATGGTTTCGGGAATTCGCTGGAAATTTGACGACAGTCAACCGCACGAAATAACTGCTCGGCGATGGAAAGCCATTCAGGTCGAACCTTATAACAATGAAGTACTAACCATTTTCAAAGAAATATAGTTTTAACATTCAATGAATATGTGGGTGAGAATTTGATCAAATAACCCCAGTCCACACAACACAAATTCCATCCAATCACATTTGCGGTTGACTTTCGCATTGGCACTTCACAGTTAAATTATCAACGATCGAGATGTATAATCAAGTGACATCCCGCATTACATAACTTTTATATTGAAGTATGATTTCTCATTATTGTATTTCAATCTGCCCCAGAGACTTGGTCGGATTGGCCAAGCGATATCACCGCAATTACTTACTGAAGGCAGATTCTTGCACGTAATGCCAATTGCCCATATTTCGTTTATCACACTTGTCATTGTATTCAATATTATAGGTCACTTTCTAGTCTCGATTTCGCCCGATTATTTTTTTCCTTTTATATCACTATTATGGATGACATTGAAATAGCGAGCGCACAAGCTCCAGGCTCAAATTTCGTCAATTTTTTTTCAATAAATATATTGATACAATACACAAGGACGGCAAAACATATGACCCGTTTATGTAGCACAGATTTGGTTTTTGAACAGACTTTGCAAATTTACAAAAATAATTTTAAAAAATCTGATGTGGCCAACACATGACTTTCTCCGTATTCATTGAAAACAGAAGCCTATGCCGGTAATATATAAATAACTCCAAAACAATGAGCGATACGAAAAAATGATTCATACAAAAGTTGTAGTAAAGTACATTATCTACAACTTTTGTTCATAAATGTATATACCTACATTGCATTCTGACAGAGATATTTAAGAAACAATAGTTTGTTCCGGATAAACCGGAACTTCCGGTTAAGCGATATTCATAAAAAAACAAATCAACTCTTGGCATTGTTAGGAAAATACTAAATATGAATTTTGGAAATGATCGGATTATTACCTTTTAAGATAGAGCGCCCACAACACACAGACAGACATGTTCGGGAAAATAGAGAAAACGAGCTCTATGAGCCCCAAAACATCTATTTCTATCAAAATCTGGAGGTCGAATTTTTTTGCGAATACAATACTTTCTCTATACTACGTATAGGGAGAAAGTAATGTTATTATGTAAATGTTGAGAATGCATTGCAGTAATAAAAATAGATTCTTAAACAGCTCCACACTGATGAGTGTGCATTTTTCGAACATATTACTTATTATAATAGTTTATTCCAAATTTGCAAGTAATGCACGCCCTTGTGGCAGTAAGTATGAAAAGATATGTTTCTTTCAGCAGTAACGAGCTTTCGGAAGGATAACAAGAATATAAACCTCTCATTTAAGCAGCCGTATTACGTAGAGCTTTTCTTTACCAGATAAAACGTATATCGCTTAAATTATATGTAGCATGTATTCGTGGTTTTGTGCTTAAATACTTCGTACTTTTTTAAAAATAAGCTTAATTTTCCCTAAACACTTCAGCGGTCTTCAGTCATTTTCTGTATTACTAATGCGGATTTTACCTTCTTGAAAGTTGCGCATGCCTGCAGTTAACTCCAGAGCACCCAGGGTCTCCCGGATGGCATAGTGGGCATCGCGTTCGATTTTGGAGAGAGAGAACCCGCGTTCGATTCCCGTTGGATGACCACGAGCGAAATTACCTAAGCCATCGAAGCTCTTTTAATATTAACACTAATACATTCACCACCCAATACGGACAATCCTTTTAATAGACTCAAACCGCTAATCAGAAAACGCAATCTGAAACGAAGAAAGTGGATCCTCCAATAAGATGAGAGCAGATTGATCCATCAGGCATTTCGTTTTCGACAAAATTTCGCTGAAATATTTTTCGCGGTGGAATATCAAACGCGGAAACCTTTTGTGCAATATTCTGCGTAAAGAGTGACTCTATCATTTCCGCTAGCGATGATGCACGTGGAAGCAAAACATGGAAATGCCATCAAAGGACATTTTTTCAATTTTTATTGCGAAATTCAATCAGACGAAACGCAGCCGAGTTCAGGGAAATTCATTGGGAAAGTAATTTCGACCCTGTCCAATTAGGAAACTTGATGTCGTTTCCAGAGCACAAAAGCGGAATAGTGAGGCGTTCATAAACTGGGAGAAAGGATCCGAGTCCTGGAGAGTTCGTGATTCTTCAATTTATAGCGATTCTGAGATTATCGCTGGTTTGCAAGCGGAGAGCTGATGGAAGCAATTCAGGCCGGATTTTTTACGTATCGTCAAGATCTGAAGAAAATAGCGCCGCAGAACTACCAATCTCAAACTAATTTCGCCTGAAACGTAGCAAAATACGATTAAAAATCTGATGTGGCCAGCACATGACTTTCTCCATATATAAGATGTAAATATTTATCTACGACAGTATTTTCGAACTCTATATTCAATCTAAACTTGGAAGACAAGTGATTAATTTATATCATATTATCTTTTATGTCACAAACATTATAAATACTGTTTTTCGGGGCATGTTCGAAGAAAAACGATGAAATTGTCCTTTCGCCCACAGCGCCCAGAGCGCCCGCAACGTACATAATCAGCAACTTCCGGTTTATCAGTATTTCACAAATAACTCCTACACAATCAGTGATACAAAAATATGTTTCAAGCAAAAGTTATAGTAAAACACATTTTCTAAAACTTTTATAAGGTATACAATATACCTATATATCATATTTATGGAGATATTTTGAAAACCGGAAATGAGCTTTGAAGAATGAAGCTCGACTTCCGGTCAACCGATTTACTCCAAAAACTAATCAACTCTTACGACACCAATCAAAATAATATATATGAAATTTGGTGTTGATCCGACTAACAGTTTTCATGTTAGAGCGCCCATAAGGTACATGATCAGCTACTTCCGGTTTATCAGTATTTCATGAATAACTCCTAATCAACTGGTGATACAAAAATATGTTCAATACAAAAGTTATAGTAAATCACATTATCTAAAACTTTTATAAGGTATACAATATACCTATATATCATATTTATGGAGATATTTTGAAAACGGAAATGAGCTGTGAAGAATGAAGCTCGACTTCCGGTGAACCGATTTACTCCAAAATCTAATCAACTCTGACAGCACACACCACAGTAGTATATATGAAGTTTGGTATTTATACGACTAATAGTTTTCACGTTAGAGCGCCCACTATCACACACACACACACACACAAAGACATCATTCCGAAAATGGTTAAAACGTGTTCTAGGGACCCCAAAACATGTATTTTCGTTGAAATCTCGAAGTCGAATTTTTTCGTGAAAACAATACTTCGTATATGGAGAAAGTAAAAAGAACAATTTTACTGAAATCAAGATTATAATCCTTGGTTGTTAATCTCGTAAATTAGAAACCAAAACACTAAATTATATGAGTATAAGAATCCGACTTCCAACGTATCTACCTACTGTCATGAAATACGAAGAAACTGTGTTAAATGACTCCATGTTTAATTCATTGAAGGTGACGGCATTCATCACACAGACTGAAAATGCCTAAATATCACAAGGCAAGGTGCAAGATGACTTAGTTATATATATAAGGTCGTGCTCCTAGGAAAATCACTAAGGAAGAACGGACATGAAAAATGTCTGACAAGACCGGGAATCGAACCAAGATCACCCGATTTCCGGTCAGTTGCTCTACCAATTAAGCTATGGACCCAGAGAGTAAATGACCGGCCATCGGGAGGTCCGGGCTCGAGTCCCGGTCTTTTCAGACTCTTTTCACGTACATTTTTCCTTGGGAAGCTCAAATATTTATTTAGAATCAAATCCATGCCAATATTTCCCTAAACTCTGTCTTCCTAACACTGGAACACTGGTTCTTTTAAGCACTGAATGGTAACAAATGAATACGAGGGATGGAAGCTAAAAGGTTATCCGCAAGGGTGTTCAAAACGGATTAATCTTATATTTGAAAGAGTATATCAAGTATAAACAGATTGCATTTCATGCCGACCTCATCTGATCCATCGGGATGGAAAGGGTATGGATCCTTCGAAAGCTTATGACGCTGCAATATGCAAAGAGAGGGAAAGTTATTTGGAAGGGATTGACCGGGGAGGAATTGAGACAGAATCAACATAGGGTGCATCAAGTCATAACTACCCAATCCCCTTCCAGGCACCCTTTCAAGAGTGGACTCTTCCAAACCAGAATTCATCCACCGCGCAGCACTAGCAAGTCAGATTGGGGGGGCAGCGTTGGACCTTTCTATTTATTGACAACATCAACAGCAACATACTTGATGCAAATCCGAGTCTTAGACCTGAAATACCTCTATTATACTCGTGGCTCTCCACAAAAACTATTATAAGTGGTGCTTAGTCTGATAAAGCCGTAACCTAAGATCACCCAATCCTACAAATCTCCACTGCATCAATGGAACCTTTTTAAATACCCCATCCAGTCCCTATGCGGCTACCTGCATTCAAATTAGTCTTCCCTATCTATTGCACCTGTATGGGTCGACTCTATAATCTGGATTAAGTTGAGTTCTTAGAATCCCCTTACATCTGACTTATAGCCAGGGCATAACAAACAAACCCCCTCTTCCTTTCAACCCGAAAGGCTGTGACTACAGTCTTCACCAACTCCTGATTTCATTAACATCAAATATGCGTCTTACGAAGAAAATTAAGAAGAAATTGTAGGCCTCCCACCTTTCATATCCACGTTATAATTTGGTATATATACTGCAATTTAAAGTGACTGATTACTGTTGAAACATAAAAACGCAAGACACCTAGAATTGGTGGCAAATAAATGGAGTCCGATGAAACGTATACTCCCGAACTCCATAAAGTGCAGAGAAGTCGAAGTTTTGTTATAGAAATGCTACGATTAAAATGTAAGTGTTGCAAAAACTCTGACCCAGGTTTGAAATCCTTGAAAAGAAAGGTGATTAGAAGTTAGGCTGCGAATGCTTGATAAATTCAAGGAAGAATCTTATATTTATTTTCGGAAAATGTAACCTGTATCATGCGACCCCCCCTGCTACTTCGGCTGATCCGATAATGAGCGTGAATTAAGAGAAATACTGAGTAAAAAAAGGCAAAATAGAGGATAGTTATTGAAATTTCGCTAAAATTATCTTTTTTCGTTGCATTTTTTCAATATTATCTCGTTCAAACGAGGATAAAAACAGTTCTAACGACTGGTTTACGAAAGCTTTAAACTCTCCAATAGCCGTTTTTGTCGGCGTTCCTCTTCTCATTCAACGGTATTCCGAGAAAACAAGGAGAGACACCGCACCTTTTGAGAGGACCCAACACGTATTTTGAATGGAGTCAGGAGTCATGAGTCAGAAGAATGGGGAGGAACGCCGACAAAGACGGCTATTGGAGAGTTTAAACCTCTAATTCCTTTACAGCCGTGTTCCAAATTTTCTTTCTTTACAAACGACTGATGCTTACAACCCCTGCAACATTCAGAAAGACGCCTTGCAGGGTGTTAATGTTAATGTAGATAGATGTAACATATGGAGGTTGATGAGGAGATATTCTAAACATTTCCAAGAAGGCAAAGTCGAAAAGAGTACGGTATAATTGATAGATAATAAGTCACGTAATGTTCAATGATTAATTTCAGAGGAGTTCATTTTCAATCCTTACGGCGTTATTGTATTAAAGCGTTACTTTCTGAAAAGAAGACAAAATAGGGAATGCATTTTACTCACCATTATTTGGATGATCATTGCGAAGCCTTGTCATCTTGTAGTTGAGGATGGTCCATCAAATGGTCCATCTGGTATATGTCCATAAATTATCACGATCACAGTCACTTGGAAAACCATGTTCTTTGACTACAACAGCTTGACGCGAAAAAGTACCCATTTCTTGAGAAGTAAGCCCGAATGTTGCCAGTAGTGAACGGAATCAAATAGAGTTGCGCAGCATTTTGTTCTCAACGGCACACTTACTGCATCTATTCAAACTTCGCGGCTCACTAAACCACACGGTCACTACTTTCAGCATGAATTCGAACGAAAATCGAGATCACCAGGAGTGAAACAGAGTGCATTAGTGCGATTGCTCCTATTCAACGAGAAAATGTCGCGTAAACTGAAGCGTATACGAATGAGGAGGGTCGATGCCATCGGGAATCGCGCAGCACACCTATCTTACGGCAATCCCTTGTGTCGCGTTGATAATCACTGCTCTAAAATGTCAAAATGTTCACGATTTCCACGATCACGCACTGCCAACTCGCAGCAGACTAACTTGAGATGCGGAAAAGTCCCCTAGAGGTTGCTGAGCCTCGAACCCAAAGGATACCAATTCTGACCGCGGCCCTAAACGGCCTCGAAAGCTCGGATCCAGTGCAGTCGAAACCACTGGTGCGGCAATGAGGTATTGCATTGGAAAACATTTTTCCACTTAAAACCTGGTTCCCTGAGAATCTAACTTTATCAACCATTGACAACCACCGCTAACACTGGAATGCGTTCCCATAGCCAGAGAAAATTGTAATTTTCGAGAAAGGCCGCTCGCGTGAATTCCATCAGACAATTTTCACTTTCGTTCATCGTGGAAGGAGTTGATCAGAGGTTTCCGGTTTATTGACAAACAGACAGACGGAGTCAACGCAAGAACGTCGCGACGCGATGAGGTCTGGTGTTTCAAACCGAAAAACACATTACACCTTTGAAGTATTTGAGTTAAGAGTTTTAGTTAACTGAAGTGAGATGAGGAAGAATGGGCAGGGTTGGAAGGGGAGGTTTGTGATTGAACTATGAACTTAAACTCCACATATGAACGATAAATAAAAAGTAAAATTTTATAGAAACAGTATTTGATAGTATGACTTTAAGGACATTATCATAGACATGTATTTAAAAAATAAATTTTTTTATAATAATAACCATACTTGAAGTCCACCCCCATCAGCTTCAAATTTTTATTTTACCGATCCACTTTAAAACTTCTATATATCAATTCCATTCATTGTAAGCTACAACCAATGTTTTGGAAAATATATAGTTATCTGAAAGAAATTATGAACGCAATTTCATGAAAAACTTATTGTATAGTATGGAATACATACTTAAATACAATATGGGGATTTCTCGAACCATTCAAATGTTAGAAATCACAATTGAATCAGTATGTAAAAATGACGTAGCAGAATCACCCCATCGACTCAGAGTTACTAAATTTGAGATGAGTTTTACATATACCCATTGCATGACTTTCATCTTAAAGTCGTCAGTAAAAGTTTGACTAAAATAAACTATATTTAGCCACGTAATAAAAATTATAAATGCACATGTTTTTAGCTTACAAAGAGGAAGACGATGACTTTCTAGACAGCGTGTACAGGTTAATTATGGCTTACAAATGTTTCATGCGACTTTAATTGTAAATAATTATAAATAATTTTAAATGGTGGATTTTTCGCTTGAATTAAAAATGTTGATATTCCGCAGATAATGGCTCTTTCTATCGTTTAAAATATTCTCTTAATCAACGCCAGGCTGCTTGGAAGGCCTTTCATAAGAAGGGTGAAGTTCGTTTTTATTATGTATGGATTTTATATATATATGGATATGGATTGTGACTATATGCAAGAAATCGAAATTACTCGATTTATTATTTTTGAGAAAGAAAGTTGATTGATATATGAATGGCCGCATGAGTAGGACAAAAATATGATTTTAAGCCTCGGGTTATACATTCTGGGAAAAAATGCTTATTATTCATATTATTTGCTAAACAATATTTGTTAGAACAGAAAAACACGGTGGAATAATTTAAGTGACACCTTAATTATTTGCAGTAGCAAATTTTATGTAATTTGGAAATCAAAGAGCTTTCGTGATAAATAGGATATCTCAGTAAGAATCTGTTTGTATAACTTATTTAAATTCTCAACTTCTATGTAATAACAATACTTTGTGAGCAAGGGTCATTTCCAAAATCTATTGCGCACCTCGAGGTGAACACTAGAGGGTCGAAAGGTGAGCTTTAGCGGTCCAAATACTTAAGACGTATGGTTTACACTACAAATATAATGTAAACCAGTACGAATGGGCAATCCTGAGTGCTTGAACTAGTACATTCATTTACATTACCATAACCTCTGTGCAAAATACATTTTACTGCAATCTACCAACACGTAAACAGAAGCCAATTTCCAAATATTTACAAGGATTGCTTGAAAATCCTAACACGCGTAAGACACGATAGGAGACTCCTTTTATTTCCTTTTTTCGAGAACTTTCCGCTCGCGCCCTCGAATCTCTCCTTTCGGTCCAGATTCAAGCAAAACTCTCATCTCTCATCACAAACACCCATACGAAAGTCCGCGCCGGGATGAAAACATCGAAATTTCATACCCTTTCACCGGCTTAACCTCTTCCTGATATCCTATCAATCAACATTTCACCCGCCCGCCGCAAAATAAGGTAAAACCCCTCGCCTTCCCCTCCCCTTGCACTCCGTTATTATTTCGCTCAATAATATGGCGGGAGATCGGACAGGAAGACTGCATTAGACGGCCATCGGTCACCAAGGATACGGGCGGCGAAAAATGACTGCGAAAACAAATTGATCCGAGGGGGGAAGCATGCTTTCGGGAAACCTGCTTGACCCAAATGTATCGAATGGACTGGACACGAATATTTAGGAAGATAATCCTCGGGACGCATTGATCAAAATTTCAGTTTGAGCTCCACTTCAAACAGAGGCGGGATTTCTCTTTTTTCGGTGGAGGAATAAAAAATTGGTTCGAAATCAGTGGACGATGAGATGAACAAGGAAGTTTATGTTGAACGAGGACATTCGGGCAACAACTGTAAACATTAGAGGTTATAAATCTCAAATAGCCGTCTCTGTCGGCGTTCCTCGTTTCATTCGCCGTTATTCTGAGAAAACAATAAAGGATCACCGCACTTTTTAGATCGCAAAAGAAACACATTTCGGGAGTGATGCTCCCCTCTTCAGGAGTCATATTTATGATTCTTTCTTGTTTTCTCCGAATTCCGCTGAATGAGACGAGGAACGCCGACAGAGACGCTATTGGAGATTTGAAACCTCTAATTCATTAACAGCCGCGTTCCAAATTTTCTTTCTTTACAACTGTAAACATACATGTGGAAGTAAGTGATTGTTAGGACTGCAGTTTTATTTGAGACAATCGCTTTATTCATTCGAAATTCTTACAAAACATCCTATAAAGGAGACCATTACTATTGATGTTTCGCCCAGGATGGGCGGCGGAGTGTTCATTTCTGTGAAGGAACCTTTTAATTAGCCAGCGAGTTGACCACATTGATGATGAATTGGTATTATATATGGTCAACAATAAATAGCGATAGAAATATTGTTATTACTAAGAAACTAATGTTTCCCACTCGGAAATTGTGTCATATTGTTGTATAATTGCTAAGGAAAGTAATATGAGAGTAGATCTCAAAGGAAAATACTGATGGAAAGACAAAAGATGCTTGATAAAGGACGGGTGAGTTACCAAGAAACAATATAAATGGCAATGAATAAGGAATATTGAGGCACATTAACCAACCAAAGGAATTAAAACTTATGTATAGATGTATTATTGTATATTATTATTATAATTATCATTATTAAGAGACTTTATAAGACAAAATTGGGACTTTTGAGTCCCATCTTCAATTTAATCAAGAAAGTTACATCAAAATATTAAAAATACTAATGGCACAACTAAATAAAATACATATCAGGAAAAAAATTGTACAATTTACAAAGCTTTTAATCTATGTAATATGAAACAATATAAAAATATATACTAATATAATAGAGTCTAAATGTTCACGCGAAGAGAATAAACTCCCAGTAGCCTTTAAAACAATCCCAGTAAAACCTTCCGTAAAATAGGAAGGTAATGAAAAGGCGGCAAAAGAAATCTACGGGTATAAAGATGTAAGTTTTTCATGAGAGGAAAAGAAAGTTCTATGTGCAAGAATCCGAAGCATATTTCCGTACTACTTCTTACTGACATCGTTGCGGAAACGACTTCATTCTCTTGTTGGGAAGAAACCGCCGAAGTTTAGGAGACATTTCCATTGGCAACCATCAACGCTAATGTATTGATTAACGAAAGCTGCGTTCGACATGAACTATAGGCATCAACGTTAAAGGGGTACGGATTCCCTCCGTAACAGATATTTTCAGGTTACTTTCGTAAATGTTTCATTTAAACTTTGTCAATACTTAAATAATTCATCTGAAATTGAGCCAAAGTATAGGAGTGTTGTACCATGGAGACCCCGTCCTAATCGGAGTTGAAACATTAGGTGTAAAGAAGGAAAATTGGAACATAGCTGTTAATGAGTTACAGATTTTAAATATATTCAACAAATTCAATTTTGTCAGCGCTCCTTACCGCGTTGCTGCCGGTATTCGGTAACAACGGAAATCCATAGATTACTGATCCAATGTACATTTCAATAATCATCATCTTCAGAGGTGGTACTACTATAGAAAAAAAAATAATTCTTTCCCTGAAGATAATAGTACGACGCTAATGTCACTATAGGCGATATCCTCATTCATATACATTTCTTAACCTATTGTTTGATATTTTTTTTACTTTGATTTTCTATCTTCTTCTACCAAACTAAACTGTGCTACAGAATTTAAGAATGTTAAATTATCACATTAACGGATAAACAAGGCCCTTCTGAAAGAGTTTCACCCGTAAGTTTTGCAAGTGACTGTTTCATAGACATGTTAATGGCTTTTGCTACCATAAGTGGTTAGCTACAAGAATTCGTTAGCTATTAAGAATTAGACTTGGATAAAAGAATAAATGGTTAACTGACTGGCACTTCTGATGAACCTGCACCCAAATTTGCGCGTTCGAAAGTTATAAGAAATGGAAAATAACCAAGGAGCAAGAGCTATTAGGAACTAAGCCTATTGCGTAGGATGAAGAACGAGGGACAGTTTATTGCCTTTGCTTTCCTCACCAAGCCAGAAAACAATAAGCGAAATATGTCCACATAAGTGATACACGATGACTCGACGAGTAATACTTTACTTGGCATTCAATACTGGGAGACCTTAATCAGTGTAATTACTCACTCATACCTCATTAGTTTTCCTATCACCGCAGTAATGATCAAGAATTTGGCAAAAGTAAACGAAAGATACATTTTTTCTATCCGGTAGCAAAAGACAAAGAAAGAAAATTTGGAACACAGCTATTAATGAATTAGAGTTTTTAAATCTCCGAAAGCCGTCTTTGTCGGCGTTCCTTGTCTCATCCACCGGCATTCGGAGAAAATAAGTGCGGTACCCTTTCTTGTTTTCTCCGAATACCGGTGAATGAGATGAGGAACGCCGACAGAGACGGCTATTGGAGAATTAAAACCTCTAATAGCAAAGGACGAATGGAAAATATTCAATTCATCAGGATATGGTCTGTATTCAGCCCGAAGGCCGGTTGGTACCTCATCCCCTCCGGTAAAAGCTAATAAGAGCTTGCAGAGAGGAATGAGGTTTCACTGGGCAGGATGAGGAGTGAGGTAGTTTGCCATTGCTTTCCTCACTGAGCCAGAATGTTATAAGTGGAACATGTCCATGCAAGTGAAACACAATGACTCTATGAGTAACATTTTTCTTGTCATTCCTTAAGGAGAGACCTTGATTAGTGCAATTATTCACTCATACCTCAGAACCTTTCATTTCGTCACAGCCATGATGAAGCCTGGGACAAAAAAAAATGAAAGATAAATTTTTCTCTATCCTGCACCACATGACAAACGGAAATAGTTCATTCATCAGTTTATGGTAGCAGGAACGCATTTCCTTGATTTAACTGGAATTCATTTCGATTTTCCGCAATTCTTTTACGTTACACACGTCGTTTTTGTGCGTCAGATGAAAGATTAAAAGACGGGGACGAAACAAAAACCGCAGGTGTAGCGAAGAAAGGAGAAAATGCGGTGAGAGGAAGTAGGGGGCGTTGGAAAGTGGGCGTTGGGTGAAAGGGGGACAGGTGGAATGAGGAAAACGATGAAGAAACTCATTCGATCCTCCGAAAACGATGCTTATGGAGCCATTTCCACATTTCGCAAGGCGAGAATGAGGGAAAAGGGGCGTTCTGGATTCGAACCGGCGGCCTCCAGGAATGAGGACGGTCACGCTTCCTCGTTGGAAAGCGCGCACTTCCTACTTCATTATCTGCCCTATCGAGTTCGGATTCAATTTGGGACGGACTTTTTTCTCTCGAATCGCCTCGAAAAAATGATAGGACAATAACCGAGCCGTCGACGTGCTGATATATCATCTGTGGACTACAATTAGAACGTTATCCGAAGAAAAGAAAATTACCTAGTATTATTACTAGTTTATAGTACTAGTTTATGGTAATAGTATATGGTGTTGGTATAAATTTCTAGTATATAGTACTAATATCATAGGAGTGCGCAGGATTTTGCAATCAGGAGGTGCCTACGATAAAAATGCCACCTTAAGCCATTGCCAATGACCGTAATCATAACCCCAAGTGCTCGGGTGAGTTTCTATAAAGCAACTCCAGCAACAAAATTAGAAGGCCCCAATGTTTGCGTAAAAAATATTTATATATTACATTTTTCTTTTAATTTTCGATGCTAGGATAAGACATTTCCAGGTAAATGCTTTTGAAAAACTACAATTAAATAAGCTTTGGTAATATTTGCATAAAATAGCTTAACTTGTTGGTTACCTACTTATTATCAAATTAAAGAAGAGCAACTACAGGGAAGAAAATAGATAAAATCGTATGAAAATCTTTTCGCAATCAGCTTTATTAGAATATTTTTTAATATTCAAATAAACTCTGAATTTTATTCATTGTATTTACAGAACATAAACAATCTATAAATATGATAATTTGGAAGGTAAATAGTATCAAATTTAAACATTTTGTTTTACTGATTATTAATACGATAACAAAGTCAAAATATATAAATATTCAATTTTGGCGCAGCTCTAATTTTTTGGGGGGTGCCGCGGCACCCACTGTGCGTACACCTATGACTAGTATACACTATTTCCGATGCAATATACTTTACTACTCTTTCTTAGGCTTCATTTCAAAACCTAGGCCCGTCATTATAAAGTATAGCTTTGATGGAGCTTAACTGTAATCTCCAGTAAAACTGTAACAAAGCACATTATAATCTATAGCTAAGCGTTCACTATATACTGATTAGAATAATGATTAGTGTAAGTATTAGTTATTACCAGATTAAAGCTCTGCATTATAATGTCTTGTCAAATCTGCTTATCAACTAATCTGAAGATTAGTTGCTGTAGGTTTTTTGTTATTTTGAGAAAATTTTTCGATGCTTTCTTTTTTCTATTTGACGTTCTTCTGTTTCGCATTAAATGATTATTTTTATGGTCGAACTTTTACAATACTTCTTTGTCAAATCGAAACTAGAATACAATGACCTCGACGCTCCTTTCGGAAAGATTACATTTTCAAGAGATTTTCCTATTCAAGATTCAGATGGATTATTCAGAACAATTTAAGGGCCACAAATATGACAAAAATATTTTGTTTTGCGTTATGTATATGTTGGAAGCCCCATTTTGATCCACATAACCTAAGTAAATATATTTCATTGAAATGTAGCGAGAACTGAGAGAAAATACTTACAATATACTACTTTCTTATACATTTACACTAAATCTTGAAACAAGAATGAGTGGGAACGTGAAATGAAACAGATTTGGAAAATTAAAATTACAGTCAGGGTCTCTTTCCAAAAATAATCCTCCCCGGCGGGGAATCGAACCCCGGTCTCCCGCGTGACAGGCGGGGATACTGACCACTATACTACCGAGGACTTATAAATTTGTCTCAGCAGCATAATAAAAATATAGGGTTATTTATTATTATTATATTAACATTTATAGGGTTAACCCAAAAGTAATATCAAGACTTCAAAAGAGTTTCGAAGGTTTGTGGTATTACCTTATTGATTTTTACTTAAACCATCAATAATCTCATTAATTCCAAATGAATTACATAAAATTATTCAAGATATAGCTTTATTTAACAACTCTACGGTAAAATACGACCTCGACCAAACATGTGTTACCCCATTCTTCTAATAAAGATGTTCAGGCAAACTAAAATAAAGCAATCAGAAACATTTCAAATCCCTTCTCTAGAGAGGACTGGATCATCAAAAGCAACTTCGTGAAACAACGCTTATCGCGAAAGGGTTCAGTAACTCACACTGCTATGCATCAACATCTTACTTGGACGACTCCAGTATTTACGGGGAGTTATCAGACCAATGAAGTCAGCTCGTATAAAGTTCAGATTTTGGGAAGTATTGGGTTTGGGAGGGGACTACAGTGGTGGATAACTGCTAAAATATAAAAACTGCGGTGAATTGTCCTAGACTAATTTTTCGTGGTCTTCCAATAACCAAACTGAACGTGGTAACCGGTTTAGTTCATTGTAGTTTGGTAGTGAATCACCACGCAGAGGAACTAATTTGAAAAACATCAAGTGTATGCGATATGTGCATTCATCGTCAATGGAAAGATCATAGTTGTTTTTCAATTGCTTTTATCCGACTTGATTGCGAGGAATGCTGGGATAGGCAAACGACAAAAGAAAGTGAAACGTATGATGGGCAGTGTTAGAGATGGGTTATGAGAAAGTTAGACGTCAACAAACGAGAAATGTGGGTGTGGCGCATTCCTCAAAGGGATGAGTTGCCAAAGGAAAAAGCTCTCTGATGGGGATGAAGCATCTCAGTTAATGAAATCAAAAAAATAGTTCTGCTATTTTACGGAATGAGTCGCTACTGAGGGGTATTACACTGTACTTCTGACTTGGGAGCAGCCAGGCCAAATCGTTATCTCGAACTGATCGACGAAAAGCGAAGAAAATCTACTACAGGGAAAAATCTTGAGATCAGCTACATATGTAGCCTGCGAGATGTCTTTCGATGCTTGGCAAGGGGTGTAAGCACCACGAATCTACTTCCCTAATAGATTATTTTCGCGGATCGTTCGCGGAAAAATTGAATTCTTGAATCAAATTGTCCTAGTATATATATATTGCCCTGGTTCTACTTGCAGTAACAGAACGGCCTATAGAACAAGGAGGGCGCATAATATTGGCAACATCCTCTAAGAACGTACTTTCTCTAAATTTATTATATAAATTTAAACTGAACGTAAGTAAAATGATAAAAAGATAGATGGTACTTTTTCAACAATTTCATTAAAATATCGACCAGTTTTGACGAGTAATCGTCATCTTCTGGTGCAGAACAACGTTCAACAAGCGAATATATACAAGACAACTAGAATGGGGAGGAAGGGACAAAGCATTTTATTTAGTTTTTTTGGATTTGTACTGCATTTGTAATTTGTTACACACCAGTAGATGACGATTACTCGTCGAAACCGGTCGTGACTTCAATAAAATTGTGGAAAAAGTACCATCTCTCTTTATTTCATTTTACATAATGGATTTCCACACGATTTCCCCTTACTCTGTGAATTTCATTCTAAATGTAAGTATTTTATCTCCTAAAGGTCTCTACCCTATCCTGAAAAATCTGAGTAACGCTTGCTGATTTGTCGTAGCAATTCTTCAAAACTTATTCCTTTTCGATGTCCCTTTTCTAACTCACGGAATCAACTCTTACAGGAGTTCCGATACACTCCATGTTTACTCAAATTGAGACTCATCTAGCGGAAATAAAGCACACAGAAGTTACGCAATGCATAAAGTGGGAGAATTATTAATAATAATTAAACGAAAACTTATATTAAATTTGGATGTCACAGAGGGAAGCTAAGAAAATTAATTGAGTGTAGCAGTAAGCTACATTTAGATTTATATTCCGGCTGTACGTTCATAATTCCTAAACATAATGACTCTTAGTTAAAACCGAGTAGCTAAAGTACCAGGCAATAAGTTATTATTCACTAACTGATTAAATCATCAACATTTCGAACTGCAGATCATACATTTTCGACAGGAATATTTCGAATGAAGACACTCTTTACTCTCCAAGTTAGTGTAGCTCAATGAAAAAAATACAATCAGAAATATATTTTTTCTAATCTTTGTGTATAGAAATATCTGCGAAAAGTTTTCAGATAAATCCTTAAGGTTTCTTTAACTGCTAAGTGCTACTCCATTTCAAAATCATCTTCATTACATTCTCCCCATTCTTGACTCTCTTTATTAAAACCTAATCTTTTCCTTTCATCTTTCGTAACGTTCCCCTGAATTTTTTTTCTTCTTCGTTCTTCCCCTTGGAAAGAGCAAGCAGAAATTATGAAATGCTTCACCAGGAATGGAAAATACTAAAACATTAATAACAACACTGAAAGATCCTTAACTCATCAAAAATTGGAACTCAATACTAATGTGTAAGTGATAATGGTAGATATATGGAATTCGGATTCCATTTAGCATGCCAAAAATAAAAGCTTCCAAAAAACGCTATTTTATATAGTGTTCATTCAAATCAATCGTTTACTTTTAGCATTAACAGCGGTGGTCATGACTTAGCGTAGGTTGTTGGTAATGTTGTTTCTGTATTAATTTCCTATATTTGTGCACGTATGGCTTTTCTGGATTTGTTAGACTGAGAGCCACAAGTTCATACTGCTTGCAGATTATTATAAAATTGCAGCTATTTAAACAGAATATCACTGAGTTTTTTAATTTATTCCTGTTAGTTAGCAGAGTTGTGTTAGTAAATATGTCAAGTGTTTGTGCATCCGAAACTTTGTGATACTGTTTGAGTAGATGGTTGAACGTTGTGTAATTTAACCCAGCTTTTTAACAAGGCAGAAAAATAAAAATCAATGATAATAAAAAAAATATAAGATACCAATTTAAACCATTCACAGATCTTTGAAACGCCCGACATAATCATTACAATCCTCACTTTTAGTATATTTTAGCTTGCAAATTTTTCAGGTTTTACACATCAAAGTTTAGTTTAATTAAAAATGAATATTCGCTCAACATTCCAATGAGTGAGAAAATAGAAAATTTTCTACTAACATATGTGTATATCGGTAGAAATGCAGGATAAGGTTTAATGCCTTCTCATATTAAGTAATCCTGAATGAAAATATAAAATAAATTTCCGAATATAATTCGAAAAATTAGCGGATACAAAGAAACCAGTGTTCTACAGAGATAATATACCATTTTTATTAAAAAATATTAGGCGTGACTTAAAAAGTACAAAATGCTCATTAGAGCTTACAATTTATTTTTCATTCACTCTGAATTATTCATCGAATTATGCCACTGAATTCAAAATTCGCCATGTTGTTGGCGAATGGTGTGGATATGAAACATTTCTTTAAGAATGAGAGAGAATAGCGAAGAAGATTGAAGGTTTATCATGGCTATAGTCTTGAACTATATTCTTCTTATAAGCAACTGATATTAAATCGGTCAAAACAGGATTATAATAGGTTAAAATGAGACGAAATTTGAAGAAATAATTTCCGGAAAGATTGTGAAAGAGAATATAGAGAAATTCAAATTTATCATTTGACATAAACGGAGTGAAATAGGGGAAAATTCTCATTTATAAGGAAAACTGTCCTATCCCTTTAACTGCTAAATGTTTTGGCTTGTTTTTTGTTTTATCTACTTGCATTGCATGTATAAATTCAAATTTAAACCGTCTTATTTGCAATACCTTATGTATTCATAATCCTTTTTTTACTTTCTTCTTCCACGGAGCATTTGTTAATTGTGTTTATTGTTAACATGTAATCATCACCTGACGATGTTGCGCGGCAACAAAATGGTTTTATAAACTGTATACGTGGAAATTACAAAGTGAGTTTTATTCCCTTATACCATGAAGAATTTCCACAAAGTAACGCCTGAAACCATTACTTTTTTCAAAGGATATAGATCAATAAATCTATTATTATTAACTCTAGATTAGGTTAAACTCATCCATACGAATGTTTCGCGTTTAATCCGAACTGTTCTCCCGTAACGAAGCGTTGTATAACGCTAGTCCAGTGGCTCCATCAGCAGAGGTTGCGTTAATAAAGAAAGCGAAGGGGTCTTCTGAGAGAAAGGGAGAGAAAGGGGGAGCTTTCTCCTCCCGTAGAAGAAAGTTCCAGAGACGGACTGCCCCTTCCCCAATCCCTGCTTCGGTTCCTGGAAAAAGCGGAACTGTTTTGCCCAGTACCCTTTATTCGCCGGATGAGGGAAAAATGAATTAGGTGAGGGATGAGGAATAATGGAAAGAATAGAGTGGTTTCTAGAAGAACTAAAGAACACACTTGTATTAGATAAGGTCAGTTGACGTATTATAACTCTTCGCCTGCTACGTACAGTCCAGTATGTTGATCAAGATGAGAATCGGTCCTTAACCTAAAGACTAAAACGCCGATAGCTTCTTGTATACTCCTGGCCAAAATTAACGCAGCACCTCCCTAGCGATCCTTACGGCCGGTGCTGCGTTAATTTTGGCCAGGAGTGTACATTCTTAGAAATCGCGGTAATTGGGAAAACATCGAGATTGAAGGTTTCATTGCAAATCAAATAGAATCGTAAAAAAGAGCCCATCGGTTTCAAAAGTCTGCAAATTAATTTTTAATTAACAAAGAAATAATTAGCTAATACCTTAGAATAATCATCAGTTACTAACGGGGATGTAGCTCAGTGGTAGAGCGTTCGCTTTGCATGTGAAAGGTCCGGGGTTCGATCCCCCGCATCTCCAATTTTTTCTGTCTTCGGGAGGTTTTGGGGGCTTTTCCTCCCGACTAGGGTGAATGTGGGTGGGTGACCAGGCAGATTGTTTTTTTTTCTCCCTCCCCACACAAAAATGACTACCACCTGGCCTGATGCCTAATTGTAGTCACGAATAAATCAAAGTGACGCTAACTAAAGACAAAAATCTGTTTCTTTTAGCGGTCAATTGTTTTCTTACATAAATTTACAAATTTGAACTAAGAACACGCAAAGCACTCAGCCTAAAACTCTTCCTATTATTATGTAAATTTTAACCATGCAACGTTAAAATCGATAATATACGAAATAACTTTTAATTGATATTGAAATTAACTATAGAATAAAATAAGTATTACAGGGAAAATCTTAGCATTTAAAACAAAATATGGTGACCCTTAACTCATAGATTCGATTTTTGGTTACTTCGTATACAGCATGCACGACTTACATTGAAATGACTGAGTAAAGATAAGTTCGATCCAGTTGAATTCATTAGTGCGATTATATGTGATAAAAGTAATGGAATAATCCTTTAAAACTATTTTTCTCTTCTTATTAATGTAAATCAGTCCTATTTGAAGGTTGTACCTCATATTATTTTGGGTTGTGTCTTCATTACAAGAATGAATATTTTACTAGAATTGTTGACTTTTTACATTATTTTTAGCTCCAGCAACTACCTTAATTCCCAAAAATGACTAATTACTGTCCATCAAAAATTGCTTTGAAACATAGGAAAACCTGGTTGTCAGCTTGTTTCTGCCATCCTACTCAGCAAGTCCGTTGAGAAACCTGGACACAGTTTCTCTTATCTCTATTGCAGATTTCGTAAGAACCGTAATATTTACTTGCGAATGTTATCTTTGTTTTGCGGTCTTAAAAGGTTTTTCCCTTCAGAGGAAATGTAGTTCTTACTGTAGCTTGTATCTGGATGGTCGATAGACATTTACCCCTAGCATTATCGATGATTCAGAGAGGACCGGTGGAGGCTGGAATCTACAACATGGTCAAATGTTTAGAAAACAGGTGATTTCGTTCAGACATTGACCAGACCGTGTGTATTTCATGAACCCCTTCATGTTGATGCTTATAGAACATAGAATTTCTAGTTAGGAATTCCCACTACGCGATGCTATCAAAACGAAAATGTAAGAACTGTGATGTGTACATAAAGAATATATGGGAAGTTTTCAGATCTATAAATACATAACATCTAAGAAGATGATCTTTGAATGTTTATTGAAGGAAAATATTAAGAAATATTAAAAAGACTTCCTGTATGATATCAATATTTTATATACATTTACTTAAATCGTACATTGCTAATAGACCTTAGATATGAAGATTGCGATAAAAAATAAAAACTTAAGGAAAACATTAAGGAATCCTTACTTTTGAGGTATTGCCATATAGTAACAATTGAGTAATGTCAAGGACTCAGCCAAAACGCTACATTTAGAAACGTATAATTTTGAGGATCAGAAAAAATTGAAATTAAGAGTGAAGTAGACCTTACATGTTACGATATATTGTAAAGGGCTAAAAGGCAAGGATTACAGAAGACCAAGTTGCAAAATAAGACAACATTTGAGCAAGTCAGGTTGGCCGAGCGGTCTAAGGCGCCAGACTTAAGTTCTGGTTCCCACATGGGAGCGTGGGTTCGAACCCCACACCTGACAAACTTTTTACCGGTCTTGGAAGCATATCCTGTTAACACCAAGGGCTCCAGTTCAAACCCTCCTTAGGGCATATGTGCTATATTATTTAAAGGTCAATTGTAAATGTAAGTTCGTAAGACCGAAGTATACCCCATACATTCGTTATTATCAATGTAATGAGTTAAAAGATAAGTCCAAACTTCTTAGAGACATAAACATGTAGCGATATTCTTCAAAACATTTATAACTTTAATGCATCTCAACATTATAAATAATCATGCGGCTAAGAGCGAGGCATGCACCGAAAAGTGGCTGGCAATATATAGATAAAGACTATGAAGATAATAATCTATATCTGAAGGCTATATATTAAAAGTATAAACGGATCGAGTAATAAATTTATACAGAATTTGCACGGTTGAAATTTTTGAAGGATATTACATTTGATACCGAAAGTACCGAAAAACCCCAACTGTACTAGCTAAAATATTCACAGTTATAATAAATCTCAATATTGTTAAAAACTTTTATGACAAAGCATAAAGAGAGGTATATATAAATATAATTAAAGGCTGCAGTAAAAAAGATTCGAGTGAGAAATTCCTCTGGGGCGCTCATTCGCGAAACAGTCAAAATTCCGAAAAATCTGCATTTATGCACACATCGCACGACTCAAAGTCCCACTCGCAACGTTTCAAAATATTCCCAAAAAATAACGGACACCCTTCTCGAGTCATAAACCTCCCGAAAAAAATACGAATTCCATCGAGAGAAACCCTCATATTTCCCCTTCAAAAAAAAGGGACGCGTTAACACCTCCGCAGCCCGCTAATTAAAAAGGAAAAGAGTGTGCTAAAGATTTCAACGGAGGGGGCGTTGCACCGAAGCAGCTTTCACCCCCGTGGCCTCGATATCATCAATGGAAGGCCCTTTATTTCACCCTCTTTCTCCGCTCGACTAAAATCCAATAGTTCGCCGATCGACGTCTCTTTATCTTGAATAAGAGAGGCCTCAATTACGTCGATAGACACCCGTTTGACAGTCGGGAATTAGCTTCGGAAGGTTGATGACTTGTTATCCTCCTTTAAAGAGCCCACGCTGTGTTTTGGATGCTGCCATTCTTAGCAGACGCGAGGAACTCATTCGCCTCGCGATGAATGGCCAATACAATAGGATGGCGACGATCGAGGATTTTAAGTAACCTTGATGCACTTTAAAGAGGACTTTGACGGTGGATATTGTACACAGTAACGCCTCGCGTATTTTAGGATAAAACTAAGATGGTTCAAGCAATTAGGTTGTATACGTGAAATTAGAGATGTACATTAAAATTCTTTCGAAATGTGGGTATGGCGTGGATTGAAAAAAGTAAGTTGGGTTGATAGGAAAACGGAGTTGCTGGAGGTGGTTGGGAATGAGTGGGCTTTAATTGAAGTGATTAAGCATCGACAGAAGTAATTGGTGAGTCAAATATTGAGAGGAAAGGGATTGCTGAAGACCGTAACTGAGGGTAGAATTCAGGGAAAATATAGAGGGGAAAACAAAGAGAAAGGATGTTGGATTATATAAGAGATTAGATGCAGATTAACTACAATAAAAGGAGGGATATGGCGTTAAATAGGGATTTTTGAGTGCACACGAACCTACCGATTGGTAGAACAGTCTCCGTATTAGAATTCTCCATCAGAAAACGCTTCCCAACCAGCTTCCTTTCCTGAAGCACACGTATAAACTTCCACTTCTTGAGCTCAAACATCGAAGCGAAATAAACTACGCGTTCATCATTTTTTCTTCATTAACATCAGCAGCTTAGTGAATACCAAGTGAGGAATAACATATTTAGTGTTCATTCCTAATGTTAACCCTCACAAAACGAAAAATATCCAACAACATGTATATACCAATTATTAGGTGAGGTTGGGCCCAAAAGTTTGTTGCTTGATCCGAATTTTATAATTCGTTGTAAATTTTCGCAAAGTTAATGTAAAAAGGAATTAGTAGAAAGAAGGGTAAAATCTTTGCCAACAGAAATTGATAGCTCATTGAAAACAGATACACTTTTTCCTTGTTAGATTATTCAAAATTGGCAAGATATAAATCCAATCATTTGACCAGATGACTTAAATGAGCGTCATTTTCGAACCATTCATTTATACCAGATATTTTTAAAATAAACTAGATGATGACGTCTACCAATCGAAAAAAGTATCTTGCATATAAATTCTCAATTTACTATTAATATACCCATTCAAACCAATGATATAAGTATAGGTAACTAAAGTCAGCATAAAATTTCTCTCCCCAGAGTCAGGTCAGATTACTTCAATACGTCAGATTAAAAATTGCCTTTATGGTGTTAAGAAAACTTTAATTAAAGCTTCGTGTCATGTATCCATAATAAATCTGGGCTATTTAATTTTGTAAATATAAGTTAAAATAATTTTATCAGGTCGAATCACAAGAAAACGATGCTCTCTGTTCAGATAAGCATTCAAAACAATTTTAGACCCCTTTTGATAATAATAGCTATAAATATAATATATAATAAAAATATTGAAATTACTGGCAAATTTATTAATACAAAAGATCTAACAGGCATAATAGATTTAAGTTAATATACTAATTACCGTGCAAGAAATGACAGTCTAAAGGAATAGTAAAAATTATATTTCGCGACACGCAAATGCATGCATACCCTCGTTTTGAATTTTGAGAAAATAGGACAAAAACAAGAGTAAAGCAAGGTAAAGAAACGGTGGAATATTTATAAGGCGATAAAACCTCTATGGTATATCATGTATGTAAAACGAAGAACAATCATTAAGTAAAGTGAGTGAATTAGCTTTTATGTGAACTGTGTTACTTGTAAGGAAGACATGTATATTGAAGTAAGGCATTATTGTAGCTGAGAGATATCTGTGCTTTAGCAGACAATATCGTTGTATTATTGCTTAGATTTTTACTATTGAAAGATAGTATTGTAATTATCAATTTTGGCAGGGAACTGATCGCCCATAGACAAATTAATTACCAATAACTATGACAATAAAATTTATGTGTGGAATATCTTTCATTGAATAATGATTCTAAGGTGATATATAATGATAGGCCTTCAATATACAGAATTACTTTAATTCCATGAAAGCATGCACAAGGGAATGGTTTGATTGAACCAATAGCATCGGAGATCTGCGTATCAGTCACTCCATCACTATTTTTATTTAGGATGTTTGTACCAAAAAGCGTACGCCAGTAGACGAGCATCTAAATTTATAATTAAAGCTATATAAACACAAATAGATTAATGAGCTCTTGATTACACAAGTAAAATAACGTTTTGGTTAAAGCAAGAATCATTTCAATATGCAAGTATATAAGTTGTTGCATCAACCTATTTTCACAAGATTCTTTTTTTTTCGCCCAATAAATACTTGTTTATGTAGGTAGGTATGTAAGTTTCTGAGAATTATATTTATTTAATCAATTTTGAAAAAAAAATTTCAATAGTTTAACCCATATGTTTAAACCGAGGGTGGGACGTAACGTGGGTCCCATGCCCCAAAGTGGGGTAATTTGATGCAATGGAAAATATATTGCATTCCTTGATAATTTATTGCTTTTTTACAAAATTCTAATGATTTATTCCAAAAACCTACGGCTTGAACAAGTTGTCGTGCAAGCTTCATTCAGTGAAGAATTTAATTATTCAATTTTAAAAAATATATATATATATTTCATAGAGAGCATTAAAATTTAAGAAAGTTTAGATGGAGCATGACGGAAAAGATTGAGTATCTCTGGTTTAAACATTCAATAGGAAATAATAGCCCATCGGCGTACGTTTGAATTTTTTGGTACATTCCAATCTACGTTCAGTAGATGATAAAAGTCACTTCACTTAGTTTGTACACTGTATCGTTCATAAGAAAACCCTCAAATAGCTAATATTTAGGTAAATGAATAAATAATGCCCCAAAAAAAAGAATAGCTATCAACCTTTTGGGCCGCGATATTCATAAGTTGCAAATAGTAAATTTTCGGGGAGCTTGTAAAAGTAATTTTGCGCCAATTATCTCCCCGTGATGGAGTATTAATCACCTCATAGACTAAAGGAACGCAATCATTAGCACTATGGACGCATTGAAGGGCGGCAAAAAACCCTTTCGGACGCATGCAGCTCATTAACCGCTTATCAATTGGAAAGAGGCGATTAACGCGTGTGAGGGTGACAGCCCGGAAAAAGCAGCTGACGGAGCCATATTTCATTGTAAATACAAACTCGACCGCGCGAGAAAAAAATATTTAATCTATCAGCCTCATATTAAGTGCTCATTAATGTTTATGCACACACAGTGAACGACTCCCATCAAATATTCATCGACGAATCGGCGCAAGTATCAAAAATTGCGATTTATTCATAAAAGTGAAACTAAATAGTTGAATATTATTATTATTATTCGTTGCGTTTCATATTATTATTAAGCTTCAGAGGGTAAAGAATTTGAGGTAGAAATTTGACAATAATAAAATCAAGACTAAATCCTAGACACGTATTGAAGAAACAATCTAAGAAAGAATTACTTTTACCACAAATTTTATTTGTGAGCATTATTGATGATCTTTTCCCTTCTCACACCCCGCTGATAAACTCTGTCCTTTCTTACAATATCGACGTCCCTTCCTCTATACATTCTTAGTCTCTAACTCCCACCACCTCCCTCTTCCCCCCATTTTTTCGCCGTCTCTATCCCCTCCCCCCTTTAGCTAACTAGTAGTAAAGGTTTTGAGTTTAGAGTTTCTTCACCAGAAGATGACGATAAATCGTCTAAACCGGTCGTGTTACTGTTATTTGTAAAAAATAAAATTAGTGGTAAAAGTACAATTCTTTCCATTATGGATTACCGCAACACCTCGCCTGATTCGGTGAAGTTTATACGTATTGAAGAATTAGGATAGTGTTTTCTTCCACGGATCACTCAAGTTGTGGATCATAAAGTGTACAACATATAGCAGTAGCTAAGTATTAATCCAGATACGAAATTACCTCCTAACCTATTTATCGATAATCCAGCGACTCTCACCTATGCAATACCCATCTGGTATTAGATATACAAATCTTGTGATTCTATAATCGAAGTAAGATCGAAAGAAAAACCATCAAGGGGATTCTGAATGAAAGATTTCACGTCGATTAATTACTATCAATCCTCGGTAGTATAGTGGTCAGTATCCCCGCCTGTCACGCGGGAGACCGGGGTTCGATTCCCCGCCGGGGAGGATTTTTGTCACTTTTTGTCCTATTTCATCCATCTCTGTTCTATTTGGTATCATTATTGTTTAAAGAAATTTTAGCTTAGGGACGAATCAAAACATTTTATGAATCAGATTAGTTGAATATACTTATATCTATTATCAAAAATTTGTTAGTAAAAATATTTGTATTCTTTTGGAAAATTAATATTATTTTTGTATCCCTTTTCAGCATAGATACAGCTTACGATTAGGAATAGCAGTTGGTGGAATTTATATCGATTGCCTGGTCCACTTAGCTCTGAGAACCCTCGCGAAAGATTCAACATGGATAACTACAAGGTTTTCTCCGACTCAATCGAGTTTACATTATCTTATTGTAGGTACCTATACGTAAAATTTTTGGTTTTTCCGAATTGAATTTTATAAGTTAATATCCAAAAGTCAATGAATTACTGATATCTCCCGTATTGTCTAGTGGTTAGGATACCCGGCTCTCACCCGGGAGGCCCGGGTTCGATTCCCGGTACGGGAAATTTTTTTGTCGGCCTCTGTGGCGTAGTGGTCTTAAATTTGACTAAATTTCATCTGATAAAGTCTTCATTATTATTAGACATTTATGGACATAAGGACTTAACGTGGACAACTTCGAGAAAAATTATTAAAGGAATTACCTGGGAGTTGCAAGATGTAGTAAAGCAGGGCAAACAGAAGTTTTTGCTAATAAAGTAACTTAGAAAGTAGAAAAATTATTATTAGGTTATTATGACATGGTCATGAGGTTATATGAGGTTTTTGATGTTATGCATCACCAAGTCTTGCTTCTCCATTTTATAGCTTATAATTGCACAATACGCTTAATATATTTAAACAAAGATGCGCAAATAGATTAGTTTAGAATTAACCCAGAACTCATAAAATATGCCAATATCAATAATATTATTGATCGATTGAAGCAAATCAATTCAAGTATTTATAATAGCGATTATTTATCCGATTTCTAGAAGAACATTTCTATGATAACTTTGAATGATATTAATGCCTTCAGTTATTTGGTACAAGAAATGACATTTTACGTCTGAATGGAGAATAAATAATCATAAGTATTATTGTAACTATAAGACGATATAGCGAGAAAACTGCCTTAAGTGCTCCTACACTTGGCAAGTTCTTGCCCCTGCTAGCAGAAAAACGAAAACTTTCCGCTTTCGATTTACCTGCAATCGACCCGAACAATAAAGCGGTCAAACGATTCCCTACGGAAAAAGGATTGAATAAAACCAAATCCCCCCCACGGAGGACATTTCACGCCTGAGCAGCCTCCCCTCCCCAATCTAATCGTCCCATCTGAGGGCGATCTCTCACCTACTACGCCGACAGTCACTTTTTTCCCGCAAGACATCGCGTGCTGAAACATTTATCGAACGGATTCGTGAATTCTAAAAATACTACAGCGCCGCCCTCTTTACGGAGACCCCCGTGCCCTTCGCCGGGAGACGAAAACAATTAAAAATACGAAGATATCGAACGGACCGCGAGACAGTCCGTGATTTATTTCCCCCGGGAAATGATTAATAATCGGACGATGGGTATCGCGTTCTACGTGACACCTGACTTGGGTTTAATAATGGCGTCTCACCAGAAATAAAGGCACGGCTAGAATACGAATGGGGTGTCCTTTTGCCTAAATTTGGGAGTGTTATCGTAGCTTCGGTGGTACGCGAATGAAGTTGGAAACTTTTGCAACGGAATTCAATGAGGACGTTTCGGCGATTTTATGCAAAGCTGTCTATGAAGTAATCAGCACGAAATACCTCATCCCCTCTTCCAATAACTACGGAGGTGATGAGGCTTACAAAACATAATAATAATATGTTTATTACGGGTGTTATCCTATTGACAGTTTACAATAAAAATGTTTACAGTGTTATGAAATACTATTGCAATACGAAATATAATCAAGAAAAAATGCAATTAATAAATTGGTATCTAGAATATACAATCAATAAAATCAAAAAAATACAATCACTAAGATATAATCAAGAAAAATTTTAAGAAAATACAATTAAAAATAAAATATAACATAATACGCTATGTCTATGAAATATAACCAAGAAATTATTGTCAAGAAAGTACAATTACTAATATTCAAAAAGGTAAATGAAATCAATAAATAAATCTAGAATACACACCAATATTTAATCAATAAAATAAATAAGATTAAACCAAAGAAATATAATCAAGAAGATAAATAATATAGCTACTGAGTATGATGAAAATCAATGAAAATGATGCGAAGTGAGGTATTTTGTCCTTACTTTCCTCGCCAAATCTATAAGCGGAACATGTCCACACAATGGAAGATATCGACTCACGAGTAAAATTTTACGTGGCATCCTATAAGGAGAGATCTTAATCAGTGCTACTATTCTAGAGTTATATAACGAAGGGTTAAATGTAAATTTGTTAGTCTCAATCTCAACCTAATATTATGTTTATTATTATTAATATTGTTATAATTGTATTCTGTTATATTTTGTCAGATATTGTTATCATTTTAAATTTTATGGTTATGGTGTACAATTGCAATCGTATTTATAATTTTAATGTCATGTAAATAGTAAATTAATTTTAAACTGATTTTTATTTTTTAAGCCGATTTCTCGCAGGTTTTTACTAATATGACTATTTAACACTGTAAAATAAAATATACTCAGCATAAATCAGTGGCTATCATGTCATCAAGGCCATGGACAAGATGTAAGATGAAAAATACGCTTTTCTCTATCCTGTACGAAAAGGTAAATGAAGACAGTTGTAACAGCTAAATACGGGAAAATTACACGAGAAAAGAGTTCGTTAACAAATTCATGCTACAACTTTTCAGACCTGCCACGGCTGTAATTTTTCAACTCAGAATCATGCCTCCTGCAGAGTACATGGCTACAAGTCACCGAAAATTCATAGTCGTCATTGAAGGAACAATATTTAATATATTTTAAGTAAAATGTATCAAATATTAACAAAAGTATAAATAAGTTAAGTTTTGTCGTGTATGACGGGGGAGTTCAGAAGTTATTTTACACCTTAATGAATATATGTATGTATGTTTGTACCTTAAAAAATATACTAGATGTCCGCGGGATTCAGAATTGTGAGTTTAGCGGTCCGTGGGGTCTGAAAGGTTGGCGACCGCTGGTCTGTATTGTGGTCGATGAACAGCTACATTTTATTCCGCCCACAGGATTAAAACCGATCTTAAACGACATCAAACCGATCAGTAATTAGATGCTCTATCGGGGATGGAGCATCCATTTCTACATTGGCGACAATATTTACTTCATTACTACGTCTGATGTAATACTCATTTTTTTAATAGTGAACTTGCTTTTTTACTTTCTCCATATACGAAGTATAGAGAAAGTATTGTTTTCATGAAAAAAATCGACTTCGAGATTTCAACGGAAATACATGTTTTGGGGTCCCTAGAACACGTTTTGACCATTTTCGGAATGATGTCTGTGTGTATGTGTGTGTGTGTGTGTGTGTGTGTGTGTGTGTGTGTGTGTGTGTGTGTGTGTGTGTGTGTGTGTGTGTGTGTGTGTGTGTGTGTGTGTGTGTGTGTGTGTGTGTGTGTGTGTGTGTGTGTGTGTGTGTGTGTGACAGTGGGCGCTATAAAGCAAAAACAATTAGTCGTATCAATACCAAAATTCATATATAGTACTGTGGTTTGTGCTGTCAGAGTTGATTAGTTTTTGAAGTAAATCGGTAAACCGGAAGTCGAGCTACATTCATCAAAGCTAATTTCCGGTTTTCAAAATATCTCCATAAATATGATATATACGTATATTGTACACCTAATAAAAGTTTTAGATAATAAGTTTTACTATAACTTTTGTATTTAACATATTTTTGTATCAACGGTTGATTAGGAGTTATTCGTGAAATACTGATCAACCGGAAGTAGCAGATTATATACTTTGTGGGCGCTCTAGCATAAAAAGTATTTGTTGGATCAACACCAAATTTCTTGTAAAGGTTTTATGTTTGTGTCTTTAAAGTTGATTAGATTTTGGAGAAAATCGGTTGACCGGAAGTCTAGCTTCATTCTTCAAAGCTCATTTCCGGTTTTCAAAATATCTCTATAAATATGATATTTAGGTATATACTATTATTTATAAAGGTTTTAGAAAATGTAATTTACTATGACTTTTGTACGAAACATATTTTTGTATCACTGATTGTGTAGGAGTTATTTGTGAAATACTGATAAACCGGAAGTTGCTAACTATGTACTTTAGTGGGCGCTGTGGGCGAAAGGCCAAATTCATCGTTTTTCATCGATCATGTCCCGAAAAACATTATTTATAACTTTTGTGACGTAAAAGATAATAATATATAAATTAATCACTAATCTTCCAAGTTTAGATGGAATGTAGAGATCGAAATTACTGTCGTAGATAAATATTTACATCTTATATATGGAGAAAGTCATGTGCTGGCCACATCAGATTTTTATTTTTAGTTATTATTTTGGAGGACTGCCACGAAGTCGAGGCGGGATTAGCAGATTCTATCATTTTCGCTTTTACTTAGTCGCTCTGTGTAAATCAGAGAAGCATTTTTATGAAGAAAAATGTTATAATCTCGACTACATAGACCCATAATAACTCTCGAGGTTTTACCCTTTCTCAACTAAAATAAATCCGTGCTTTCAACAGGAAATCTCGGATATGACCTTCCAGTTCACTCAGCAATGCGAACTGTCATCAGAGCTTCTCTGTAATTAACACAGCAAATCGTCAGCAGAAGCAGTCTCAACATTAGCGCCGACTTAACATTGCTTTCGCAAACTAATTTAAAACATTCGGAGGAAATGAGCGTGTTTTAGAACCTCGTGATAGGATGAACGAAAATAACGTCTAGAGCAGAGATATTCTCTCTCCAAGTAGTTACGAAAATAACATCATAATTCTAAAAGAGGTCCTCTATAAAAAGTCAAACTTATAGGGATAGACATTTGGTTTCGAGTTCTTTCTTTGCAGCGTGATTATATCCTAAAACCAAAGTGTTTTACGCAAGTAAAGTTTTCCTGGCACGAAATCACCTCTATGTGAAGCAATATAGAACAGAGCAAAGTTTCTTCCGGGCGAAAGTAAATTAATTCCGACGAGTGACATTTTACGGATCAAATCCTAAATCGTAGAATCTTTTTCTTAACAGCGCAAGCTTTACGATATCCCCTTCGAAGGAAGGAGCGATTTTTTTCATTATTATGACATTTCATAAATCTTTATGTATTTTTAATCGCATAACTTCGAAGGTATGTTCAACCGATTCTATCAATTACTCTGTCAGAAAGACAAATTGAGTGTTTCTAATCCTATTTTAAGAGGTTACGATCGTAATATAACACTTTCATTTATAAATGTCGTATAAAAGGCTTTGTTGTAATTCTGCATTGTTTTAGCAAAGATAGAGCTAAATTTCTATGAAGAATTTAGCACGAATGCTGATTGGTACCTAATCCTCTTCTGACTTAAGCTACCAAGAGCTAGTAAGGGGGAGTGAGGTAGTTTGCCTTTCCTTTCCTCGACAGTAAGAATGCTGTAAGCGGAATATGTCCACGTAAGTGAAGCACAATGACAAAATACGAGTAACAATTTTCATGGCATTCCATGAGGAAAGACCACAATTAGTGCCAAATTTCAGCATCACTCATACCTTAGTAACCTTCATTTCATCACAGCCATGAACCAGACAGTGATTAAGCTGATGAAAGACACACTTTTCTCTATTCTGATGCAAAAAAATAAATTGAAAAGTATTCCTTTCATCAGAATATGGAAGTAGGAACATTGTTAGAGTAGGTATAATAAATTTCCAATTCATTGTAGGCGTCGGTGGTGTAATGGTCAGCATAGTTGCCTTCCAAGCAGTTGTTCCGGGTTCGATTCCCGGCCGACGCAGATTTCTTTTACCGTGCCTTAACCTCACCTTTGGAGCAGTTTGGTTTTCACATTTAATGGCGCTGTTAATCCAGGTTGGATTAATAAGTTCGGTGTAAACTCTCACTAAATTTTGGGCCCAATATAAAATATACAGACAATGAATGAAATGAGTGTTAAACACGAGTTTGACAATGAGTAAATTAAACATTTATTTTTTATCCTGTTCCTAAATACAAATAAAATTTACGTCATTCATCAGAATATGATAGCAGGAATTCCATGTGTGTTCATTAGAGTGTCTCGTTTTTAATCCTCATGGAACATAAGGAATATTAAAGTCCATATATAAGGAATCTTCATCTTTTAATGCTTTACTTAAATAATTTATCAGACGAGAGTAAATTTGAGACGTTGAGAGATTATTTTTATTAACTCGTGAAGTAATTCCTTTTAAATTTAAATTATTCCAACTTTGTATTAGCGGCTCGTATTCGTTGGTCGATGAAAATGTATTTATTTACTGAACTTTTTACGGAGCCCTTGTAGAGGATTGGTCATCACATTTAAAGGCGTCATTGGTCCAGTCTCAAGTTCGTTGTTGACCCTCACTAAATTTCGGGCACTATTAAAATATACGTACGTTTATTTAACTACGTACAAATGTTTCTCATACTCGCGCAAGTATTTGATAGATCGTGCCATATCTAATCTCTCCCTGTGAAAGCCGTCTTATTTTTCACCAACAGTTATCCCCTTTTGGTAGCAGGAAGGGTAATTTTTCTCTCCACCGAAATTCGGTTACCATGGTGAAGCTTCGAGCAGTTGTGTATTCCACAACAATCGATTCCTGTTTCTGCCGCACGATAGCGCCACCACTGCACCCACGGATCGCGACCGCATCCCTATCAATTGTCATCTCGGCGGGAAAGGGTGCCATTGCATAATATACTGAATGATTCAGAATTTGCGAAGATCTGGAATGAATTACGAGCGAATAGTAAACAAAGGCGTGGATAGTGGTGGAACTTCAACTGGCAAACAATTAAATCGCTACAGGAAGTGTATTCGCTGTTACATAAATAAGAATTTCCGTATAATGATCTTAAGCTCAGAATTATAATCATTCAGAATTAAATCTATGTACTCCTTATCATCATACGCATCTGTGTACTGTACTTACACCAATTCAAGTATATCGCGTATAAGCAATTATGAAATATTTGCCTAGAAGTAGCAGAATATTTGATTTATGTCATAAAATTTGGTGAAACACGTTTAAAGGTCTCCCACTTATTTGAATATGAAATATATGTTAAAAACACCACTGACGCTCTACTAATAACTTTTAAGGCGTATTTTCCGAGGTTGCATAGCAGCCCACTATATTTAAACCTCTGATTTACCAAAAATTGTTAACATTTCCAGTAAGGCCGTCAATCCTATCCAACCTTACCTTGTCTCCAAGGATGATTAATTTAACTCTCTTTTTTATTAATTTTGCAATTAGAAAATAAAGATTGCGTAAAACAACAATTTCCTTCCCACTCTCGGAGACGTTTCTAGCCCAGAGAGAAAGAGAAATCTTCAACAACAGTCTCGTTTCAGGACAGAAGATTAACTCGTCCCATTTCCTTAGGGTCAGTAAGAAACAGAGCTGTTCAAAACGCATACTATATCAGGGATGGCTAAATCGAGGCTCGCGAGCAACATGCGGCCCTTACTCTCTTAAGTGCGGCTTTCGTAATTGAATTAACAGAAATATTTAATCATACAATCTTTTGAGAGAGACAGTCAGTTTGGAAGGGTTTATGGAGGAAAGTAGAGAGTTCAGGAGGTTAGAAAGTCGATATAATACGGGACATTGCGCCATGGAAAATGTTGGGACAGGGAGAAGAGGAGAATCCTTGTTGATATGGCCGAACCAGATATTTAAACAGTGAAACTACTTCGGGGGGTTCAATAAGTTAGAGTCATACTGAAATTGCGAGATTATCGAAACAGATAATGTTACTGGTTCCATGGCAACTGACCGCGTTACAACTTAGTACTACGACAACTGATTGAGTCTCGCTTTCACGAAGCATTAAGTGAAGTACAGTACACAAAAAATTTGAAATATAGGAATTTTTTGGGAACAATAGAGCGGTAGTCATATACCGGATGCTGATTAAACTAGATTAGATACTTAAATCGATAAATGTTTATTACCACGCATTCTTATAGATAACAGTTTTGAGCAAGAATCTTATCAACCCAACCAGGGCTACAAATTTTAAATCAAAATTTCCTTAATTATCTTTCCTTATTTACCTTATAATCCGTTAATGTTTTTTGAAAACGAGACGACATCAGCTGTCGTAGTGGTCAGTTGTTACGCGCTCTGTAGTCGCGCGGTCAGTTGTCGGGCCACAAATGTTGAACTGTACTCTGTTATCTATAGCTTTATAATCTATTTTCTACCATAACCTCTACCACTGCGATTTATTTACTGAATATCCTGGTCCTATTATCCAAAGATAATAATAAAATACAATATCGTTAGTAAGGAAAATAGCACTTTGTCTTAGTTCTACAGGATAATTTATTGTACGACCGGTTTCGACTAAGGTCTAGTCATCTTCTGGAAGAGAATACAAAAAGTGACACTCATATATGTACATGAAACAACAATAAGCAATAGGGGAGGGATAAGCTTATTGTTGTCTCATGTATATATATGTCACTTTTTGTATTCTCTGCCAGAAGATGACTAGACCATAGTCGAAACCGATCGCACAATCAATTATCCTGTGGAACTAACAATAAGACAAAGTTTTCTTTTTCTTACTAAAGTTATGGAGTTCCACACAGTGACAGCTTAGTCAATTGATTTTATGAAATACAATATGTATTCATTTTGTATTTTTTTCAATGGAATGGTTATTAATACTATTTTCAGTTCTAAATTAAGATAGAACAACGAAATAAAATCCGAGGACGAATGCAGCTCGTCATTGTTCGATTTGGCATCGTAAGTCCATGGCGAGCTGGGGTGCAAAGGAGCGTCTATGGGCTGGAGAGTACTGAATCTCACACATTTTTGAAACAGAAACTCCTCGCATCGTACGTCGAAGGAGTGGTACGAGGAGCAGAAGAGCCAACTGTTGGAGTGATGTTTGAAGACCTTAACATAGTCGGCCGCAGCAACAGGCACTACATCGCGAGTAGAATGCGAAAAATCAGAGAGGCGACTCGCTCTGCTGAGGGAGCAACCGGCTCCTCAAACGGGATGCGAGCAGGTGGACCTCGTCTACGAAATGGAGCGATCGCTCGCCTCAGCGATCCGGACTCGACCGATGATGACTTATTAATTCCCCGCCATATGTTAGCGTATGCATACCTTATGTCGGGAGATACGGAGGAATCTCGGTGTTGGCAGACAAGTAGGGACACCAACATGACCCGGAGATTCCCCGCTACAACCCCACGAATGTGAGTTGGCTGTCTTCGTTTCAGTTGTAACGGAATTTCAGCAAGGGTCACATAAATCTCACAAGTACAATTGATATGTGAGATGTGCTTTTACTGAGTTTACAAAACTGATATTCGCCAAAGAGCCTAAATATCGTCAAAAAGTTTTGAAATAGTATACGATGATATCTAAAAACTATATCTCCCTCGAATCAAAGGAAACAAAATTGCATTATCGATATCAGAGCGGCAGGTCATGATACACAACGAATTGGAAAATTTCGACCAAGATATTATATACTTGTATAGATGTAAAATAGACAAAATAATTATTTCTCTGTTCATTTAGATGACAAAAATCTCGGAAAATGCTTATGTATTTTAGGCAACCTTTTAAGCCAATAGATTAAAACTAAAAATATTGGTAGCATTAACAAATTCGACAGTATATGCCTTCACCTGGCGGTATGGCAGAAGAAATTAACTGCGTAACAGAAATAACGCAATTTATTTATTCAGATAATGGCGGTAACCATGGTAGTAATTTTTTGTGTTATTTTAGTATCAGTACAAATTAATTGGGCTTGATCTGTTACACCGTTAATTTATATTGGTAGCATTGCTATGAGCGCTTTGACAGCTAAGTTCATTTCGCACGTACGCGCTCCCACCCAATATCGGACCACTTTCAACAATGAGGAACCCCCTTGGCTATTCTGGAGCCAAAATAAACAATAAATAAATCCGATATGCTATTACTATACTTTTGTGGAAAGGTGCCATATTTAAAAAGAGGAGAAATTTGCATTTAATTTTGACATAAATATATCTCTTATGCTACTCGTATCGTCTTACAGATATCATCATACGGGATGATTTTATCCTACACGATATTTCTGTGAAAATTACAAAGCCCTCTTCTTTCCGAAAATAGACTTAAGTAATACGAAATTGTGTTTGTTACATACCATGGATTAATCTTCCATAATTTCTTCGTACCCTAAGTAATGGTCACCACATCCCACGTACGGTGGAACCTCGGTTCACGACCTATATATCTGTTCCTGGACCCTGATCGTGAACCGAATTGGTTGTGAGCCGAGACAATTTCTCCTGTTGAAATGTAAATACAGTTAATCCGTTCCAGACTCTGAAACTTTGTATTTTTAAGGGTATTTTTGTTTAGAATACACGTAAATTACACGTTAAATTCCTTATAAAAAATTAAATTTTAATACTTTACGTGAATATTGTATTTTTTTAATTTTTTTCCTTAATTCGTCTTTATGAGCGTCATTGACTGCGATCAGTTAATAGCTTGCGTATACGAAAGAAGACCCATATAGGATAAAAGAATAAAAGAAAATTCCAAATAAATTTGAAATACAGTAATTTGAATTTAAGATAGCTAAATGTTATTATATTGCTACGGAATTTGTCCAGTTTCACTGGTAAAGTAATCCGCAAAAACGAACTGTGTTCACTGATCAACCTGTCTGCAACTGTTTCTCAGGAACGATGCTGTGTTGTGTTGGGGTTGCCTACTGAACTGGTCTGCAGCCTTGGTCGTGAACCGAGCCGTTGTACGCCAACCGAGTCAAAATTTCGTTGCCAAAACTGGTCGTAAACCGAGTTGGTCGTGAACAGAGGCGGTCGTGAACTGAGGTTCCACTGTAGTTGAAAGAGGATCATATTTTCCATTATTTTCACCCTGGAAATGGAACGATTGAAATTAAGTTGAAGGTGCAAATATATCTGGAATATATCCATAAATTCTCTAATGAAATAGAAAATATGTAAATATGTTAATCTTCTATTTGAGATCAGACTGTGGGTGGCTGCTGTAGGTACTGTATGAAGTGGCTTAAGCTGTTTAAAAAGCTTCTGTGTACACAATATTAAATACCTGATATGTAATCCTCGGTAGTATAGTGTCCAGTATCCCCGCCTGTCACGCGGGAGACCGGGGTTCGATTCCCCGCCGGGGAGAATTGTTTTGTTAAACAGTGCACCTCACCAACACTAATTTTTTATTCGGGTACAATTCAATATTTTATTATTGATTATTTCCTATTAAGCTTCATATACTCATACAAATACATTAGATTTAAAAAAGCTCCAAATAACTGTTGTTTGCGAAAAACCATCGTTTCTACATACGAAGCTCTGAAACTTAGTGATAAAAGCAATATGGATGACTATAAGGGCTTAAGCTATAAAGACATAACTTCGGAAGCGTACGATTGGCAATAGATTTCCTATTGTGAATCATGTACTGAAATTTGTGAAATACATTATGAATGGACAAAAGTACCTATATCTTCTATAAAATAGTTTGTACTTGAGCCGATTTCACAATGCAGCAGCTAATTCATGGGAACTCATCAACAAAAACTTCGTCTTTTAGCTACATTCTTTACATTTTCTCATAGATTACAATGTGCCGTTTGATCAAACTAAAATCAGAGTAAAATAAATAATCGCCTCTGTATGCAATTTGTCATAAATTTAACATTTTCCATTGCAGAATCCTACCGCTTTTTCCAATTCTATTTGGGCAGGAAGCACACGGCAATAAAATTCCTTTGTTACTTTTAGTTTTACGGGAGAAGTTAGTACCGAGCTATCGACTCAAAGCTTTTAAATTCGGTAAATATACGCCGCAATGTATTTTTCACCGGTTTGTAGGTTCGAAATTACTCGTTACCCATTCTTTGCCAGACAGGTGCGGCCTGCTTTATGTCTTCGAGAAAATGTTTGAAATTATTTGAGCACGTAAATGTTTAGTGAGCAAGATATAAATGGAAGATTGCGTATTGATAGGGGTTCGTCCTACACTTATTAGAGCGAGATTAATGAAAATCCGATTGTATATAAATATACCAATAATTAAATGTTATTTTAGGCTCCATCCAAAAGAGTTAAATCAGTTGATAAATACATTTTTGTCGACCAACGAATGTGAGCTGCTAATAAAAAATTGGAATAATTAGGAATTAAAAGAATTACTTTAGGAGTTGATAAGAATAATCTCTCAACAACTTCCCCAATTTACTCTCGCGTGAGAAATTAATTAAGTATAAAACATTAAAATATAAAGATTCATTATATATGGACTTTAATATTCCTTATGTTCCATCAGGATTAAAAACGAGACACTCTAATGAACACACATGGAATTCCTGCTATCATATTCTGATGAATGACGTAAATTTTATTTGTATTTAGGAACAGAATAAAAAATAAATGTTTAATTTACTCATTGTCAAACTCGTACACTTCAAAATGCGTAAGAATATTTTAATAGTGCCCAAAAAACTACTGAGATTTTACACCGAACTTATTATTCGAACCTGGGTTAACAGCGCCATTAAATGTGAAAACTGCTCCAAAGGTAGGGTTAAGGCACGGTAAAAAAATCTGCGTCGGCCGGGAATCGAACCCGGATCAACTGCTTGGAAGGCAACTATGCTGACCATTACACCACCGACGCGATAACGAAAACGAAATTTACCTAAATAACAATTTTGGAATTTATTTATATATTAACTCTTTCTTATCTAGATAATCGCTCATTCAGCATAACGTTTGTTTCTAACTACGTAGTTTTTTCTAGTTTACTTCCTGTGAACGACAATGACGAAGTCCTACAGACACGTGGAAGATTTTAATTCCGTAGAAAGCGTTCGAAATGGGAAACTGGAGAAAAGAATCCGTTCTCCACTCACCCACACCACGTTTGAATCTCCGCGGTTTCTCCTCACAGTTTAGGCACGCGGAATACGTGAGTGAATGGTTCGTTACATGAACAGCCTGCAGATAAAGATACAAAGGACAAAGTGCAGGGGGCGTAAAGGGTGTGACCAAATAGGTCCCTTGTACACAAAACAACGCACTTTTCTGCGGCCCCGGAAAAACGCAAAAGACTGGCAAATAAAAAATGATTATCATTACATACACTACGGAACGAAAAGGGGAAAAGTCGAGAGGGGAGCAGATAGCAGTCGCCTCGTAAATATGAAATATCGAGAGAATACGTAATTAAGGATATCCATAAAATCTTCACGCCAAGTACGGCGCGCACGGCGAAATGGCATCTCGCTTCGAGATTGTTTTTCACGGACGCATATCGGCACGGCCTGCATCCATTTCCAGACAGATTCTCCTGATTATTATTTGGTGAGAAAAGCCAGCTTGAGGGCGAAAAACTCGGCTGTGAAAATTCCCTGAAAATTCAGATATTTTCGAGCGGAACCAACCACACGCACTAGTCTCATAAAATACACGTGGTGATCATATTCACCGAAAAATAATTTAAGCATAAATAGCAGCCTATTTATTATATTCGTACAGAAAGATGTGTGAGTCAGTATTATTTTCAAATGGAATTATTTATTTTTTTACAGTCGTTGGCACAGACTGGTGGAAATTCATCATGATAAGAAAAGATAATAGTAGTAGTACATTTTTCATATATTTTTAGGTTATTCACTTGATGATGGTGATCGATCGCCGAAAAATGTTCTATTGATTTTTATTGTTTTAATAAAAATATTGTGGAAAAAAGTTTTATATTTATCTTTTCTCATCTTATTTAATTTTTGTTACTCTGCTTATAGTATCACCGATTCCTATCTAATCAAATTTTTGAACTACCACCTATTGTTTGACAAAGTTTTGAATTTATAAAAAAAATCATTTTAATCACCAATTATAACAGAAGGATTCCGTGATCATGGAATATTCCTACCTAGCAATTTGTCCTCAATGTAAATTTCCGTTTACAAACTAAACGTCAAATGAAAAATTGGAATTAAAATATGTATGTACTCACTCATTAAATCAGCAGGAAATTAGAATGACGAAAAATATTCCCGTTAATTTCTGATGTATTTCTGTAAAATAGTTACTTTAGTTATTCAGATTATACAAGATGGAGTATTTCTTAAGAATTCAGTAATCTCAAATATCGTTTTTTAAAAAGAATCCATTGCTTTCTTCGTCATTAAGTTCAGAAAATCCTTTCAAAAATGCTACGGGTTCAATCACGAACTTTGCCATAAGTTGTTAGACTTACAGTTGTTCCTACTGTATCTGAAAAAGATAACCCACGAATTAAGAATAGAATATATTGAACAATTCCTTATAAACCTAACAACCTCATAAAACGTGCACTAAATTTTTTAAACTTAATAACGATCTATCATGGACCTGTCAATGAAAATCGAACGCCTATGGTAATGTTAATTTGAATAATTAATGGTTAACATTGCACCGAATATGGCACCGTAGGTAATAAAATGAGGCAAAGATAAAAAAGATAAACGATTTTAATCAGAGAATGGAAAGGAAACTAATGAGAAGTATTCGTTGGATCGTCAAGAATGCAAAAGAACGAGTAAAAAGTTCGCAAATAAAATTTTTATTTTCAGGAGATGATTCTTGCCTCCAAAAATTCATCAGTCATTCATAATTAACCAGTTCATGTATTTCTGTACACCAAAGACAACGGAAATTTAGCATCTTCGCTGCATCGTGACCCACATTGAACCTGTCATGTCGCATCCTCTTAAACCGATAATCTTTAATCAATTGAGAGTTCTAAAGGGAAGGAAGTAGCTGCTTCTTGGTTCCCTATTTCCAAGTCTAGTCTCACACAAAGCTATCCAAAGCAGTTTCAACAAGTTCCTTTCCTCTCAACCCAGTCCTCTCTCCTTTTTCCCCACCTTTGTTCGTTCTCACTGTTACTCTTCCGGACAGTTGAATTCCCTCCCTCAAAGCAGCTCCTCACATGATTTCATAACTATTCGGTTGTTAGTATTTGTAAAGATATTCCAAAAGTCAGGCTAATCGGCAGCGCAACTTTTTTCAACAATCAACAGGAAATATAACCAATCACATTCGATGAATGTCTACATAAGGAAGGTTACCATTGAGGATCCCATCTCATAGGGTGTGCTTATCTGGGAAGAGCCTTGAGGTAATGGGTCTGAAGGTGCTACAGTAAGACAGTGTGTTGCTAGGTGATTTAAAAGATGGCGTGGCACACGCGTCCAAGAAGCTGAAGAACTATTTCGTTAGTAAAACATAATAGTGAGTAGATAGATGGATTCATAAATAAGAGGTATGCATAGCAAAATCCATATTGAGGAATCTTTTACTAAAAGACTAAATTTTTAGTAAAAGATTCCTCAATATGGATTTTGTTAGAATTAATAATTATCACAAAGTTACGCCTGATTCCGTGTCGTTTAAGAGGTATGCATCTTTACAGCTGTATCTATAAATATTTTACATTTGTTCTAGTAATATTGTATACTTGTATATTTTTCTGAATGTGCGTTGAAATATGTTCTTTATTATGTACTGTAATGTATTCAATCAATTTATATTTCAATTTATGATTTTATTATAGCAGCAAATTTTAGCCTTGATTTTGATATGCCCTAAGCTTACTTAAGTGTTGTGATTATTTTATGAAGCAAAATTTATTATCATTGTGTTTTTATAAGTATCATGCTTACATATCCGTACGGATTTCGAAGTGAATTGTCAGGATATTCAGGGAAGGGATAGTTACCTAGGTTGGTTGATCTAGGATGTCATCTACAATAAAACAAATGACCGTTCGAGATTATCAATCGAGTTCTCAAAAAGGCAAATTTCTTATTTGGAAAGGTAGCGAATAAAATTTTAAAGTTGCATCGATCAATCTATAGAAATTTATTTAAAAGTTAGTTTATTTCAATCTATTATCATTTTTAAGTCCTCGGTAGTATAGTGGTCAGTATCCCCGCCTGTCACGCGGGAGACCGGGGCTCGATTCCCCGCCGGGGAGGACTTTTTGTCACCTCTTATCCTATTTGATCCATTTTTGTTCTATTCTATTCGGTATCATCATTGTTGTAAATAAATTTTAAGTCATTAATGAGGGAAATGTTCAAAAAATTATACAAATTAGGTTAGTGGAAGATAATCCTGTCTCTATTTGCAAATATTTGTTAGTAAATATATCTATAACTAAAAGGAAAGAAGGAACACGGCTGTGTTATTAACATTAAGAGTTAAAAGAACTCAAAATAGCCGTTGTACAAACGACTATTAAGTAAATACATTTGTATTCTTTTGGAAAGTGAATATTATGCTTTTTTCCATTTCAGCGTTTATACTGCTGACGATTTGGAATACATAGTACTTGGTGGAATTTATATCGATTGCATGGCCCACTTAGCTCTGCGAACCTTCGCGAAAGATTCTTCACAGATAACTACAAGGTTTTCTCCAGCTCAATCGAGTTGAAGTTACCTTATTGTAGGTATATGTTGAATTTATGGTTTTTCCAAATTGATTTTTATAAGTTAACTTTTAAAACTCCAAACAGCTGTATAACCAACTAACTCCCGTATTGTCTAGTGGTTAGGATACCCGGCTCTCACCCGGGAGGCCCGGGTTCGATTCCCGGTACGGGAAACTTTTTTTATCGGCCTCGGTTGCAAAGTGGGTAGCGTCGCTAACTTGGCAAGGCTGGGGTCGGGTTCGAAAACTGGTTATGGCATAGTTGTTATAGTTTTCAAAAAAGGTTAATTGTAAGAACAGTCTTTCTAGACTAAAATTCGCCTAAATATTTTTGTTATTTTTAGACACATATGGACGCAAAGTCTTTACGAGGAAAAAATCGAGAAACATTATTATTATAGAATTACCTGGGTGTTGACAGAAGAAGTAAAGCAAGGTAAATAAAAATTCGATTAATAAATAGCTTAGAAAGCATAAACATTATTATTAGGATATTACGACAGGAACATAAGGTTATATTTACATTTTAACTAGGGGAACTTAAGAAATACGGTAAAATGCAACATGGAAGGCCACAGGAAACAGAAAAGCAATAAGGATGATGATAGTTGCTTTGTATAATAAAAAGAATTTGGAGGTATGGGAAGCTGGAAAATCCTCAGTCTGAATTACCCGTTTCGTGATCATTTGGCTGTCTTAGGTCTGAAAAATTAGCGAATCCCAAAAACATTTGACCAACATTTTCATCTTCAATTAGCAATTATAGGTTTAAAATTTCTCGAAAAAGAAGCCTTTGTCAGCGCTTCGTCCCTTCGCTGCCACCGGTTCTTGAGACGGTGGGAAGACCCAGATTACTAGAAATACCACTAGATATAGTTCTGGAATTTCCGTTGTCCCTAGAATCGATAGAAACGTGCGAAACGAACGATGTATGGACCGCTTTGGGAAAGTTTTTAAACCTCTAATAAATAGCCATGTTCAAATCTCTTTCCTTATTGAATTAGAAAGAATTTCTACTTTTTAGATGGCTTTGGAATACTTATATATTAATCTACTCCTAAACGAATGAAATGACAGAAATAAACATCCCCTACTGCACAGGAAAATGGTGAAATGTTCACCAATACATGACAGGTTTATGCTTGACATCGAATTGTCGTGACCGGGCATAACCTCAACAACGAAAGCTCACAAGACACAACCTAACAGACGTAAGTGTCCACACGATAAACCCACACAGTGATAAAAGCTCACATGGGTAAAACCCCACAGGTATAAATGCCCACATAGTAAAATGCGCAATTGGCCAATTTTAAATAAAAATACAAATTTTAGAAGTGAAATATAATAGTAACTAGTAAATTAAGACATAATATATTTAGCATATATATCGTTTATAACAATAATTTTTGTATGATCAATGCTTTCATATAATATTATGCATCGCACCATTCTCGTATATTGCTAACGTTTTCGTCAATGTGTGCTTTTATCACTGCGGGAGTTTGTCTGGTGGGCAATAATGCGAATGGGATACATTTTTTTTGGGCTTTTGTCGTGTGAGGTGCTCAATATGAAACTCAAATAGTGCACAAGTTACTATATCCCAACTGAAAGCAAACCAACCTTAAATATTATATACAATTATAAATTGCTCTATCCTCTATCGCAAGTAGTTACAGAAATCTATGGAAAAGGGCTTTTATATATCTCACTAATACGTCAGTCTAAACTAAAAACTAATAGCTTCCCGATCACTGCAACTTGATGATAGGATTCATATCCAACGACCCTCTAAGCAGATGAAAGGAAGTAAAGCAGAAATTGTGGATGGCGGTCTGAAAACAGGCGATACCAGAATTAGCAGTCGATAGCGAGTATGTGCTAGCTCCTCTTTTATCCTATTCGACTCAAAGCCCTATTTTACCGCAAGCCGTGCTGCGGATTTAGGTTGTATGTACTTCATGTTCAGCTTTTGATTCTACGCTTGCCCAAACATCAAGAAGCTCTCGAATAGCTTCGCCGCGAAGAAGGGATGTTATTAGCCGAAATTTAGCTTGTTTTCGATGCATGAAAAGTTGTTTAATCACTAGGCAAAATTCAGCTTCTCTACCCCTCATAATAATAATTAAAGCTGCGGCTTTGATAATGTTGTTGGAACGCCTTTCTCTGATATCAATAAACTCATTCGCCTTTATTACAAGATAGGCTTACTGTAAACTCGATTCCTAAGAAATGCCTTGCTTTAGCTTTACACATCATTTTACGTGTTTAATTATGCACATCGTTTTACTATGATATCTATCCAAGTATTAAGATTGATTAGATGAAACGTTCCACACATTTATATGTATATATATCAATGCATAATATTTTCATGCTTCTTATTGAGTAAACGTGGACCTTTCGTCAAAATCTTACTAACAAAGAGCGATGGAAACTTTCTATGCATTAAGTAGGATTATTTCATGCATTTCCACTACTATAATGCAATAAAATGATAGCTTCTCCTGCTAATCATGATTAGGTTCAAATATTTCAAAACAAACAATATTTGACTGATTGATATTTCATTCATGGCAAATAACATAGGTCAGCGTTAACAGACCTACTTCTGTGATAATACTCCTAAAATAACCCGTGAGTATTCCTGGGCTCACACCAACAAGTGGAATATTTATTTAGAGAATATGGTTTCAGTACCTCATTTCAAATAAACTAATATTCAAACAAAATATTTTATCATCCTTATGAAAGAGCATAGGTATCTAAAAGAGGATGCTGTTGGAGCATCAACTGGGTGCAATATGAGCTTTGGAAGTTTAGGCATCTAGTAAAATCCTCGTTCTAAAATATCGTTCATAATTATGAACATACCTTGAGAAAGGCTAACAAAAATATTCGCTTTGTCCATCAAGAGGATGTATATGAGACTGATAAACGATAAACAACGAAAAATTTCCCATTTTTAAATTAAAAATATTAACTCAGAGTTGTTCTTGAATTCAAATATCTCTCTGGCTAATTTCCCATTAATAGGACTAAAGTTTAGTACACGATATAGAGATACTTTTCTCTGAATTCTATAAAATGTATTACTACAAAAACTTGAGTTTAAAATTCGATCCTTCGAAACCATTAACCATTGGCATTCCTTTCGTTCCAGATCCTGTATATCTATAAGAGTAGATTTGTTAGTTTTATTAATTGTATTGATGATGTTATGGATGCTGGTTGAGCTATGTTTTGATCATTATTTCGTATAAATGACAAATCCAAAGTACAAATATAATCTGTGTGGTAACTGTAAAGGTGAGATCAATTTATGTGGTATAAATGTGTTGGAGGGAATATTGGTAGGGGATAATTTATGAATTGAGTCTTACTGTATTTGTGTGCCTGTTCTGTATTGTTTGTGATTATGGTGATTTTTTTGTAATTTTGGTATTTCTGAGATTGGTGTTAGAAATTTTGGAGAGTCTGCATATATTGTGTATTACTTGAATGTATTGGGGGTGCCACCTGACAATAGTCTAACTGAAGCATATGTAAAGGCCGTCATACACGAGGAAATATTACAGGAATAGAACCTGTTCTAATTTCAGCCTATCAGGAAGCCAGGATCCTCCATTTTGTAACATATTTCAAGTATGGCGGCCTTATTAATGATTATTATTGATGAATAATTCCGGATTCCATCCTTCTTCATTTTTGCTACTTTTACTAAGTTACTTCCCTCGGAAATTCGCATTAACACAGGGAAATGTAAAATAGCCGTATAATAGAGGCAGTCGGAAGGAAATGAGACGAGAATCCCGGAAAATCAAACAAACCAGACTTGAGGATAAGAATCTAATTAGATTGAATTTCCAGTCTGCTGTTCTTATCACCGGAGACGAATCTCGAGCGGCTCTGATTAATATTCGTTTTATAGACGCGTACTCCGTGCGTACTCGTATGGATTAAGGGACCGTTTGGGGCCTATGTCGTTGACGTTGCTTCTCACTTCCTCCTACGGTTGCGTGGGTGTTTTACTGTACGGAAAACCCAAGAGGAAAAAACCGCCTTTCGCAGAAGGAAGAGGCGCTGCATAAAACACCCTGACGTCTACTAAACTGGAACGTGGGAGGAAAAGTCATATATTTCTAAGAATTGCTGGGCTAAAATGAAAATGTTTCAATTTGGGAATTAGAGCTAAAAATCTTAGAAAGTTAACGCGGATTCTAGGAAAGTTATATCCCCAAGTTATGCAATAGGTAGGATCCACTGACGTCGCGTAGACCGGATTCCTGTAAATCGGGGAATGAATTTGGAAATGGATATATCAAATTTTAATTTTCACAGAATAAGGCAAAATAGAGTGGAATTCCTCAGTGTAAAAAACTAGAAAAATGCTACATTTTCCGTATAATGTTTGTTTAATTTTTAGAATAACTCAATTCTTGTTTCGACGAAGGATATTGATGATAATAACAATAATCGTGAATGAAATATAAATGTTCAGGCGTTACTTTGTTAAAAGCTTTTGAAGTAATGAAGAAATAAAACTTACACACGATTCCCCTGTGGAAAATTTACAAAGTTTTATTTCTTCATTACTACAATAGTAATCTTCTTTATTTTGACGATATTGAGACTAAAAGTATCTTTATAGAACTCACCCATCGTCAATAATTATAGAATATTAAATTAAAGATGAGAAAAAAAGAACATAAAAAAATAAAGAAGTATACTACCAGTTAGTACATGCATGCGATGCATAAATACGAATAAGTTCACATTTAAAAAAAAGATGGCAATATGCATAATAACATAAATTAAAAAAAAGAAAAGAAAAAGGAAAAATACATGAATTTTTCATCGAAAAGGTACAATATGTGACAAAAAATGCGTTATTAAAAACACTATCGAAATAATACATACAGTATATACAAGTCAAAAGGATCGTCGTCGCATAGTGAAAATAAATTGCAGCAAACCTTTAATAAATGCTAATTCTTTTAAACGCTATTCGTACAATTAAAATCGTTTAAGTAAATATAAGATCAAATTATATAAACACATGCAAACTTAGGCAAAATAATTATCTACCGTTGAGATCGTAAAAGTTATTAATATTAACCTATTTGAGGGATCATATTCAATTTATTTTAAATTCTGGCACCAGATGAAAAGTCCAATTTAGGACTTAGCAAGATTTTAATAATTTTATAATTTTATAAGTTTAAAGTTTTTATTTACTTTATGAATACGTAGCTATGCTCAGTATTTATCTCCCAGGAAATTAATTATTGAGACTATTGAAGCCACACTGATGTTTTACTCAGAACGATAAAAAATTGTATTGGATTGTATTCTTATTATTGTGTTGTTAGCTAGGAGATAAATGTATCATAATTGATTGTTATAGTATATAATTATATATGTTCTGTAATAGTCAATAATGTTACATTATTATAATAAGCATTTTATGAACTATTGTATTAGTTTACAGAATGGATATGTATTAATGTAAACTAGCATTGCAATAAACATTAATATTAAAAAATCTGATGTGGCCAACACATGACTTTCTCCATATTTATTGAAAACAGAAGCCTATGCCGGTAATATATAAATAATTCCAAAAAAATGAGTGTTACAGGAAAATGTTTCATAAAAGTTGCATTAAAATACATTATCTATAACTTTGGTGCATAATTGTATATACGTGCATTGCATTCTGACAGAGATATCTATGAAAAACTTCCATTTCTGGATAAACAACAACTTCCGATAACCATTATTCAAGAATAACTCCTAAACAATCAGTGTTAGGAAAACATGTTTAATACAAAAGTTGTAGTAAAGTAATTTATTTATAACTTTTCTGTGTAATTGTATATACCGACATTGCATTCTGAAGGAGATATTAAAGAAACAAAATTTTGTTCCGGTTTAACCGGAACTTCCGGTTAAGCGATATTCATCAAAAACTAATCAACTTTTGGCATTGTTAGAAAAATAATAAATGTGAAGTTTGGAAATGATCGGATAATAACTTTTTAAGACAGAGCGCACACAAACTTTTTTACCACAGACAGACTCACAGACACACAGACACATGATCGGGAAAATAGCGAAAATGAGCTCTATGAGTCCCAAAACATCTATTTCCGTAAAAATCTGGAGATCGAATTTTTTTGCGAATACAATACTTTCTCTATACTACGTATAGGGAGAAAGTAAAAATCCTAGAGTAATACTGTCCCGATTTCATCCCAAAACAATCGCAGGATTTTAAATTTCGAAGTAAAATGACCCTTTGACTTTGATACACCGTTATCTCCCCCGGTCATTTAGCACCCCTGCAAACCCCTCCGACCATTGCTCATGCTTACGCCAATAAATTATAATCTTAGGATCCGCAATCCCAAACAGCCTCCTAAACGCAGGCGTCGATCCTCCGTCTGTAGCACATCGATAACGACGCCACCTGCTTTCTTTTTCCCTAAAGAGATCCCGGACCGTTTTTGTTTCACTCCGAATCCAATAACGCATGGATAAATCCCTCCGCACCGTATAAGCTCGAATCCTGTGCGTTCTAAAAAGAGGACCGTCGAATAGAATGGATAAAGCGTCCTTTTCGTTTTAGGCAGATTTTTGCTCTTTCATATCCTAGAGGAATGGTCGACGAATGGGAAGAATAGCTTTTTGAACTCATTAACAGAAAAAGACGGATCTGTGACGTTTCAAAGAATTATGAGCTTTTATCTTAAAAAGATACTGATAGTCATTTTTCGAAGTTACCCGGTCGTATATTTAAAGTGGTATTATTAAAATTTTGACCGAAATTTTGTGGAATTCCGACATTGTCGAAGAATTGTTAAAAATAAAAAAAGTTTTAAAAGTTAATTTGGGGTTTTAAAAACTTTTTATTCAACAATTCAATAATTCGTGTTATTAGTTAGTTAGATTAGTACCAAATAATTCAACCTTTTGCGGCTAAACTTAAAAAAAATGGAGGTACAGTTATTACACCATAAGAATAAATAACAATTCAATTACAAAATCGATTACAATTTCGGGAATGTACGAATAATCCATAGAAGTAGTTAAAACATTATAGCCTTCCTTTCTCTTAGCGATTACAATAAAATATAACTATTCATTACCAATGCAATAATTATTATTACCAATTTACAATTATCCTCCCTCCATCCAAAATACACTTCTAATTCAAGGATAGTTCTCCGTTAAAGAAGAGAAACGTTTGTTTGAAAAAGTAATGTGACAGGGTAGTGACACATAAAGAAGTGCAGGACCTCTTTAAAAACTTGAAGACTTATAAACTTTTAGTGAAAAGACGTCAATAATAAAACAATTAATACTTCTTGGGATATAACGAATGTGGTCATTCCTAACTTAGCGGAATTTCGTAGAGACCGTCTTAGATGAAAAACACTGCGTAACTTCCATAATATGATCTATCAGTAGAGTATTCATCCCGGTTGATACCTCACCCCCTCCGGCATAAGCTACTAAGAGCTTGCAGAGAGGAATGAGGTTCACTAGACAGGATGAGGAGTGAGGTAGTTTGCCATTGCTTTCCTCACTGAGCCATAATGCTATAAGCGGAACCTGTCTACGCAAGTGAAGCACAATGACTAATGAGTAACAGTTTTGTTGGCATTCCGTAAGGAAAGACCTTGATTATTGCAATTATTCACTCATACCTCAGTAGCTTTTCATTACAGCCATGATCAAGACTAGGACAAAAGAAAATGAAAGATACATTCTTCTCTATCCTGTACCACTTGACAAATTAAAAAAATCCATTCATCAGAGTATGGTAGCGGGAACCCATAATATAATATCATATTTATTATTCTATATACAATGTGGAAGTTACGAAATGTTTTTCTTTTAAGATGGTTTCTTCCAAAGATTCTTTGATAGTTGTAGGTCATATTATCTCCTCCTTGGTTTATGTCCTGTATATGTACTAGCGAATACATAGTCCTTTTACCTGACTCCTGAAGTTGACTCCTGGGGAGACTTGTACGAAGCAATGGGCAACACAAATTTATTTATTTAAATCGTCCTTGATCGCGAAAGTTTTGACTAAATAAGCAATTGAAACCGTCGCTTTTAGTGTATGTATTACCGAGAAGAGGAATTCTCTGTTCGCGATTCTGGAAGGTTCGCAAACGTGGCGCAAATTGAAACAGTGGAATAGGAAGTGGAATGGCGTTGGATTGGATTGTCCCTCTGCCGATGGGTCGGCGAACTTGGATAGCCAAAAATGACAATGGGATAGGAAATGGACGGGGGAAGGGGGGGAGAACTGCGGGGGAGGAAAAGGCTTGCGATGGAAAAAATATTAGGTTAATGGCGCATGCGCGCTGGGATCCGGGAAATTTCTACTGCCACAGGTGTGGGGAAGATAGAGAGAAATTTTCAGCCTTAGTTTCTCCGCATTCTATCGGAGATGAGCTCTCCTGCGAAAATCAGCCACGAATTCCTGAAAGAATCTCTCGACGGTCTGAAGGAAATCTTTATTCGGAAGCGGAAGCAGAACCAAGAATTTAGCATCAGATATCAGAGAAAAAACCGGAAACCGATATTTTCCTCTACCGAATAGATGTCAAACCGGAAATGTACGAAACCAAAACAAGATATCACTTTCGACGATTCGAAATAAATCTTTTCCGGTACAAGTTTAAACAGAACATAAGAATTTAACATCAGATATCAGAGCAAAAACCGAAAACCGATATTTTCCTCTACCGAATGGATGTCAAACCGGGAATGAACGAGACCCAAACCGGGTACAACTTTTTTCAGAGAGGAAATTAACCAAAACCAAAAAGCTATACAACAGGGATCAAAAGCGATTATCATATCTTAATACAAATTATTTTTGTTTATGAAAGGCCGCCAAAACAACAGCAACAATCAATGCTATATAAATTTGCCTATTTTTAAATGACGTCATCTTACAATTATTATGAAGATTTACTTTTGTCTACAGAGTAATTTTCCGTGAATATGCTAATGGGTTCACCGATGGGATAATATTCGTGTATAAGTTGGATTATAGACTTCTATCAGAGTGAGGTTTTCAGAGGTGTCCCTCCCTCATTGGGCATTAGCCTCACAGATATTGTTTTCGATGAATTGGCAGTCACTAATTTCATTCTAACGAAAAATTATTTTTATGAAATTAAAACAGCTTCAAATATTTTCCAAAAGTTATGGAACTATTCCGGATAGGCTATTGCCATCTTCAATTGCTCTCCTCAGAATACGGAGAGTTTTTTTTCTGGAAAATCAACAACTCGTAGCTTTGGAATTTTGTCGTGTTGGTATGTGCATGTTTATGTCAATAAAGAATTTAACACATAGATATAATTCCTAATCTGGTTAACACTGGACATTTTCCATGTCGATATCTAAAAGAGTGAATCGAAACTGAGCCGAGAACTGCGTTGAAAATATAGATATTTTCTTAGGAGAGGAGCCGAAACCAAGTCGCAATTTTTCGATTTACTCGAAAATTTTTGATGGTTCAAGGAAATCCGATAAAATTGGATTGAAATAGGTTTTAGTGGATTTTAGTGGCTTATAAGAATGAATTATAAGGCTCGCGAATAAATGGAAATCAATGCACAATTTTATTTGCTATAGCAAAAAGAATCACATCACAGTTTAAGGACCAGAGCACGAATGGATATCAACATCGTTTCGAAATGGAAGAATTTTGATTAAAACAATTTACTTCTATCCAAAGCTGCCAAAACGTAATCATCAGAGAAAAACGAATAGAATGAAAGTAAACTTCAATAGCAGTTTTTTTCGATGACAAGTTCGTAATTGTTTACGAGACGATTTTGGGATATTTTCCTATGAATTTGATATTAATATCCGAGGCCGTCGATTTATTTGAATCATTTGGTTGTTGAATCGAATAACAGCGAAGCGGTCACCGAAAATGCTTCTCTAACCAACCGATCAATATGTTCTGGAAATGGAGGAGGAAAATAAGACGAAAATGTTAGAATCACTGTTAAAATATCACAAAAATCAACTTTCCATCATTCCATTCCATCCATATTTCCATCTTATCCAATAGTGTATTCTGCAGCAATTAGTTTTTCCAAATATTTGAGGGATGAATAAACAACCCGAGATCCGTGACATGTGCAATGAGCAACATACAGAACGTGATTGAATCCAAAATAATTTAATTTTCAAACAACACGAAATAATTTTACTTATTCGCCTGACTATTGCATTAGTTCTCTATGCACTGGTTTATTTGTTTCCTTGAAGTTTGGATTTTTTAAATAAATAGCTGATGAAGTAGATACATTGATGTTCTTGTGAATATTTTGTTAAATAAGCTAAAATACCCATCTCCTTGAAAGTGATTTGAATGTAACTCACAGCTCATTACATTTTTTTCCAAGGTTGCTCTGAGAAGTTTTCTATTGAAAGAATACGTCACGAGAGTATAAAATTGAAGTTTCGAATTTCTACAGTTTAAAGCAATAAGTAAAGAGTATTTATTTCAATTTGGTAATACGGATTCGATGAATAGAGATGAAAAAAGTGAGTGGCGAAGTTTCCACGTTCCACCTCTAGCTCTAAGTCTTCCACAGCCGTGCAATATTCCGAGATTGTAAATATAGATCGAGATTTCTGGACAGGAACATTTTCCATTACCATGAATTTTTAAGGAACGATTGTTTTGAAATTATTTCTGCAAAAGTTATTGAATATTGTAATTGTTTGTATAATCCTATAAAAATGAAATAAACTATTAACACTACTTACTCGTTATAGAGTCACATCTGAGTGAATCATCTATTTGAATTTCACAGATGTAAATGTGAGCAAAATCATTCTTTTACAGAATAAATATTTAATATGAAATGACTGATAGAAACCTTGAATTAAATTAATCGATTCTCTTCATTTTGTAGAGGTGGAATGTACAAGTTTTAAACTCAGTAAGTAGAATTTGAAGTCTTAAGTGGAAGCCAAAATTATCAAAAGAACTGATAAATGATATATTATAACTCTAAAGATAAAAGTGCATTCATTATGTGGAAATCCGTTTATGTCAGAAAACGTAGGGCCGACACGTAGCGTAAAAAACTCAATCTATCATTACTATCTGAATATTACCTTAAATACTCCTAAGCCGACTAATGCTCTTTATCGCCGAAAATACATGTATAGTCATTTTAGTAGCGTATATCTAAGTACCAAATTCACAAAATAAGTATAGTCATCATATCTTTACGCTAGAGAATACTTTAAAGAAAAAATATCGCTACAAAACGCTTAATAAGAAAATTAGATATCCCAACCGCATTTAACTGCCTACAATATATTTACTCCTAAGGTAGTGCAATGCATCAGAGCGTGTCCTATTTCAATATAATCATACAGAAAATATTTAAATGCAACAACAATCAACAAATTATTCTTGTTTTATACAAATTTTGCGTTATTTCTATTTTATGGAAGTTTTATTACCAAGAACATAGCACTGCAAGTAGGTAAAGGACATGGTGGCAGTGGTTAAAAATTACGTTATACACATAGTCTAAATCACATATAATTTCAAAGAGTTAATAAAATACCACTTGGTAACTCTTAAGACCATTGTCTTCCTTCGACGACTCGTTGTTGAAGGACGTATTCCGTCACTGCTAAACCAAGAAACACAGTAGTACGTGAGGGGGTAACTATAAACTAAGGCAAAAATATTATTGTTTACGTGCTCCATCGAGAAAACCTGCCACCTCCACGAATTAAAACAGTTGAAACATCCGCCGCTCATATTTCAGTAACAACTCCAAAATTGCGTGCGTTGGCCCACCTAAAACATTCGACCAAAATATCATTCCCCGACCTTTATTTATTCTTAAATTCCGCGATCGCGATAAAAAACCAATGGCCCGGAATGGAAGGCCGCGCATGCGCAGTGGCCGTCCTGTTTTTAACTCTGCGCCATCCGACGTAGCCGCACCGGCCCACTTTTTCCAGCGCGAATTTTCACGGAGGTGAATTCGCGCCATCAGCAGATGCCTCTGGTGACGCGGCCATTGTTGCGGGAAGATTGAAACGCACTGCGCGTCCTCTGCGAAAAAATAGAGCGACGATATACGTTCGAATGGATGAGTTCCCAAAAAGGATTTTGGGGCAGGAATTTGATTATCTGGCGAATGGACTCGTTGCGTTCATCAAGGGTTCCTAGAAACTGGACCCCCTAGTTTTAGTACTAATTAACGTCACGTGCAAGATAACGAAATAATGAAAATGCGAAACGATTTTGAGTAGACGAATGCCCGAAACGAAAGAATTAACGAAAACAGAGCTTATTTTTGCTATTTAGTTAATTGATGATTTACTATTGCGTTCTGCTGTTGACTTGCGGAAATATTTAGATCTAGCGAAGGATCGTATTATACTTGATGCAATATTTTTACACGGCACAGGAAAAACTAATCTTTGGTATCAAAATTTAGATACCTCCTAATTTGCATGCATGATATCATAAAATATAACGGAATCCTTGCGAAATAAAAAGTGGGTTTAAATAACATTATCAACTAAAATTTCTAGGATACTTGCAAGCTTTTAAGTATAAAAGCGTTTATATTCTATTGGTCATTATTTCCTCAGGAGTTTAACTTAATTAAACCCAAAATTACTTTAATTATCGGGATGAATGCGGCGTAGTAATTAGCACCAGAGAATTCATATATTGACCCTTCAAAGTGTTAATAAATACCACATATAACAACTGAAGGTTTGACTTTTTTCACAATTAACAATTATGCAATAAACAGTGCGGTATTACCAACAACTCTTGCAAATGTTATCAGCATTTACGTCAGAATTAGTGATGTACTGTAAAAGGAAGATGAAAGTTTATGTATCATTGTATTTGGAGTTAAAAACTATAGTTGACAAAATTATGAGCTAATTTTCTTTAAACTAAAATCTGGCAATCGCAAAATGGTATTATTCTAAATATCACAATAATCACCCATCTACGACTTCTAATTTGTCCGTTTGAACATACGTGGGTGGAGAGGAATTAAATGAACTAGATATCAGCAATAGCATTGTACGAAAATGTACTCAGTTGCACCAACTACATTCCGCTAGGTCTAAAACTGAATAAATGTGATGAAAGCGTGAAATGTTTTATCAAGATATGAGTTAACTCAAACAACAGTTGATATTTGTCTAATAGTAGTCTCATATACTTATGAAGTGTTTATTTCTAGTTTTAAATGGCAATAGTACTTCCAGAGATTAACACGAAATATTTTGATAATATAAAGGAGGGATTTACGTGTGTCCTAGCATCTGGGCTAGGACGTTTCGTGGAAGAGAAATGAATAATATAATTTAAGTTAAAACATAAGGCAACAGAATGTAACATCTTCAACACTTCTGATTGTTGAACTGAAAAGAAAATAATTTATGTTCCTACATAAATTATGCATTCATTTATCTCTGTAATTGAGAAATGTGTGATCAAAATTTTAAATTTTTCCGTTATGCGCCATGCTAAAAATATATATCCTTTGCTCCTTTATACTGATATAGAAACACCAACAAGGAGGAGTAACACTAACTTCATCTATTTCTACGAACACTTTCTGACTCATCCTACCGACTTTAAGTTAGCACAGCTATTGACGGATTTAGCGACCTGTCTATTGGTTTTCATCAGAAGTCGTGTTTGAACAGTAACGTCGTAGAGGAAACGACGAAGAGATTGGTTGGCCTCAATTTTTTTCTAAACTCAAATTATAAGCAATTACATCAAGCAAACTCAGCTTTACGTCTATTTAATTTATTTAAATTTAAGATAAAATCTTTTTTCTTTGATTTCAACAAAACAGACGAGATGGAGGAATTTTATAATTTATTTGAGTATATTTATAAAACTTAAATATAGGTTGAGATAAAATTTCCATGATGAACTATGTTATAATGTATGTATTTGTTGTGTACGTACAATGTTAATTTTCAAATAAATAAATGTTACAATTGCTAGTGTTTTCTATGTGCGCTATGTGGAAATAGAACTGTACTAGTGTTTGCAATTAGTTTTGATTCTTAGTCACGTTATGATTTCGAAACTGTCGACAGAGCGTACATTTCTGTGACCCCCGGACACGGAATTTAAATAAGCAAGCTTTACGCAGAGGAAATGACGCAAGAGAGAATTGGTAGACGAGGATACGTACATATTTACAAGCATTTAATTTACAGTTAGCTCATTTTAATGCTTAATTTACATGCAAGGACGCAATTTCGAAAACTTATTCCAGAATAATACTCTGATGCATTTCATTGAGTTTTGGAGTTGCGCGGTAAACGAAATGCCAACGACTGGTTGGTAAAGACAGATAATGGCTCGGTACCTTGAACTATGAACGGCTACTTTTCATAAAAAGGAAATCAAATTAATAAAAGGCAAATAAAAATGCAACAAGTACTGCTTATTTTTTCGCAATAGTCCAAGACTTTGGTTTGCACTTCCGTAAATCGTTAAAGAATATTTTGCTTCGATTCTAACAGCACATCCTATTGCATAATTGATAGACTAACCTGAAATTATGCTGCTAAGCGTTTTATGGTGTTAAGCTTCCCGAGTCATACATTTTGGCAAATTTAATTTATAAACATGGTCGTTTTCAAATAGAATGAACTTCGATCGAACTCAAAAAATTATTTTTTTAAAGAATAATTATGAACGATTACCCGTTAATAAAGAAAGATCGAAGCGGAGGAAATTATTTGTGTTTATGCTCGTGAAAAATTTGCTTTGAATACGTATAGAAAACTTCATTAAAGTATAATTGACTTATTTTAATCTCTTGATCTAACCTAAGCTAAATGATATTACGTAGTTACATAATTGAGACATATGAATATGTTGCAGTTGCAGATAAACAAAAACATAGAAGAATAGGAAAGAGAAGCAGAATCATAGCAGGTAAACGCCCACAAGGAGAGTGGACTGTAATAGCTGCGCTAACGCATGGATACGGTAGGAAAAATAATAATGTATATGGAGCAAAATTAAAGAAATTTAAGGTTTAATTTTTAAATACAAAATAAAACGTAGGCAATGCTAAATCGATAATCTGAATCTTTGAAATCATTCCTTAAAATTCAAAAGCTACAATCTGCCTTCATAACATCAGCATACGAGTCAATTTTTAACTTAGATGATAGCAATAGTTTACAAGGGAGAGCGGTACAGGACTCCCGGACAACCAACTTGGAAGCGCGTTTGGCTTCGATTCCCGATGGGAGCTCATGTGTGAAATACATAAAGCTATCGAACCACTTTTAACAATACTTCTCCCATCAAGTACAGTACAAGCTCTAAATAGAAGTTACTCTAAATTGGAATACTTATTAGCAAAAACACTTGAGAACTGTTTATGATAATTACAATAATTAATTAAATTAAATCGTTACAAATAATAGCCGTTTGAAAAATACTGTACTATGTAATAAAATGTATCATCTGCCGTGATTCTGGATGTTTTAACTACCAAGAACAAGACAAGCTCTGAAGTGATGTTATTTTACATTGCAATATAAATACGAAAAGAACCGATTATGAAATTTACTATCATTAACAGTATCAAAACGAAAATAAATTGTGGCCGTTGGAAAATTACAGGACCATGTAGTAAAATATTATTAACAGCCGTAGATCGAGATGCTTCAACATAAGGTTACGAAGAATGGTGCATAGTTTTGTCTTTATTCCACGTATAATAGAATGCTGTCTACATTTGAAAATGACATGAACACATCGGAATTCGCATTTTTTATATAATTTGTGGAATAAAGACAACGTATTGTATCGATCTTTTGTTTTGAAGATAAAGTTCCACTAAGGCCAATGCGATTGATTTTGTTACGCAGAATATTTGCGATTAGTTACGAGATCAAAAAAATCATCGTCGCCCAAAAAATTAATGAGACATTTCAGATGTTCTCACTTGCTTATAAACATAGAATTGAAAATTAAATCGATAAAATAAATTTCGACGAAAATATTGATTTCCGAGCGGAGCCCACTCCATTCGGAAACATGCGAAATCCATTTGGACGTGAGTAGAAAACAATCATTGGGAGCGAATCGAATACTCCGTTATAATTTCGCTCGTTCGCTAAATAAACCCCTGCCGCTGTGGATAAGCTCTTTGACGCCTTTGCCCTCGCAAAGGTAAAGGGCAAAATTTTGATCGAACCCTCCGACGCAAGTGCGCATGCGTGGAGTACCGAAAAAGATAGGACGGCAATCAAATTACTTCTCCCGCTATCGAAATATTCGGTTCCGATGAAATGAAGATTAAGTATTGCGTCACAGTGATCCGTTTCGACAAATGCTGATTAATTTGCCGAAATTCGTTTTGAGAAGGTGCGATTCCAACGCCAGAAGTACAGATAACTCCGATTAGTGCGACGAAAAATCATTTTCAGATAAATGAAGCTATTCATGTCAGAATGCATCGGTTTATAGTTATGCTGTTACTTATTTATGCTTAGACGAACTATAGCAACCAATTCTTAAACAAAAAAAACTGAACATTACACCTACATACACTACCAGAAAGATTAGGGAAATAGTTCATTTTTTCCGCGAACTATACGCGAAAGCAACAGTTTAGGAAAACAGTGCCTGCACCCCCTGCCACACGCCGAAAGACGGCTTGCAGGGTTCTTACAAAGACATACTTCAGAGTTAGAAACTGCGGCCTGAGGTATATTTTCGGCCTTCGTTCAATAGAAGAGGACCAGCGTTAGCTGCGACCTATTCCTATTTCTTTATGTTTTTGTTCTGAATTTTTCATTAGTTTCATAAGTAAATAAAACGGAAAGCTCTTTTAGCTCAATTAGCGGATGAATTCGTCTTTTTGCGTACAATTCCAACGTTAGACTTTTCGAATGTATGCAATGTGTCATTAAAGTGCGGCATGATGGTTTCATACGCGACCTAGTGGTTTCAAATGCAACGTAAAGCTATGTTTGGCCTTCCTATCATAATAGGTTGCAAACCCAGGGTTACCAGTTCGTCACATTCCGTGGTTCATTTTCCCTAAAATGTTTATTTTTTTAGAATATAAATACATAAAATTATCGCGTTTATTACTTAAATAACAAGTTCTAAAATAATTATGCTTTATGTCATTCACAGTGTAAAGTTTTCTCTTATAAATTAATAATTTACATTGTAGCACGTTCCATTCTAACTGCGTAGTGCTCTCTAGTTTACTTTCTGCGTACGAAAATGACTGTCCCATTAACCATTGCGATATATTGTATATTATATACATTTCTTATAATGATATGTCTAATTCAAAAGTAATAATTTTTCATTTTTAGTTTATTTCACTTAAATTGTGATTAATTTTGTTTTTCCTCTATTTTTTCGCATCCTTTGAATGAAATTTTGATTTATTTATATCCATTTTGAATTTGTATTATTGAACTGTATTTTATATTTTATTTCACTATATGTTACGGATTTTTGTCTCCCTTTCTCTGTGAGTGTTTTACGGCAACGTGGCTTCTCTCTACCACTAGTTACGAAGATTTCTCCCATCCTACCTTCTCTTATTTTTCTTTATCCATTTGTTCGTTGGATTTACTTAAACAATACATAGGTGGATGAAAGATACGATCGATCAAAACTAACTTGATTAACCCGTTGTAATCCAATTTTCTTTCCTTTACAGTTATCTCGTCTTACAGTAGAAAAAGTATGAAACTGAGTTGCGTGCGGCCCGTGGATCGTGGGTTCGACCCCCTTCCAAAAGTTGCCGAACCCGCGAATGAGCAAATGGCGCCTCCGTGGGAAGAAGCGGAACTTGACGTGAATTTTCCCGCTTTCTTGCAGGGGCTTTTCTGCGACTTGCAGTCGGTCCCACAAGTGGCCTTTGGCGTTGAAATGCGTGGAGATTCGTCACTGCCTCGCTATGTCACGCGACGCCAAATACGCCGTGCGAATCCAAACAATGCTATCCGAAGAATATTTTAAGAGGACTTTAAACGCTCGTGGCAAAAGGATACTCCAGCGGTACGCTCAAGTCGTTATATAAGTGGAGTTGTCTTAGAATAGCCGTGGTCGCTCCTCTACCTTATAAATAGTCTGTTTAATTGCTGTGTTGTTATCTATCGTGATTGTTTCAGTTCTCTATGCTGCTAACTATCTCTTACTACTATGAATAGATTTCATCATAGAATTGTTCTTTCTTCATTTCCAGGCCCATCTCGCACTAACTTAGAAAAATGTGAAGGAATTCCTTGTACAAAAATGTATCCGACATAACAATAGCTTTTTCAACGGATACCTCTGACTGATTATCATTACTATATTTTATATTGGTTATTAGAAAATTTTAATGTAGGATTTGAGTATTTTCTCGTGATTAAATACATTTTTATTATCATGATGTTTAACCTGATTTTAAATTTACCATTCGAAAATTCGGTTCAAACTTTAATTAATATTGCTAAAGCGAAGAATGCATCACAAAGAACATAACTCAGCACCTCCATGGGTCGCATCCTTCTGAAGCCATTCTGATATAGGATGCAGTGCATTAGAGTGCATGCAGTACCGATGCACCTACAAGGTGTATAATAATAAATTTACGTGAACATAAGTAGCATTGGTAAAAGATGGGTGAAACACTATCTTTTACCCACGTTACTTTGGTTCATGTAAATTTATCATATTAAAAAATATTCATTTAATGGCGTCTTTTTTATTTCTGATATTTCTGTGTGCACCACAGCGTCAGGAAATCAATTCCGATTCAGCATTGCTATATGAGTCACCGGGGTGCACCCTACCACTCCTAGAAGTCCTGAAATGTTGCATTGAGACACCCTTTACACATTGCTTAATATAGAAAATGTTCGATAGAATATTTCTGTCCGAGTAAGTGAAAACCTATTAGTTATCCTATAAGTATCTGCCAACGGCCATACCACGATGAAAACACCGGTTCTCGTCCGATCACCGAAGTTAAGCATCGTCGGGCCCGGATAGTACTTGGATGGGTGACCGCCTGGGAACACCGGGTGCTGTTGGTTTTTGTTAATTTTATACAATTTAATTATAACTTATAATTTTATAAATTTTTAATCCTCCATACATAGCTTTAGACAGACCGGGAGTATATAAATTAAATTGTAAGGATTGTGATGGAATTTACATTGGGATGACAACCCGCAATTTTAATACCAGAACACAAGAACACCATAGAGCTTTCCTCCATAAATCTCACTCCTCCCACTTTGCTAAACACCTTTCCGAAAACAGTCATTCAAGTGATTTTTCCCCAGAAATCCTGCACTTTCAAAGTAAAAGTCTTCGACTCAATGCCCTAGAACAGCTTGAAATTAAACGTCACCTCTCCTACCCCCATTGTTCCCTTATTAACGAGTATCTTTTTCATTCTCCCTCACCCATCTTGGATTCCGCCCTCTCCCCCATCCTTTAGTCATCTGTAAATTTCCCCTCCCACTCCCCTTCCTACCTCCTGATTGGTTGTCATTGTACTCGTATGTATGTCTTTTTCGAACTTCTACATTGTATTTTATCTGTAATCACTCAAATTACAATGTATGCCTCGGCAGTTTGATGATTCAGTTGTGTGTGAACCTGACGATGGTAATATACCGAAACTGGTAGTTCCTGAAAAAAACCTTTGTGGAAAAGTAAAAGTCTATTTTCAGTTACAAAAATCATCAAAACCTCAAAAACATCCAGAAAGGTTTTGATGGTTTTTGATACTATCAATATTAATTCAAGCCATCAATGGTCTAATTCAGTCAAAATTTTTATGTCAAACTATTCAAGACTAAGGTTTATATAACAATTCTACGGTAAAATACGACTTCAATCAAACATGTGTTACCCCATTCCTCTAACAAAGAGAATCATACGTTCTATAATAAAGTAAGCGGAGATTTTTTAAATCCCTTCTCTAAAGAGGACTGGTTCATCAAAAGCATCTTCGAAAAGCAGCGCTTATCGCGAAAGGGTTCAGTAACTCACTCTGCTATGCATCAACACTTGACTTGTATGACTTCAGCGTTTACGGTGAGTCATCAGAGCAATGAAGTCAGCTCGCATGCACCATTAATTCCATCCTCCGTCTAAAATACCCTTCAGACTATCATCTCCACATCAGAGAGCGACCGACGTGGGATAAACTCAAAACTTGGGGATATTTTAAGAAAGAATTTGGGTTTTTGAAGGGAACGGGAATTTCCTGAAAAATCATCCATGCGACCTGACTGTTGCACTAGCTGACCTCTCCAGTAAAATATCTCTCATGATAGCTTAGAAACATCTAATATCTAAATATATAAGACATCTAATAGCTGAAATACGATACGATGTTACGATTGTAAAGCCATTTAGGGTGTAATTGAAATCCATCGCTTCAAAAAATCGTTTATTCAAACAAGTTGAACTATCGCATGAGGATATGTCTTATGATATTATTAGAGGAAGCTAGTTAAAGTTGAAAACGTATTAAATAGAAGTTCTTCTTACCTTCTATTTTGAATATTTGGAAATAAAATTGTTTATAATCTATTGAACATTGTAGCGGATGAAATAATTTAAAGAAAGAAACATTCACCTACCTCATTCACCTTCTCGGCCGCTTGCTGATTGAGCAGAATACAATCTTCTGACAGTCCCCAATGGTATTTCGCAAACCTGTAAGAACATTAGATATAACATAGTACAGTTATTGCACAAATGATCTTGAGTTACAATGTGAACCCCAATATTAATAATATTAATTAAATAACTATTTATACGATAAATGATCGCTGTATCTACAGAACATTGATGTAGTAGAGTAGTTCACCATCGTATATTTTTATCTAGCAATATTATAAATGATGAAATATCAACATTTGTGTTTCCATTAACTCTAAGTCTCCTTAGAGAAAATGCGTTAGACTTCAAATCTGTTATAATCTAATCTGAAAGGGGAGCTTCTACTATTCAGAATACTTACTATGCCGCAAATATCACGCTGTGCTCCCTGATAGATTTTTTGAAACAAGCGGGGATTATTCCCTCCATTGGTAACGCTTCTTAACCGACCTATGAATTCCATAAATATTGATTGAGAGGAAAAATATCAATTATATGGATTACATCTATCCTTGGATTCAACATTTCCGTGAATAAAGTTTTATCTGATACCTACCTACTGCGTTTGTTGATTTACTCATTGTATCATCGGTGAAAATTACATTTAATGAAGTTTTCTAATGAATGAAATACCGTTTCGTACACTTCCACAGCAATTTTATTTTGGCAATATGTTTCGCTAGTTTCCTAGCATCATCAGGCATCAGGACACTAGCGAAATATGTTGCCAAAATAAAATTGCTGTGAAAGTGTACGAAATGGTCTTTCATTGACTGTAATGGCCTTCCACGAGGTAACGCCTTCCCACATTGAAGTTTTCTAATGGTTCCAAAGTTATTTCTAATCTAATATTCGACCTAGTTTTCCTTCTGATTTTTCACTTGAAATTGAAATGTATCATTTTTTGTAACTCTTAGACATCGTATTAAACAAAATATTTTGAGCTTAGCGATATTTTTTACATTATCAAAAATGTGATTTCATATTTAAGAATAAACCTTTAAGGGTACATGGAAAATATCAGTAGAACACAGTTTATCCTAAATATCGTGCATTTAGAATAACAGTTCCTAAGTTGCACATTTCTTAAAATTCATGACCAATGCAGCAACATACTCATGATATGGTACACACAGAAATTGAGTTTTATCTGATTGAAATATCTTATGTGAATACGAAAGAGTAACATAGCTGAAGTAAATGCATCTCAGCGAATCTAATATCAGCATCCTAATGAAACATAGAGAAAGAACGGTGGAAATGAAGGATTAAAATATCCCCACAACATCACCACGACACTCCCCGAAGGCGAAACAACTCTCGCTAATTATTACCCGGGGAAATTTTTAATCTTTTTTAAGAGTCCTCTTTTTGCTCGGTTTCAAATTAGCTGCGTAACGTGATTCTTCTCTGCTAGGGAAAAAATGCGGAATTTGCCGTGGAAATGTCAAGGGTTGTTCGAATTCGCATATTCGCTCGGGAGGATTTCCAAACAAAATTTAGACCAAAGAATACTATTGATACTGCGACGAAGAAAAATGCTCCAAAGGGAATAAACATGAAATGGGCCAATCTAGGATTAATAATTTTGAACGGAAATGCAATTTTCGGAATAAGTCCCGTATAGCATAAATATCCATATCGCCACGTGCCGTGATTTTTTTTTAATAAGTGACAGCTCATTAAACCTCCCTTAGGGAACATAAATAGCAATATGAATACTTTAAAGGTCACCGTGAATTCAATAAAATTAAGAAAAATGTAGGAACCAAAGTTAGGTGTACATTTAAAACACAATAGAGAAACTCCTGAAATTGTAGTTGTGGAAGTCTGACCAGCATCTGAATTTGGATTTATGCTAAATGCAGAGCAATATTCCAAGGAAGGAGTCTAAAGCAAATTAAAATATAAAGTTCATTCGACTATAATTACAAGTCATCATATTTGATTGTTTTATCTTCCGAACCAGCCCAATTATTTCATTAACATCTACGGATATTTTCTGGAATCAAACAATTTTCTAAGAGAACATAAGCTGCTTACTTTATATGCTGCCAAGTAAATAAAATGATTTAATGAAATATAGACAGTAGCACCTTTACAACCAAAAACTAGGAGATGAAAATTGTTACTCATCCATAAACCGTAGATTTACTCATCTTGAGGCAATCCTAACAGACTAGTAACTTTCTATGGAAGAAAATAGAGTCTTGACTGCAAAAACTGAATAAGAAACCACATTGTGCTTCATGTACAATTTTTGCAATAAAGAATCTTTTTTTTAATGAAATTCTACCAGATATCAATTATATTTATTATATTTGTAAGGCAGTTATCCTCGGAAAAAGAAATGCTGGAATAGTTATAGAAAGGCTTAAACACAGAATAGCTTTAGCCCCCACAAGATATACTACAAATAATTCCATATGCTTAATACTTCCTGTGAGTTCTGCAATAGGTACTTTATAAAATATTTATATAAATACAGCTATTTCGTAATGAAAAGTACTAAATCCCCTTCCAAAGTCAGTACGTTCAGTTTTCAAGTACTATTTATTAATTAGTTTTAAGATGTGCCCACACTCGTGGAATAATTTTGGGCTGTCCCCGTAGTTCCAGAACACCGAATTACTGAAGACATAAGTTATCCTTGTAAGTCATCAGCAGAGAGGAAGATACCATTAATGAATTACGAAACTCAGTTTAGATACAGAATTTCCTGTGTTGCTGAAAGTCCACGCTTCGTTTAAAGGACGATTTGAGAAGTCCTGCTCGACTAGAGAGCAAAGCCGCAAACGCTTACATTTATTTGTAAAACATCATGGTTACCTATAATTTACTCATTACTAGAAAAACGTTATTAACTCATTTGATGAACCTGGGTTGCATTTCATTCACGGTAATTCATCATAACGGTTTAAATCTCTACATCATGTCAACAATAACTTTGACTCACAATTTGTAGACATCGTTATGGACGAATAGTTATCGGTACGGTGCAAACATACGATGTTATGAGTCTTTGTCGTTTCTTTCTATTTTGTCAAGTTGTCTATTGACGCTGTGGTCTGACCAAAATAGTTTCAAAAGCACTCGGAAGAACGCTTAGATATTTCAGAATAAAGATTCATTTATGCTCTTCGAAAAAATAGAGAAACTCAGAGAATAATTACAGAGATGCATAGTCATCTTCAAGCCTCTGCTAATCTGTAATTTTTTGTAAGAAAATAAGAATAAAATATGTGATATATCTAATTAGATGTTCGTCAAGTACTCATCAAAGTATTCACATTTAGCTGGACTACCAAGAGTTAGATAGAAGAAGAGATTTTTAGTCCAAATCTCGTCCAAATAAAGACGAGTGGTTATTATTATTATTATTAACAAGGTATTACTATTAATTGACACTATATTGTAGAGGTAAGGCCCCAATGGGCTTCTCTTAAATCTATCTTCGTGCGAAGTGTTTACATGACAATTATCATAAAATGAAATGAAAAAGAAAATAACACTGGCTTCTGGGAAAACATCTCCGCAATAGAAGTTTGATAGAGGAAAAGACCGCAAAACGGGAAAACACACAAAAAAGTAACATGGAAACACATGCAAAAATAGAGTAAAATATTAAAAAAGACAAACAACATAAAAGCAATTCCTAACCACAAAGAATAATTAGTCTGATGACACTTAATTAGTAACAATCACGAACATTGCAAGATAAATTCTGTAAAATCTCATAAAAGAATATAATGCGTTTCAGTGAAAAAAAGCTGGGATTGTCATTAATCACTCACAGCCTTTGAATTGTCCACAGTTTTAGGTTAAGAAGCACTTCAGATACCATCCTTCCGAAGGAGAAAATGGTCAAGTATACATTTTGGTGTTGGGTAGTCCGTGTTTACTCTTAGTAAAAGCGGTCCCGGGTGCGATTCTCGGCTTAAGCGATGAAGTTTGACCAAAACCGAGAAAAAATTGGGAAGCAAACTGAATTAAGAGGTAGCGGGTTCATTGCGGTGTAGGGAAACCAATGAGATGGTGTAGGAGTGGACGGGCTGACCGCGGATCAGCCGCAACATATGCTGGCTGGCTTGACCTGCTCCTGGGGTGTTACTATGTCATGGAATATGGTTTACTAGCAGGTTATTACAGAATAAATTTCTTGTTTTCCATACTGCAAACATGAACAAAGCTGGAGACTTTTTGACAGCCAATATAATCCATTTACTATCACTAGAGAAAGCACATTAAACAGTAAATGGAGATTAGAAATTGAAGTTAAAAGTAAGGAAACAAAGGACTGATATCGCCGAGTATTCGTTTATAAATATAGGGGAATCCAAAAAAAGGCTAAAGAATGGAATATGTCGTCTGAAGAGGTGTTCAAACCTTTACTGAAAAACAAAAAGAATTTTAAGTGTAGATGTTGTAGTGTACAAATTGTGAAATAATGAAATTAATCTAGTCTATGTAATTTTTGTTGTAAATTGTAAGTGTAATCATGGATAAAGGATTAGGAAAGGAACGATGGAAACTGAATGTGTAGCGATCGTATCTATGTGATATTTGGGTCTTACATGTCTTCGAATGAGTACCAAAAGGATGTAAAGGCAAGGAAAATAGGCTTGCTGTTGTATTGGCACATTTGTGTTGTGTTCTAGACAATGATTGCAGCTGCCACCTGACGTAATAGTGACGATAGTTTAATTGCAACAAATATTTACGAACAAAATAAATAAATTACACTTAATCGATTTAAGAGAAATTTCAAACCATTAAGAGGAAGTAAATATGAGGGAAAATTTTCGGTCCAATAATTTTGTTAGGAAAACAGAAAAAGTTGGCCCCGCCCCAATGGAGGAAATGTCAGTGCGTGACGTCAAATTCTCTAAATCACAATATGGGTTGATAAGAAAGTAAAATTATCCCCCTCTGCAATATAAGAGGGCTTTAAATGTGAGGATCGGCTAAGAATGACGCGATATTTTGTCTTCAAATGCTGCCGACTACTTACACATCCAAACAAGTCAGCATTTTACGCGATAGTAAATGACGCAATCACTTTTCAAGGTTCCTCCTCAATAGAGACCCTCCGGCGATGAAATGACTTTTTAAAAACCACGGACAGAAGCTCCTCAGCAGAAAACAGAGGGCGCAAGATGCCGAAGTCGATGCGCGTAATATACACATGGATAAACTGGTTCTTCCCCTAACATTTAAATGTGTATACCCAAATTAATGTAATAACTCTCTCCTTCTTAAATCAATCCTCAATCTCTTTCTAAAACTAATATGGTTTAAAGAGATTGATCCCTCTAATCTCGTCTGATTTACCCATGTAATTGTTTCTGTACTTTAATTTTCACACTTTATATTTTATATCATCGTTTGATTCATTGTTCTTAGTTTTTACTATTATTTATCGACAGCTGTAATTGGCTGTGGTGGTGGTGGTTTTGTGTAATCAGTGGTTTTTTCGTGTTTTTTTTATTTTAATGTATCGGTATTTTATGTATGTCGGTTTAACTTCATCAGTAAATATTATTCTTCTAAAGATTTTGTTTCGAAATCTTGAACCTGCAAATTCAAATCAGGTTACTGATAATCGAAACAGTATAAATCGTAGCTGTAAGTGAAAACTCGTGAAATATTTAGCAGGTATATTTCAAGCATAAATATTAAACTCTCCATTTTGAGGTTCGATTCCTTAAGCTGCTGTCGACGAACCATCTCCAAACAAATACATGCTTATAAGAACTGGACTTCGACGTTCGGATTCGTTTCTTGTATAGATCCTTGTTTTGCGATATATTTTTCATGATTAATTTTGCGGTATCAAGCTTTAATCGACTATTAGCAGTTGAGACGCTTCTGCTTTCGAAGTATTAATTCATTGAATCAAATCCAGTTTTCAATACCTTCAGAACGGTTGTTCCTAAATTCTACCACTTATTTATATTCTATTACTAATTATTAAATAATATAATAGCACATGATGGTGTTCCCTACTATTTAGCTTAAGTTTATCAAATAATACTAGAGCTCTCGAGTACTCAGTACTCAAGGTCATTCGAGTCCTTGAGCAATGAGCAAAGAAGGTAGCGGAATTATATCCTAAAAGAGGAAATAGCCATGGTAAGACTAATAACGAAATCACAAAAGGTGTATCTCTTATGGATATCAACCAGTACCTCATGGGCACCAGCCCTCTCAGTCCCTTTCTTAATAATTACCGATAAATATAAATTTTTTTTAAATCTTCATGATTCCGAGATTTCTTTACGAGTAAAAATATTTTTGCAGCAAAATTTATAATAGGATATTTTCAGCATATTGTTTGAAACAATCCTGGAGCACAGCCTCCGAAGGACAGCTCTGGATCCACTTTTATTATCGATGGTCATTTGTTTAATCTTCATTCAAATAGGCTTCACATTCAAGTTAGAGAAATTAGCATTTTCTACCTCCAAGATGTAACCAAAGCAACTCATTGGTTGCGGTAGAGATCTTCCGTAACCGTAGTTTTTCCATTTAACAGTTTCCATAGCAATGAAACTGTTATTTAGAGAAATTCCTAGTCTTCGAATGAGGTTCTTAATGAAGCAGAACGGCCTGAAAATTATATAACAGCGTTTACGCTCAGCATATTCATCCACGGATTATTTTTTTGCGACTTCGATACTTTCTCTAAGCTACGTATAAGGAAAAGGTGGGAAAAAATATTCCGGGCATTGCGTAATCTGACTGATAGTTGGTTCTCCCGCCGCTCGATAAACCCGCGCCACTCGGAAAGGCGCGTATAAAAAATGGAGGGAAAAGTGCCGCCTCTGATTGGTCCATCCGAGCGAGATGTCGAATTGAGTGCGCGGGCTAAAAATTCTTCTTGGGTGGCCGACTCAATCATAATATAACTGGGTCTGACTGGACATCAAAACCCATCAGCAATTTGAGAAAAACTAATAAATTTAGACATCATCCTTTCCTAAATTGTGTTATATTTGAATATTTTCCCTAGCCTCCGTTCTATTAGGTAAATACGTATTTATCCTATTGTATTTATTTATATTCTACGTACCAGAAAATAATTTTTCCTATATCCTATATAACTCTTCACAATACTTTAATGATGTCAAGATATTACGATATATTATTTACACAAGTTAAATGTGTAAATCATGTTTACTCCAAAGTAATTTGTTTTATATACTCATAGAAGTGTTGCATTGACTGCAAGAAATTCCATTGTAAAATGGAAAACATTTTTTTATTCCCAGAAACGCACATAAATCTACTAGAATCCATAAAAGATATAATGATAATTTCAGAAGTATATGTACTTTATAGAGATCATACAGTAAGCTAATGTAACCTTTCCTTCATCGGGCAATATTTCAAACATATTTTGCAACTAATGATCGCTTAGCCGTAATACACGTATTTCGGGCATAACTGTGGATCTTTGTAGATTAGCATATTCTTGAGGAAGAATAGCAAATGTTTGCATTTTTGAAATAAATATTCTTAGCGGAATCTTGGTAATAAGACTAGATTTCTACGTCTGATGGATAGGTTACAGCCGAAAGGTGTGGAAATATTCTCGAAAAGCGATAAAAGTGTACTCATACATACCAACTGCTGAGTTAATTTCCTACATTCGGTCATCCACCGGGAATCGAACCTGTGACCTCGTAAGCGGAAGCTCTACCCCTTCCGGAGAGCCTCCATGTAACCATATATGTCAGCGGCATAGCTCAACCAATGTGGGCTCCCTCTCTCTGTACTTCCGCTTCAGAGAAAATTTGGGCACCCATTTGTCTGGGGCTCCCCTGCCACGTGATAACGCGATGATGTCTGATAATGTCATATACTACCATTTTGGTGTATGTAACCTGTATCGATTGAAGGTCAATATGATGTATGGCACATGATCACTGTGAAATTGAAATACCACTGTTTAAATAATGCTGTATATTTAGACATATTTGAGAAGCAAAAGTAATCTAAATTGTATTAGAGGTTTTCATGTTTTCCATTATGAGAGACAGAACATGATGAAGAAATTTCCTTTTTTAATGAAGTGCATTACTATTTTTTACATTAGGCTTCACTGTAACCAGTGAGAAAATATCTTCTCTCTCCATTATTATTGTCAAAATCTTTTAATTCCTAATCAAAAAAATTTTTTTTTGATCTATGTACGATGTGACTATGTACAGATCTGAATGCCAAATGTTAAGTATTTCGTATGGTTTGTTCCAAGATACATATATTTCACTGAAATCTCAATGCCAAAACTTTATTACGTGCAAGGATAAAATCACAAATACTACTCTTTTCCAAAAATGTAATGAGTATTTGTGATTTTATTCTTACCCTACTATTGATACAGATTTCCACTCCGTAAAGCCTGCCACAATCGATCTTAGTTTATTACGAGCTCTAACTGAATGGCAGACGTTTCTTCGAAAATAGAAAGAATAAATGAAACAAGATTCGAAGCAAATGATGCCCTTGATTATAACGCGGTATGATTAAAGCTTCAAGACAGCACACCACAGGTTCACTGCTTGGGAAATCACTGGGCGATGAAATACAACAAAAGGAGCTCTTCGTAGATGTGGCTGTTCTCTCTGAGGGTTACTAGTGGAATGTCTTGATAAAGGAATCAGGAAACGATTGGGGAAATTCTTGGTTTGAAGCATCTTGCTTTATGGGTGCGAAACGTGGACTTGAAGAAAGGAGAAAGTCAAACGTTTGGAGGCCTTCGGAATGGCGTAGAATGGAAAAAGTTAATAGGAAAACAAACACGGAGGTGCTGGAGATAGTTGGGGAGGAGAGGACTTTAATTGACGTGATTAAGCATTGACAGAAGTAATAGGTGGGTCAGATATTGAGGGGGGAGGGATTGGTGAAGACTGTAATGTGGGGAAAAACAGAGGGGGAGACAGAGACAAAAGATTTTGGATGACATGAGGGGTGGGTTTAACTATAAGGAATTGAAGGAGATGGCGCTTAAGATGGATTTTTGAGTGCACATGAACCTACTGAAAGGTAGAATACGATAATGATGAAAAGAGCTACACGGCATATCACAGGTTCACTGCTTAGGGAATCACAGGGTGAAGAAATATTACTGTAATTACTGTACATGTTAATGTAAAATTCTGGGGGTAGATAGGTGGTAGATAACTATATCCACAATATGTGGCGCTAACTACCACAAGAATTTTACATTCCTCCTCCTAGACCTTTGTGGGATAAAAAATAAGTTCGGGAACTTATTGAACGTGGTAGTACATACAAAGAAAGGAGTTCTTAGAAGATGATACTGCTCTATCTGAGGGGTTTGGTAGATTATTACGTATGTATACACGCAAGAACCTCTCCCACGCTTGATACAGTCGTTTACCCATACACCTCCACCGTGTCGTCCACAAAAAAGGCCGCCTTTCCCACGCATCACCTATATTTACCCTTCCGCATTCTCCCGCTTCCATCAATCGCGCGACCCGCCCAAATCCACCCCCGGCAAGTTGGCAACCCTTTGAGAGGCATAATCTCCCGGGAGGAGCGGTCGGGGGACGTTTGTCACTCATGCCGCGCGGGGGGCGTGCACGCGCGGTGGGAGGCGGCGTTGCCAGACCGACTTGCATCCCGAACGGACAGCGTGAATGGACCAGAAAGGGGAGGGCTTCTTGCTCGGGCGTGCGTGTGTGCTAGCCGTCTTCCTCCACACCTAGGGCCCCGCGAGGAAGATTTAAAGGGATTGGGCAAGGTCAGTTCCCCGCCGCGGTGGGAGGGGGAGCCCGGGGCAGCCGCATTTTACGGAGGATTGCCATTTTTCTACGATTGCCCTTGGGAATTGGAAAGCAGCCTTGGGTCGGGCGGAAATTCGTCCATCGGGATGGAGTCCCAATGCACGCGCCTACCTATCGACCGATATCGATTTTTTCCCCTCCGAAGTCGCTAAATTAGTTGAAAATTGCGAGAATCCTATCGCTCGTTTTGTCTATGGTGCCTCTTCGCTGGGGGTTGGAAGGGCTTCCCCTGATGAAATGCGAGGCAAACGCGAAAATATACCCATCGAAGGTCGTCTTAGTTAAAATTGCGTCCTTTATATTTTAGGGTAAGAGGTCGTGCACAATATGAAGGAATAACCACAAATTTGCTTGAACAGTACTTGCTTTGAGTTCCAGGATACCCAAGTGGGCAAAGCTGTCGGCTTTGGTGCAAGCGGTCCCGGGTTCGATTCCCAGTGGGAGCCCATGTGTGAAATGTCAAAAGCTATTGAAGAACTTTTAACAAAACAACATACAACAACAGTACTTATCTGGTAGTATAGTGAGGCGTATCTATTATGAACTTCTTAAATAATAGAAACGTACTCAGAAAGGAACTAGTGAAGTAGCATTATGAGAAGTCGACAAAATGCAAAGGTCAAAAATACGGACAAATATTTTTAAAGGGCCCTCCTCGAGTCGAACTTTGAGACCTTAAAATGAACTTGAGAATTAAAAGTTTATAGCATATAAAATGTGTGTATTGTAATGGAGTAGAAAATCGCTAAATTTAGAACAATTATGCATACACCCTCTCCACGATATTAATTTGACGTAAAGGGGTGTATAGGACGGTTTCAGGAAAACAATCAGGGAAAAATAGATTACTGCACTTCGAGTCTTGAAAATAAAATGATTAATCCAACCTGTTCCTGTTAATCCAAAAGAAACTTAGAAGAATAGAAATTAAATACGTGGTCATTTCGAGTTAGAATTGGTGAACTTGTTCGATGTATATAAACGGTAGGTAAATCTTGCATACACGCAAAAGTGAACGAGGAGAAAATAATTTTTAAACTTATACTGGAGTTATAAGGATATTAAATTTACTAGGACTCATAATGAGGAACATAAAAAGAAGGTCAATACGGAAGTAAAAGAAGTTTGTAATTTTCAATGTTGCCTCGAAACGAAATTTTAAAAAAATATGTGGTATTATTTTCAAAGCTGAAAGAATTCTGGTTTACCTGGAACTAGTGTACATCAAATCTATCAATTCTATTGATCGATCATTGACTAAAGTATATACGATCTTGTGAATTCCACGTAATTGATTGTATCATATTAGCTTTCTATTATATTATTATTTACTTCATTCCTAAGTTTTAACTGTGTGATCTATAATGCTTATAGCTTCGCACCGCAGTCTGTCACAGCATAATTAAGTTGGTGTATTTGATCAATGTCATTACGAGCAATGCAACACATTTGAAGGAGCGTGTTGGGCTTCTAAATATTCCCAAGGATATAATTCCAGAGCTGTGTGAGAGAATGGGTAAATAAGAATAATCACAAGAAGGAAGATGGAAATATAAGCGGAAACTACTACGAAATCCAACAGTATTGCTTAGAAATAATTTAGCATAGATTGCGAAATCTAAAAGCAATGAACATTGCAAAAGAAAGAAGAACTATCGATATGGTATGCATAATATGCATTGCTTGTAGCACCTTCCCTCATATTGTAATGGAGAAAGTTTAGTGTGCCAGAAGAAGCATTTGAGTATACCTAATGTAGTTGGAAAGGATTTAATGAGGCGTATATGGAATAGAAATAGAAAAGACATGGGTCTTGTTGGAGATACGTCCCAGTATTAAATGAATGAAGGAAAGAAAGGCTAAGTGACTCGCTTGGGCGGAGTTTTACCTTGGTTTGTAAGCATGGGAAGCATGAATGGAAGCAGCCCAGTAAAATGGTATATCATGATAGAACGAATGTGACTAAAGAAAGAAAATGGTGAAGAAAATGATGGTTGAATAAGGTGAAGGAGGTCTTGAAATGAAGATATATAGAATCAACTGCCTGGGCCGTGACTTCGTGTTCCTGTAGATATATACTTGGCTCACAAAATAAACGGTTGAGATGAGTCGTGTTGAATAGGACATAAAAGTATGGATGCGAATAACACGGGATAGCGTACCTGCCGCTAAACCCTTTGATTTCTGTAAACGAATCCAAATACAAGGAATTATACTAACTTCCCTAGATAGGTGAACTAGAAACAAATTCTTGCATCGCACAAAAAAGAGAGTCTTCCTATGAAATAAAAACCTCGTCATTTTGTTACAATGTTGTTCGTATTACGATAGAAAGAATCGTTTTGTTTATTCAGTGGGACATTCTTGGCTCGTTACGAACTGCTTACAGTCTAAATGAAATGCCCTGAATTAAGCTTGAGTTGCAATTTAGGATTCAATGGGTTAAGGAAACAGCAAGATTGTCACGAACGTCTTTTACAGCAAGAAGAAGTCAGTTAAATACGAGATTATTGCCAGCCAAATCCTCAGGAGATAGGGAAATTGAATTAGCGGGGGATTTGGCTAAATCCTACACAATTAGCCATTGAAGATTTTCAGACGAAGAAGGGGGGTGCATGTAACTGTTTGGTGAGCATCGTGAATCATTCATTCAGAAATGCGTAACTTGTTGCTCCCGAGCACCATTGCGCCCTCGGCATTTAAATCGTGTCTCCCCCATAAGTCATGAAGCGATGCACGCACGGATTCGATACACAGCCTCATTCCTCCCTTGAGACCAGGCCAATCAAAAACCCATTCCTCATCCTCTCTAGAAATATCAGTGGGTATGAATAACTCCGCAACTAATAAATCTCTACTTCTAATACGAGAAAGTCAGTGATGGCAAGGTAATGAATGAGTACGGGAGATAAATCTGCACGAAAGGGTTAATACACTGGTTTGAGCGTGTGGTATCGGTGGAAGACGGACAAAGATGGTGAATGATGATCATACGAGCAGTGCTAAATAAAGAGGACAACAGAGAAATAGGCTCCCGGATAGTCATGTGGACAGCGCGTTTGCCTTTGGTGAAAGCGGTCCCGGTTTCGATTCCCGGTGGGAGCCAATGTGCGAAATGACCTAAGCTGTCGAAGCACTTTTAACAATACTACTATACAACAGAGAAATAACCGTTCACAAATAGTGGATATTCAATGTATGTTATAAAAGAGTCACCGAAAAATTCGTGCATCCAAATCAGGGGGCTATTGCATAAATTTTGAACAAGCTTCAGATACGGATTCGGCAACGCAATCGATTTCCGAAGCCGTGACAAATGTTTAGAGCGACCTCGTAAGTTCCATCGACTCTCCGCAGTTCGATTGGATAGGCTTTTCGAAGTGAGGCAGTAGCCTTTGAAAGAAGTGATGACGTCACCGTCTTCAGCCAATGAAATTTATATCAAAATCATCTCTTCGGTTGTGACGTATTATCGAATCGAGTTGCCGATACCGAAACGGAAATACCCTACGCAATAGCCCTCCAGAACTTCTTATATACCTCGTATTAATGCAGTGAACTAAGACTTTTTGTGCTGAACACTGTGCACCTCTGTAGTAGTACATTAAACCATATAAGAGTAAAAACAGGTTAGAATAATAGCAATAAGGTAAGAAAATTAACTCTACTTTATTATGACTCTACTTTCCTATTCGATTACTTTCGCGGTTTTTCTAGCGACTTGTTCTAGCAGGAATAATTTGAGTGCACAGTCCTCCATCTAACCAAAGTCAGTATGATTTCAATTAAGCACAAATTTATATTTGTGTTAATACTAATAGAAAAGAAAACTTTAGAAGGATTTGTGGATGTAAAATATTTAAAGTCCATAAAAAATATCTTTAGCAGAAAAATAATATCTAAGAAAGTCTATAAAACTTGCATGGACCTAATGATGGAGGAAGATAAAAAAAATGAAAAGGAAGATTGAGTGGTCAACTAAAATCTCGACAGCAAAACAATAAACATAGTTTAAATCAATTGCATAATTGGAATCATTGCAGCAGTTCTTCGAGAAGAAGACTTGAAGAATTTACAGCATTTACAAAATAAAAACGTAAACATATTATGAAAAAGTAAAAAGTGGTTCAGAATCGCTGATGTGAATAGCAGTACAGAAGAGCAAATATAAAAATAATTTAACATAATATAATAGTCAAAGCATATAAATGGTAACACCAAGAAAATGTGACTTAGTAACCTGACAAGCAAGTTAAATGTTACATGGTGTAAAATCGCTTTAGATAAAGGGAAACATTGCATCCAGAGGATGAATCTTCAAAGATCTGTCGTGTGTCAAACAAATGACACAACAAGACGCTCGTTTTCCTTTTATCTTGGAAAGGGGATGCGTGAGCGGTATTCCCTCAAGGACCACCTCTTGATTCGCCATTTCCACGCCATACGATCGCCTGGGGGTTCTGTTAATGTGGTGGGAATCACTCAGAACTAAACGGATTGAGGGAGAAAAGCCGTCGAAAGGGACGTGACGAACGAAAGATTTATCGATCAAACATGCCCGAAAGTGAATCGGAAAAAATAGGTACCTCTCACGTTGAGGATAATAAACAGTTGGCAGGGGCAGGAATGTGGAATAAATAAAAAGTAGATTTCCGAATTTTGATAAAGTGACAACTACATTAATCTACATACACATATGTCTATATCTACATATTTACATAAAAACCCAATTTGGCGTTTGAAATGGGAAGCAGACCGTGAGATAAAGGGTGAGACGATCAGGTCAGATGACGATGTAAAGCAACACCGAATCCATGGTCGTGTTAATAAATAAATTATTTATTGGACCGTATATTTTAATTTATTAGTGCATATTTCGAATGAAATTCCACCAGATTCCATTTGTGACTATTAATTATGTTAAATATAATATTAAGTGATATTTTTTGGAATGGTAATTTTATTTGAAAAAAAAAATATTATCTTCCGGATACAAAGAGGAAATTAAAGAAATAGTTTATACCTCGATGGCAAAAGAGCTATTAATACTAATAGATGCTCCGATGTCCCCGAACCTTTTAGTCAATAAATGTACGAAATTCAAGCTAACAGTGCAACATTGGAAGGATATGATATTGGACCATCCCTAAGAAAATTCATTCATTACCATGTTTTTTACAATAACACAACCGGAAGGTATGCCTTTCATGAAACGTCAACCCCCATCAATTATATTATCAAAACAATAAAAAAATAATAGAAAAATCTTTTTCCATCAGCATACATTCCACTAATAATTCACCAGTGCAAAATCATCGATACAATATATCATACCTCAATACAATACAAACTCAAAGAAAAATGACATTAACAGTAAACAGGCGGTGAAGATTAAGGGACCTAGACTTCCGACTCCTGATCTTCAAGAATCGACTCCAACCCTTCTTTCCGAAAATCAAATTTATCAAATAAGTTACTCGCAATTTAAGCAAACAAATTTAATAAAACACGGATATATAAACAGTAGTACTCTGTTCGTGACATCACAAAGAAACCTATTGAAAAGTTACTCTAAGAAGAAAAGTAGCACCAATTAGATCATCTTTCATAAATTAAATCAAATACAATGAAATCCCGATCTAACGCTCTCGTTTCTAACGTTTTCCCGGTTCTAAGGTTGGCATTTTGAGGTCCCAACTACACATTTTGTTTTTCGCATCTTACGTTTTTCCGCATCTAGAGTCGATTTCACTCGGTCCGGTAGAAATCGTTAGAATGAGATTTCACTGTATATAAACTGGAATCGATGTGATTAGACCGTACTTCTTGGAATGACATTAAATAAATAATTGAAATGTTGTTAGTATTTTACTACTTTATCACGTGAATGTTTCAGTAACCGACCGGTTCCAGTCTTGATGATGGTTGCAAGGCTGGACCGATAAGTTATTAAAATTATTTTTTTTAATTAGTGTGAAAAATTTTGATGGGGGTTGACGTTTCATGAAAGGCATACCTTCTGAATGTGTTATTTAAAAATGTGTTAAAAAATTTGGTAATGAATGAATTTTCTTAGGGATGGTCCAATATCATATCCTTCCAATGTTGCACTGTTAGCTTGAATTTCGTACCTTTATTGACTAAAAGGTTCGGGGACATCGGAGCATCTATTAGTATTAATGGCTCTTTTGGCATCGAGGTATAAACTATTTCTTCAATTTCCTATTTGTATCCGGGAGATAATATTTTGTTTTCAAATAAAATTTCCATTCCAAAAAACATAACTAAATATTATATTTAACATAATTAATAGTCACAAATGGGATCTGGTGGAATTTCATTAGTTATTAAAATTATTTTTTTAATTAGTGTAAAAAATTTTGCTCGATAAAAGTTCGTCCCAATTATGTATTTCAAAGGGAGACTTATTCGATAACATCTATCCGACTTCAATTCCGTACAAAATCGACCCTACCAAAATAATAATATTTATTTTCACTTTCAAAAATATAGATTCATGCTTTTAAAATGTTGGAAGGATAAGGATATATGGGACAGGAGGATTGAAAAATAAACAAAATATTGTGAGGATAACAAGTTGAAATATGGAAAGGGACAAGAGAAAAAAGAAAGAATTAACATAGTCACTTTAAATAAACTTCTATGTTATTTTGCAAAAACAGCCAGGCACCTCGTTTTCCAAGAAAAAACGCTTTCATTGTGTGAGGGGGAGACATTTTTGGGAGTGAAGGGGACAATTAGGTGCTATATAAGAATGAAATTGCTTATATAACTGTACATTTGGTTCAGGAATAACAAAATAGAAAGTCCTCCTTAAATTATACAAAAACAAACATGGTTTATCAACGTGTCCACCACGATTATAAAACACTCTTAATATCTTATATCCAAAACAATATATAGGAGTTAGAGTTGTTAACTTATTAGCGGAAAAAATGGCTCTTGAGGAGATCTTCATTACTCTGATCACTTTATTTTGAATGACTTTTATGCAGCGTATATTTGAATGATAGGCACCACCCCAACTCAGTTTACCATAACGTAATCTGAAATTAAAGAAGGAATAGCATGGCATTTCAGCTTTTTTAACCATTGAAAACACATGCAAATCAAACATCCCGCTTCGCACTGCATTCCGTACGCCACGGATGCAAAGAAAGAATCAAAACAGCTTAATACGTTGCTAATCAAACCACGAGGAAAACTCCTTCTTCGCAGTCGGGAAGCTGAAAAAAAGAGCTAAAACAGTCCTTCGTTCGGATGAAACCGCGAAGGGAGAGGGGAGAACCTCGTGGGAAAAAGAAGAGTCCCCTCCCGCCAGCATTCCTCAGGAAGGACCCTATAAAGTATTCGTAACAACGGTCCGTGTTACGCTCTTGAATTTTTATGCCGCCCCCGCACTCCTTGGCCTTGAGAAGACATTCGGGAGGGGCGCCACTCGGAGGGGACGGCCTCTTTGCGAAGTTTTCCTTTTTACGCGCAAAACGACGTCAATTGACGCGCGCCACGGCGTGAAAACACAGGAGACAAACAGTAAACACGACGAGGTGCTTGACCCACAGAGGAGAACCTTTTGTCACCAGAGGCCTTGGGAGTACACGTCTAAATCCATAACGGAGTACCCGCGTCGCGTGCTGTACACGCTCAAATACGCTCAACGGCTTCAAACCGAAATGATCATCATTCCGGATTTTGATAAGGTTCGATCAAGGATGGAAGTTGATTTTTTAAATTAGTCATTTATTCGTTTCTAATAAAAGATGGGCGAATACGATCCAATATACTTCAAGATCGATTCTTTTAACCAGATTCCAGATTATTTTGAATCGATATTTTAGAGCCGATCTTTCGATACAATTCGATGCATCCGACCGATCTTTACAATTCAATACGGATGTTCTCTGCGTGACTCTAGGGTATTTACCGCGTTGAATCTTTAAGTTCTGACCACATTTTGCGTATTGCCATTTCGCACGTGGCTCTCACCGGAAATCAAACCCGGGACCATTTTCACCAAAGCCGAACACTGTCCCCCTAGGAACTCTCCCACCTATTTTATAACCATATTTCTTATCATTATTTAAAAATTTATTGAAATATATTAGCTACTGATGTAGTACATTTGCTTCATAAAGGGGATGAGGTACATACCTAACCAAATAAGGAGTATTATGAATGAAAAGGAACATTAGTACACTTCCACAGATTTATTTATTTGGCGACATGTTTCGATGATGCTAGTTCGCTAGCGAAACATGTCGCCAAATAAATAAATCTGTGGAAGTGTACTAGTGTTCTTCTTCATTCATAATGGCCTTCCACGAGGTAACGCCTTCGCACATCCAAGGAGCATTATACTTTGCGTAATACTAAATAATTCAAAATGCTGTGATTGGAGAAAGTCTTCATGTGAGGAACCCTGAGAGCAAGAAGCATGAATCAATAAATTCAAGATATGCATGCACGATAAAGGAAAAAAGAAAGAAAAGATTAATTTGTGACACCAGGCTCAGAAAGTTAACAAATGAAAAATTAAAATACAGAAAAGAAGATAATAAATTGAACTACGCTGAATTAAATGTAATTTCTCAGTAGTCTAGTTATAAACGTTAGCGTCGCACCTTCATCAGTAACTTTCATATCATCACAAACACAACCAAGAGAGAAACAAAAGTAAATACAAGATTCCCTCAGTGGAACACCGAAAAAGAAAGGGAAAAAATCCATTCGCCAAGAAATGGTAGCAGTGAAGATCCCACAGCCCTAAACCGCTCCGGAATCTGCGATCTCTGAGAGACGGAAAAAACGCTGTTAGCAGACGATCCACAGCCGTTTATCCCTTCTCCATTGGAATTCTGCTTGGAAAAAAGCGTCAAATGTGACCGCCTCCGTAAGTAAACACGGGCCCTCATTTTCCCACCGCTCTGCAGATTCCCCTCGGTGCGTTTGAATTCGCTTTGAATACCGTCTTCCTTTTTTATCGCGGACACGTAAATACATCCGATTTCCGTTTCAATTGCAGCTAACGCGGACGGTGTTTCCCAGAAGTTTTCTTTTGTTATTTGGGGGTAATACTCCTGCAGTGGTCCACGAAAAACGCGAAATAATTTCCATGCCATACCATGGGCACTATTTACCTTTCTTATCTGCCGATTATTGCGCTGATCTGCGTTAAGCGCGCATAGAAACTCAAGTAACAAAGTAAAGGTTTTCTGGGTAAATGAAAAGTAATTAGACCACAATTTAGGCTTCAATTAGTTTTTAACAGATCGAAATTACACCTAAATACACGCATGCATGAAATTATACCCTATATATTTTAATCACAGGAGCATCCAAATTTTGGTTTTGCGAGAGAAAAAATGACAGCGCGATTGTAAGAAGTATGCTAATCGTTGTGGCTCGTATCCACGGAGTTTTCGTCATGAATGGGCACTACAAAAACAATGGGAAACTCTTAATGATGCTATTAGGATATTGAACTAGAATAAAAAGTCTTCAAGCATTACTATAATCTTCTTGCATTATTGGACAAAAAGTCCTCCCCGGCGGGGAATCGAACCCCGGTCTCCCGCGTGACAGGCGGGGATACTGACCACTATACTACCGAGGATTACATTTAACTTAAGAAATTTACGTGGTCATTAAGTAAGTTATTATTTACGCTTAACCCTTTCTTATGCTTTAGGTGCTTCATAAAGTATACAAATTACCACTCACTCGATCACTTAATTGTGAACCTATTTACACAAAACCTAAGTTATACAATCGTCGTTTACCTCTCAGACTTCCATTTCTCAATGAACAATCAAAAACTTCACTTACGATACAAACGCTGACCCAAAATAAATGAAAACTATCTAATGCGTAATATTTTTTTAATTTGAAAAGAAAACATATTTCAACAAAACTTTGTGGTTATTTAGATTCATGATTTCAAGGATAGGAATATTTTTGCAATCGCAAGACTCCAGAAAGTACCGCGTAAACAGAGTGCTCTCCTGTGGTATTATACGAAACACCCCACATTTTTCATTGATAAAAAGCTTAAATAGTTCGGAAACAGTTGTATTTGCTGTAATTTAATCATACAAGGAGAAATTCTCATAGGTTATTTGGATATACGTTTCCTTCTAAATATTCATCCTGATTGGGATATTATTCCGATATCTACAGATTCCAGCGATCTATTTCTATCATCTTTCTTAATTGTTATCGCTTGCTTACATAAATTTTATGATTTCTGAAATTGTTGACGATGAAAATTCTAAGCATTTATATCACAGGTATTAGAAGACCTTTCGACAATTCTTCCATATAAACGTACAATTAGTTTTGAAATATTAGCCTGAAAATAAGTATCCAAATTCAATACCTAAAATCAGACTAAAAATGACGAAAAAACGAATCTAGGATGTGCACCGTTTTCTTTCGAAAATCGTCTCAGAACATTTATCTCCACATAAAATTCTTAAAAAGTCATGGGCTATTTGACAAAAGCGTATCGCAACATAGCCAGTTCCTGTGATCCAGCCCTTGCTTACCACTATGATCAGCAAAACCTTACTGATTTAATGTAACTCAACGAAATTAATCATTTTTCACCAGAATTTCAACATAATAAAAGCTATTCAACAGGAATAGAAATAACGTTTTCCAAAGTATTTTCAATCAAGTTCCGGAGCCCATGCAGATTTTGGTGATTGATCATTCAATTTGATCATAAATATTTATTTTCTATTAAAATACACTGGAATGATAATTTACAAAATTTTATGACTGATAAGAGAGAGCTGCTAGTAATATAGCCCTTGAGTGTGACATATATCTACCAGCTGAAAAATCGTAATTTTCGTAGGTTAATAAACAAGCAATGACAATTTATATGGAGGAATATTCGCTTAGGATATTGCTGGTAATAATATAAACTGATAAGTACATTCATACGCCTGCCATTATTCTAAAAATGAAAGTTGGTTTACACGAATGATGGCAATGCCGGGGTTATGTCTAAACAAAAGTTTCCTCAAGCATTGAATTTACCAAATTTCGATTAAATGAAGATGAGATAGATTTTCAGTATCTGTATAAAGGGAGCTCCACCAATCAGCGTCCATCCAGAAAAAGAGAGCTCAATTTGGGTTTCTGGAGACGCAATTTCGTATCGCAAACAAAGGCCGTTTTTTATTTGGGAGATGCGTTCCCTTTTGGGTTCGTAATCTATTTAAAATGAACTGGGTCATCCTTGTGTGAACAGTTGACAGTGGACGGGCGCACAGACTCCTTGACGGAAGTGGGTCGATGATAAGGACGACGTAAGATGGATCAACTAGAAAATGATATAAAGACTATGGCATCATTAATGAGGAAAACATTCTTCTTTTAACAATGGGAGGCTCCCCTTTGAGGTTTCCATCGCTACGGAGAATCCTTTGGAAAACAAACAATAAAAGTTTGGCAAAACTTCCCTTATTAATACTTCCATTCTATCGGAGAAGACGAGCATAACTAACAGAAGGAGATAGTTTCTTATATGAATAATATGCTCGACTTTGATTACTAGTCCAAATTTGACCAATAAATGTCGCACTGAATTATATTATGAATAACTTCAGCCTACACTTCGTGGAAACTTCTAACATTATTTACGGTGAATAAAAAGAACTAAATATTCAATAAAAAATTTATTAAAAACTGACTACTGGTTAGAATTTCTGTGACTTGAGAATAACGCTAATGCACTGAAGATAGTCATTCTTAAATAATTATTTTGTGGTAACCGAAATACTTAATTCTTTTTATTCGCTGAGAATAATATTACTCAATTAATTATATCGTACATTCAAATCTGACATTCCAGTAAATGAGCTAACCTTACTAGTAGTCGATACAGAATCCGTAATATTGTTTATGCATTAAGAGAGGGAACTATTTTTAGTCTTCGTGAATAATAGTACTCAATTAATAATGTCGTGCATTCAAGGCTAAAATTTCAGCAATTGAGCAAATCTTACATGTATGGAGCAAAATTTACAAGTAGTTAATAAAGAATCCGTAAACATTCTTAATACATTAGAAGGGAGACTCTTTATCATAAGAAGTATTCCTTCCGTTCCCGTTGCGAACCGTTTCTTCAGAATAATATAGATAAAGCGTCCCTTATTAGGGCGAAATTGAGAGAAATAAGTCTATTATTACATATGACCCTTCTTCGTACAAATTTTTAAGAAATAGATGAGCTTGAAAAAAGTACAGAGGAAGTACTGCCTTGCGGGTTTAAAGACGTAAGGTTTCATTGAAGGAAAATACATTGCTGAAGAAAAACACTTGCAAGAAAGGGGTGTGAAAGAGTTTGGAAAAATTCTAAATTGATAAGGCAGGTTAAGATGGTTCTAAAATCCAAACTAAACAATTTATATATTTAAGTTATTTAAATCAATATAAATGTTTTTCTAAAGTATGTAGAATACTATTTGAGTACTAAATGTGACCACTTCCCGGAGAGCTTAAAAGTTTGTCATAATATAAAAACTGTACTCATAAATAGCAGAGAAAGCCGCTTTCAGCACATTTTCTTAATTTTTTTCTTTTGTACGCTGTATAGTCCTCCTTATACATATTCTCATATACCTATTCCATCTTCGAGAATTATATCTCTCGCTAAATTTCTTCGATAGACCATAATCTACATTTGACCTTAAAATTAAACGAACTCAAAATTTGAGAGGTTCCTTTGTAAATATAACCTTTCATAATTAAAACTAGCTATTATCTCCCTTTGTGCAGACAAAACTCATCCGATGCTACAGACAGACTTGGAGATCCGAGAAGAGGACGTTTTAAAAAAATTCTCCATACGAGAAGAAATATTTCAAACGCGAATGGTAGAAGGAAATTTTCTCCTACAAGATATGATTTTTTTATAAATAAATATATAAAGCACTTCTTAGGTAAATATTCTTTTTACGCCTATCACAAATGGAGACGATCTTAGATATGATGATTGGTTTTAAGTGCCTATACGTAACTCAGATGAATATATAACCGGTACTTAAACTCCTATAGTGCAAATATCGCTATAAAGTGGTTAATTTTGCTATATAATGGCCATGTGCTTTGACAATTGTATAATCAATAAGTCTTACTATGGTCAGGTTGGCCGAGCGGTCTAAGGCGCCAGACTTAAGTTCTGGTTCCCATATGGGAGCGTGGGTTCGAACCCCACACCTGACAATTATTTTATTTTTCGGATTAAGCAGAATAAGCTTTTAAATGACGAAAATGAATCTCCAAGTTTGCATCTTGGTTGAATTCTGTTTTCTCCCTCTTGTTTTCAAGTTAGCATTAGCCAAGAAATCAATTTTTTGTTCCTGGCTGGGGATGTAATACCGTCGTATCGCTCGTCCATAGTAACTGAAAAGTTATTAAAACTCAAAGATATTATAACTCATATTATCATCATGATGAATACTTATTTTTCCTCATATATTCTAAGAATAATTATAAATAAATAAAAAAGTGTTAAAAGAATTCTACTCCTATTTTTCCCGAAAGTATCTCTTGAAAACTCACACTTGCTAGAAATACACCTGTAACTTATCGTTAAATTTTAATTCATTTAATTTAGTCTGTTACTAGGACTCAACGTCCAATTTTAACAATCTGGAAATTATTAAAGGGCATTTTATTTTTCTACAGCCACCTTTCATGTTCCCTTCTTGACTTATAAACTAAGGACAAATAACTGAAATTCAAATTGTTTTGAGTCTATTTGAGGGTTTAAATGTGGAAATTCTGAATGAAGACATTCCTGCTGATTTTACGTATTGTCTTTACGCAAACTCATGACATTAACTATGCATCCCGAATGTTATACTACTAAATGTGATTTTTAGCTTATCCTCGCGATTTTAAGCAACCTATTCGAATATGTTAAGTAAGTATAAAAATTAGTCAGGATAAATAAATTTGTTATTTACATGTTATTATCGTATACCGTCTTCAGTTGCGGATCATTAAAATAATTATTAAGCAAAGTATTGGTATATCAAACACCAAACTACGGTATGTAATTGCAGCTGTCTTTAAGAAACGCCAGCTTAAAAAGATTGAGAAATGAGCATGAGACGAACAAAACTCCAAACGTAAAGGTTGGAGACAGAACTTCACTAAAGAATAAAATGTTAAAAATAAGTATTTCGAAGACTATGTCTGTTTGTCTTTATGCGTTTCCTGCTGCAATAATTATAAAATACGGGAAATTTCGGTTGAGAATTCCCTGGCTAACACACTTAAAAGAAAACTCTGAATAAGAGAAAAATCGGCGGGTTGGACAGGTGAAAATGGAAATTGGTCGCTTATTTCCGTGCTCGCCTCTCGGTGACCTGCTCTAAAAATGCCTTCGCTTTACACTCATTTGGACGTAGGCACTTTAAGAAAGCACTCGCGATTTCTATTCAGTAGGTCAAACTATTCATCGTCGAGCCCATTCAAGTACGGGACGCTAATTCCCTGCCCACGTTACTCCGCTTTCAGGAAACGTCATTTCAATCGAGAATATCACTGACTCATATGAGAACATATGGAAGTGCAATAACCCAAATAGAGAAATTAAATTTTCATAGAAACGCATTTCATACCTGTGAACCAACTAAGGATAGCTTTTTTTAGAACAATCACATGCATCCTTTCCGTAGGATGTGTATATACCTAATAGAACATTCCCGAATTGACTTTAAACATATAGAAAATGCGAATCCAATTGTAGCTTGATCTAGCCAGCACTGTAGGAGCCTAGGGCGATCCACTTCGATCCACTGATGGATTAATGTCGTTGACTAGAGATTTTTCATAACTTGGAAAGCTACTTAAAATTAACAAGGTTTGGCTTACACAAGGAGCTTTGAAACAGATATGGTAAAGTGGAGATTTATATTAAGAAATATGAACCTTAAAAATTAAATTTTCAGCAGAAAACCTTCATGATATGATTATAATAATAAAATCAATTGTTTCTCTAAATCAATCAACAACCAAAAGAATGCCACGAACTTCAGTAATCCATTTATCTGAAGTATATATTTTCAAATGAAGCTAACATAATTGGAGTACTGCATATATCAAGTTCCTACATTCAAAGCGTAAATATCAAAGAATAAAAAATACAGAGATATATGAGTAAAAGAGGAACCTACATCAATTCACCCACGTCATACGATTTTTTGGCAGTTGTCCTCTAATGTGAATTATTCTAGAAAAAGTAAAAAATTCTCCCCGGCGGGGAATCGAACCCCGGTCTCCCGCGTGACAGGCGGGGATACTTACCACTATACTACCGAGGAATACAACTTCATGTGAAGTTTTTGTTTTAAATGCACAATTCTATATTTGCTTCCGCCTAACCCTTTAATGTTGCCACCTGGCCAGAAGACCAACTTGCTGCGTAAGTTCAAATAACTAAACTACTAAAGATGCTTCATACAGAATAGCCGCTCACCGAGTCATATTATCTCTGAACCAATTTAGATAAATACATAGCGAAAAATAGAGAAAACTTTCGATACAATCACTCTGTCTGAGTCAAACAAAACCTTTAAATTTTCCGTAATGTAATCGTCAACAGTTAAAAAAATGTTATTTCAATATATATTTTATTATAGTTGTATAAAAATAGGGTATAGTATAATTAAGAGAAAAACCTGTCCGGTGGGGAACCGAATTCCGGTCATCCGCTTTCGATACAAGCGGGAATACTGATCACTATATTGACAAGGACCTATTATTAAATTTGCGAAAGAACAAGAAAGGATAACAAATAATATGAAAAAACGTACAAAATTAACGATAATATGACTTTATATAAAAAACAATTTATACAGATACGTAAATTTTGTCAATATATAGGAAAACGGTTTATCTATCACTAAAAATAAAATTAAACGTTAAAGAATAGATCTTATTTTTACATTTATCACAAAAATATTTACAACAGCACCCGGGCTTGAATTAGCTAAAGCCTACATCTGGTACTCCTGCCCAGAACATAGACATTAATTGTTAACTTATATTTATTCAATTCGAATATGAACAAACCATTTACCTACATAACAAAATTCGGGTCTACCTTTCCCTAAGTCATTAAATGTAGTTAACCTTTTTGCTCCTTACAAAGAAAATCAATTGAATACCATAATCGAGTTACTAATCAGGTTATAAAGAGGACATTCTCGTCCGTCCACATCAGTTAATGAGAGGGCGTTAAGCTCCCGGATAGTCATGTGGACAGCGCGTTCGCCATTGGCGAAAGCGGTCCCGGGTTCGATTCCCGGTGGGAGCCAATGTGCGAAATGACCTAAGCTGTCGAAGCACTTTTAACAATACTACTACTACGAGAGGGCGTTAATTGAACAATGGTGAGCCCTTCCGGTGACTTCCGCATTGTTATTCAGCCGTTATGTAACTGAAACTCGAGGAACACTGCAAAGAAATAATTAACTCGTGGAAGGAGTGGAGCTGAGAGTCTCATCTCCGTCGGATTACGAGCTCTGGAAAGATATCCGCTATCTCGTGGTCGGCGATATGAAAGGCCTCAGAAGAGACCTCGAGAGCGCGATAAGGACGTCTTTAGACTCGCTTCTTGGCGACAAATGGAATTAAATCTAAGGAGAGAATGCATTTACCGCGTTCCGAAAATCACCCCGCTGACATCCGGTCTAATTACTTGTTAATTTGCTTGAATGTCCAGCGCTGTCGTTAAATTAAAATGACTTGTTTTCGGAAATTTCTCGTAATCATATGTATGCATTGCGGTAAATTTTATACAAAGAATAAAGTTATGTACATTTCAAAAGCTGTGAAATCTCGTACAATAACTTCCGTTTATGGTCTTTTTCGAATTGATATCGCTATTGCTCAAGTATCACACCTTGTACATCAAGGATATACTTATATGTATTGTTGCCCCATTTTAAGTCAATAAATCTAATTATTTATTGTTGTTAAGTTCCGCAATTAAGTCATGACTAAAATAAATATATTTAATGATGATGAGATGAAAGTAAGCAGAATTGATTATTTTTTTTGATGTTCCTACACATTGCTTATTGCACACCTTTAAGCAATTAGCAGTGAAATTATTAATTTATTCCATCGTCGCTCAATCCCCTGAACATAAAATTCCTTTTATACAAATTTTATTTTATGATCAAATGAATTAACAACCTACTTTTTAATCTTAGGATTTTATAATATGTGTTTAATTGTATTTGTAATGATTTGTTAATATAATACAAAGTAAACAATAAATACATAATACAGATGAATATCATAAGTCCTCGGTAGTATAGTGGTCAGTATCCCCGCCTGTCACGCGGGAGACCGGGGTTCGATTCCCCGCCGGGGAGGTATTTTGCTTCATTAGAAATTGATTTCTAATTCATTGATATTTTCGCTCATACTATACTAAAAATCATTCAGCAAATTATGCATACTTAATAAAAACACTAAATCTTACAAGTTCTTTTTACCTGTATTTTTACATACATGTTAACTACTACAATTCATAAAATTACTTTATGGTTGGAGTACTAGATAATTCGTTGTAAATCTTCAAGTATGTAAAAGAATTATGAGATTTGTCCGTATTTCACGTCTTGGGACGCTTCCATCTTTTTGTTTGGGGGAACTAATGAGACTCAATATCACTTGAAAAGTATCAGCTATCGGGGTTTATTTATAAAAAAAAATAGAAAAGAAACGCTGACATAGTACTGAGGAATTGTCGTAGAAGCTAGCGATGAAATACATATCATTTAAATTCTTAATAAACTGTCTCATTTTTACAAACGTCCGCAAACTCTGCCCCACACTTACCAGTAGGTATTAGCTAGTGGTAGTATTACTAAAAGTGCTTCGATTGCTTTTGTCCTACCTCACATGCGTTCCCGTAGAGAATCGAAACCGGTACCGCTTTCACCAAAGCCGAACGCGCTGGTTATCCAGGGGCCACAATTAGGAGCTGTACCGAACTTACTCTAAAGAGAAAGTCAGGGGTCTGACATCGAAAGAGTATTAATCCATCCAGCTCTATTCTGACCTGTGTTTCCCATTCCTTTTATCACACATATCCGGATTAGAAACGGCTGAATAACTCTCCGGCATTCCAACGAGGATGCATAAGAAAAATCCGAAAACACTCACCATGCACTTTAAATGTCACGATTTTGAATCTCTATCACCAAGATGGAGGAACAATCTGATAAGGTGCCCATCCCACATCTTTATTTACTCCGCATACGCATTATTGTTCCAATTTGTGTTGTTCTTTGCGGTATAATCATGCCGATCCACATCCATGTCTTGCTGTACAATATGTTTCCTTTTCCAAAGGGAACGTTCCTCGGCTGAGAAATGGCCAATTTAATGCTTAAACATGGCCACCGCTGAATAAATGAATAAACAGAAAAACGTTCGAACGCTCCCACAAAAAGAATCGTAAAAATAGATACGCGCATTGCGTTAGCCTATTGTTCCCTTAATGCGCGGGAAATTCCATTCGGGGGACATATTTCAAAACTAAATATGCACAGCGGTGTTTTTGTTTGTTCTCTTCATCGATATCTACTGCGAATTTATGTTCAAAAACTAGATTCTTCCCTTTGAATCTGTCCTACGAAATTTACTTTCTTGTAGATAACAATAGGATGAAAATTTTGCCAAAATATTTCAAGCCCTTGAGCGCAAAAGTAAACAAAATAAATCTGTTTTTAAACTGCTTTGCTCATGTATGAAAAGTCATACAAACCCAGGTACATTTTTAAATTAATACAAATAATATTAATGGTTAATATTTTTCGGTTAATACATCATTTACCATTTAAAATCCATTTACTTCTCTTAATAAACTTTTATCTTTATCTTCTTTCCTTCCTTTCCTTTATCTTTCAGTCATTTTATGTCAAGCACCTACATTTCATATTAGTCACAGGTTCTTATTTTGAAACATCTGATTTAGTTTGGATATTTTTGTGATGTAGGTGACAACTATTTCAGTTTCAATTTGTTGCCACTGAAATGAGTATTTCTTTCTTAGAAGACCCTCCTCGATTCAGGATATTTTTTAATTCAAATAATAATTAAACATAATCGGTATCATTTTTGCGAATTCAATTATAATCATTTTTCTATTGAAAAAACCATACCTGACTAAAATACAACACCTACGTAATATCATTCCTATCAAAACTCCTATTTCCGCGATGAATTCACTTAAAATATGTAATTACATTGTGTTATGCTTTCATTTGATAAGAAAATCTTTCTATAAGGAAATTTTCTGATCAAAAATCTAAACTTTCTAATCCTTCGAGGCACCCACATCACACAAATACTATTACTACGAGGTTTTGAGATCATTTCACTAAACTTTCATCGATCATTTTTGACAAAGTTTAAAGGTAAATAAATTGGGTTATTGCAACAACACGAGTCCTCAGAAGCTCCTTGAATGCAATATTTTGGTCATTATAATCACTATTTGATTAGGAAAGTTATCTATAGTTTTCGATCTACTTTACCTGAAATTTAATAGTAAATTAATTCTTGGCGTAGCAACAGATTCAAAATATGCCTCTTTTTCAAGAAAAATAAGTTCTTTTAAATCATTCCTTTCACTTTTCGCTATAAATGAGACATGAAGAGACTTTCAAGCTCATCCGCGCGTGTAAATGATGGAAAAGTCGGCAAAAATTCATAAACAACTCTGAGCGTAGGTTTGAGCGAATTCTCTGAATTTCTCGAGGAAAATAAATCTTCGAAGCCCAGAAAAAGCTATGAATCTATTTAATGTTATTTACAGACAAGAAATGTGATAAAAATATCATGTGACGACCTCTTGGCGAACGTATTTTCCTTTTTGAAGCTCGATAAGAGATAAAAATTCAACTGGGGTAAGTATACAGCGACGAAATTATGTTCTAATGCCCACTTTCTAGTTTTCTTAATTTTGGGAAGTTTTAGGAGACGTTTAAAAGATGTATTCTCCGCATACTATTTGGATACATTAATACGCAAACGCTATATTTCGAGGAATCACCGAAATATTATTCTTCGATTTATTTTTTTCCATAAGTTCTCTCTAATTTTCATTAGATCTATTTTCTATCAGAAGATCTACTTTTCGAACTTTATTATCTCTTGCTCACATTTTTATGGAAATTTTCAAGTTACGAGATTCAAGCATAATCACTAAACAATATTATACTCAAAGTATCTGTTCGGTTCCAGGCGGCCGAAATTTCCCCAAAGTATTTACCAGCTCCATTAACATTAAAATGGTTTTTACTTAATTTTCTATCACAAACTTTGCTTAGAAGTACAGTTATCCATCTTTATCAGAAATATGCTTCCAAAAACTCATAAATTTGTTAGAATTTGGTGCCATAACCATTCATGGTCCTTATTATACGTTTAATCAATTATTCATTCGTAAATCTGTAGCCTCACCTCTACAAGTTATTCATGCCTTCTCATGTTCATAAACTCATAAAGAGCTTCTTTCAGCCTCAATAACTTCCTTTTCTTATAATCATAGAATTTGACTGATCTAATAAAAAGAAATGAATCTAATTATATCTCTTATCATGTATAAGACGATCATCCCACTTTCTTCAGTGATATCTGGTTGTATAAATAATTAGTTTGACTTTACTTTCCGGTATATGACAACATTCTTAATCTTTCTTCCCGGAAGTGAAGAGTAATCCTACAAATATCACAGTTATAATTGGCTAATCAGAAATCGGTGTATCATACTTCCGTCAGTTTCTGAATGCGTTATAAAATATTTCTATTTGATTTTATCTTCGTATTTTCCATATTCTCGAATTCTGGCAATATTTTTGCAATTTTTTTATGATTAAGGTATTCAAATTTTATGGTTTTCTATGGACATTCCTATGAGTTAACTGGTAATCGGAAGCTCTCGTATGGAATGCATGTAGATGGGTACCATATTTCTGAATGGTTGAAGCAAACAAAAAAGGTTACTGTCCACATCCGACTTACTCGCAGGGTGCAAAGGTAGATGTATTACGATGACGATTAAATAGAATATTAACAAAAAATTGAACATGCAGACTTAAATGTTTTTCGTTATGCTAAAAAGGCAAGGCATTTCTTTGGAATAGTTTCTCGCTGTTATAGAATATGAAAGGAAAATCAATTTCTCGCACAGATATTTCCCAATCTGTAATATAAAAATAGGGTCTGACGGGTAAATAGAATTGTATTCATATTACTCATTTACAACTTAGCAAGAAGCAATGCATTAATGAGATCATTGAGACAATGCATTAATGAGAAATTTCCGCAAGCGCTGAGAAAACTAACATAGGGAAAAAAATGATTGCTAAAGAAAATGATTGAAGACAGGACACAAAGTAAAACATGTATAAGGATTAGGAAAATCTTAGAACAACGTAAAAGTAGAGATTAGTTTACTAGAAGTAAAATAAAGGGCACAAAGGAGGTCATTATATGAGACAGGAACCAATCTAGAAGTAGAAGAATTGTAACGGAAAAGTTGACAAGATCTACTTTATACAAAGACAAACTTTAGACAAAGTCTACTTTATACCAAATCATAAAAAATAATACACATACGACCAGGTTTCGATGTATAGCATCATCATCGGGTGATTAAAGGATCGGGTGGTTAAGTTAAAGTATCTTGTCTGCTATTATATGTATATTTTTTTTTGTTTAAGATGCTTCGACGGCTAGGGTCATTTCGCACCGTGTACGTATTTAGGCTTTAGTCACACTGGTTTGCCTTTGTCAGGTACTTGGTTAGAGTCTTTTAAAAAGCCCAGTTTTCCTGAAGAAGCATATGACTCTGAATAGCGTATCAGGGTCATCCCCTAGCACCTCTGCCAAGTCACCTCTTATATTCAATGAGCTTCGAATGTTTTCGTATCTGTCGCATTCCAGCAGGAGGTGCTTGATGCTGATAGTGCACTTGTCACAGTAGGGAGGTGTTTGCTCCATTGATAAGAGTGAGGGCGCTGTGCCCAATCCTGAGTCGTGTTATTGCCACCTCCACTCCTCGATTGCTCCTGATAAAGGAGGCCCATGCTATATATACTATGTATTAAGGATTAACACTAGGAAAAGGCCGAGACCATCTCCACTGGCTAGAAGTATTGTTCTACTAACAAAAGGAACACCAGATGAACATAACTCGGATTCGCTCGAGACTTTCAGTGTATATTCCAGGCTCAAAAATAATAGAAACGAGTCCAAAACTTGGAGCCATTACCCATTTGCTTATGCAATAATCGCCTTTGAAAAACGGAGTTAGGCAATCTCGCCTAGCGCGATTATTAATGCATATAATATGTACATATTAAAAATCGTAACAACCACTCAGCGTATAGCACAAGTGTCATTGAGTCAGTCATTTGATAGACTGTTTATTAAATATAGACAGTCTTTTAAGTAAAGTCTAATCTTATGGGACCAACAGAAAAAGTGAGATATTGATTATATCCATTATAGGTTCGACTGATAGTTTTATCATCTTCTTCTTTTGATTCTTGCTCCCATTTTTGTACACCCATTTCTATCGGGTCTTCTATGACGCCATCTTTTCTTTAGTCTGCCTCTTCTTTTTTCCATCTAAATTCGTTTTACTTTCTCCATTTACGTAGTATGAGTAAGTATTGTTAAAGTCTTGTTTAACTATCACCTTGCATCCTTTCTATGTGTCCTGTCCGGCCAATTTTGTGTGATTTTATGAAACGAACTATGTCTTCATTATTTTTTAGTTGATTTATTTCTTCATTATGTTGTATTTTCCATTGACCATTTTCAAAGACTGGTACATATATTTTTCTAGTTATTCTTTTTCCAAATATCGTTAAATAATTAATCAATTATCATTGTAATCAGTTATCGTTAGTGTTAAATCCTCATCTCTGATAGTTTTATAGTGCTACTAAAAATTTATTTAATAACTTTTAATCCGTAAATTTCAGAAACCCTGATTTAATATCCCACGTAACTTTCACTTCCATCAAATTAAATTAAAGCTCCTAATCGCAAAATAGTATACTAAGCATTTGAAGCATTTGTCACTGCAAAAATGCTCTATTTTTTATACATAAATTAATGATTACTGCCCCTAATATAGATGATATAGATTCCTCCGCCAAATACAGCGTACTTCGAACTTCGAGCGATGTTTTGTTTGGAAAAATCCTTTGAAGAACACTTCCGAGAAGCACCGGAGTAAAGCAAACCCTCCTGTTTGTCTTCTCTTCTGGGAAGGATGTTGAATTTCCGAGCGAAGTGTAGTGACCTACGGCCTAAATGACCCCCTGCGATTTCCGGAAGGGCTGCATTAAAGGTTAACGCCTTTGTTTACTTCCACGTAATTCACTTTCCAACCGATTCCCCGAATAAAAACAGTACAGAATACCGATCTGCTTCATCCCTTCAACCACATTTATTCCTTATGCGAATCACGAATTAACGACGATCAAAACACTTGAAATTTAGAATGATATTGGAAGGAAAAAATTTTCTATCCTTATACAATATATTACGTGTTAGTTAATATAATCAAATAAAGATAATTAGATCCGGAACGTTACTATATTATTATCAGTGGTATGCAAGTCTCAACTTTCAGTGTGCCGCATTTGCTGCAATGAAGACCTCGCGGGCCGAGGATAGCATCAGTCCATGCTCATTATTTAGTTACGATACAGATAGAAAAATGTGAGTGTTAAAATGACTTAAATCTAAAAAAATGAACACATAAAATGCTATTCAATCGTTCCTTTCCTATGAAATTGAATGTTAACGTATTTCTTGATTTTATTTAAGGGAATATTGCAATCAAAATTCACATATTTCAATTCTATTCGATGATTAAGCTTAGGGATTAAAATCAAATTCGAATTGTCACCAGGCATTCAGGAAAGAATATTCATTATCTGTGAAAGGGGTTGATAATTATTTACGCCATTTATTTTCCCACCAGTGCCAGACTATTTCTCTATTCCATTATATAAAAACCATTAGAAGGCCTTCTTTAAAGCACCGAAATATGCAAAGTATAAAAACCAATCAAAAATACGATTTAAATGAATACCTAGCGACAACTGAAACTTAAAAATCAGAGAGATAGATATCGTACCAAATATTTATATCACTATATGCTGTTGGCGAGAATATTGAAGACAACTAAAACGTTTTCTCAGAATGATCGTATCGACAGTTTTCCATAATTATTGGTAATGTATTAAGCTGCATGGATTCAGAATGATCTGATTGATCGGATGATATATGTAGTACATGAGGTATTATTTACAATTGCAATTGAAAGACAAAACAAGAGTATTCTTGAATTCAAAAATTTCCAAGCAGATGTGTAGTCCTCGGTAGTATAGTGGTCAGTATCCCCGCCTGTCACGCGGGAGACCGGGGTTCGATTCCTCACCGCGGAGGTAACATATTTAAGCATATATTAATAAATTTTTATTGACAGATCAGACAAATTTCTCGTTCTAAGAAATCTCATATAATTATAAATATGAAGTAAAGGCTCGAAAATGAGTAATTATAATTTGAACTTTTTCTAAATTATGAAGGATTAGTATTGAATGGTACGCTTATCGTAAAAAGCACCTTAATAATATGTAGATCGGAATGAGCAACAAAAGCAACGGAATACGGATTTAAACGTCAGCTAAATCCCTGGTCTGGAGTGTGTTGCTCTATGGGTGCGAAACGTGGACATTGAGAAAAAAAGAAGTCAAGCGATTGGAGGCCTTCGAGATGTGGGAGTGGCGTAGAATGGAAAAAGTTAGTTGGGTTGATAGAATAACAAACACAGAGGTGTTAGAAATGGTTGGGGAGGAGAGGGCTTTAATTGACTTGATTAAGCATCGTCAGAAGAAATGGGTGGGCCAAATATTGAGGGGAGAGGGATTGGTAAAGGTTGTAATTGAGGGTAGGATTCAGCGGAAAAATAGATGGGAAGACAGATACAAAAGTTGTTGGATGACATAAGCGGTGGGGTTAACTATATGGAAATGAAGGAGATGGCGATTAATAGGGATTTTTGATTGTGCATGAACCTACCGATAGGTAGAAAACTTATGAATGAATATATGTATTCAAAATTATCGCAAATACACGTACTTGGAGTGCCACGAGCCATCGCTTGAAAGCATTTGAATTAAATAAAATGAAATAGAAAAGTCAACTAACTTTTTTTAGTTATTAGATCTGTTTCGATCACTAATCCATACACCCTATTTTAACACATAGCAGCGATCATCCGATGAATAAAATGTGTACAGAGGTTTCGCTGGGCGTCATGCACCTGATTGCGTGGAGCTCGGAAAGCAGGAAAGCGCCGCCATTGGGTCGACGGAAAAGGCGAAACGGTACTTGAAAGAGTTCCATTCCCACGCTCCCTTTACTCGGAGAGATCTCGACCTCTCCATCGATGGAATAAACATAGGCTGTCGGGGAATACTTGCGCCCATCTCATGCCGGTTGAAAAGGTAAGATTACGATTGATATACGCAATAAATCGATTGCCACAATTATGATATCAGTAGAGTGACTTCCAAATACCAGTAGACAATTTGAAAAGCATGGTTTTCGGATAATCGAAACTGAAATCGATTATTTGCATAATACTGCAATATTCCTATTTAATACTATTTCCTTGAGTAATAGCTTAGGCCTTGATCAGAATATTGATACCAGGAAAGCGAAACAGAAGAATGGAAATTTATTAAAACAAGTTCCAGAGTAACAGAAAATGGCTGAGGAACACCTAATGGTCTCTTGCATTTTACTTGTTCGGTGAATCGTTTGAAATGTACATACCTATAAATATCGATTAAAATATATAATACGCCATTGATTATTTTCCTTTGATTAATTTTTGCATAAGCTTTTATTCCATTTTCTCTAAATTGAAGTTAAAACAGAATGGTCAGTCTTATACCTTAATCTTCTAACGGACATCTCGGCTACTTTTACGATGATAATTTTTTAGATTTACTTCGTTGACAAGTTAAAACGGTTCCTAAATTCAAATTAGATTCATTATGTGCCACAATAGAATAAGGTTTTCGACAAATGAAGGAAATGAAATTATATTAACAAATAGATTCCAAGATTCGTAGGGCATTTCGTTAAAATGGCTCTCGAACTATATGAACGCGTTCATTTTAAAATGCGAGATTTTCAAGATGCAACTCAGCCTGATACCTTTTTTTAACTTTTTTTAATTCTTCTCCATTTTCATTAATTCATGAAGTGCCCTCACTTTTATTTTCGTAAAATCTGTCGCAGCGAATCTAAATATCCTAGTTTCCATGATATTAAGCACTATATGTTACGTAGCATAATTTAAATTTGTGTTTCTTGTCCCCCTGCAAAATAAGGAAGTCGTCTTTATTGAATGGGGTCCCTTAAAAATGGGAGCCCGGATGATCTCTTCCTCGTGTCAACCCCAAATATATTTCTTGCAGGGTTTCTTGCAACACATTTGTTAGATTCATTTTTAGGATGAATTTAAGGATAATATTTTCGCAAAGACCGTTGGAGTAAAGACGCTTAAAAAATACGTATTATCATACGATATTTATAAGGAAGAAAAAGTTTTCGAGAAAGTTCCTGGGATTGTCAGACTTAAACATCACATCTAATTCAGTCATATAATTATTATTCAGATCTAGTTGGCATATGTCGTAATAAACTTTACATATAATGTTAAAAGATAAAATAAGAAAAGAGCTATATATAGGATCCTCATACCTCTGAGGAACTAGAGAAACGATCCCCGTCTACGTAAGAATGCAAATACTGTTTCGATCCATGGAAATTCGCCAGCACTCATATCTCAGAGAACGTACGTGTTTCTCTTGCGCGGCCTTGAGGCTTTGCTCGCGGGAGTCCCCTTTGCCAATTGCCGGTCGAGAGTTTTCTGTTCCTCCCCGATTGGAGAGCGAAGGCAGAGAAGTGCAAACGTCGATTAGCTCCATGCAATAACGATTAACTTTCAATCATTTCTCCTTACCGCTAACAAAATAGCAGGTCAATCCGTCTAATGAGAAATAAACGTAATACAAAGACGCTGTGTATTATTTAGTCGATACAGGCCTTCTCAACCACATGACGAATTTCTCTAAACTCTCGATTGAACTGAATTGAATTATAGTATTTGGTGTGCTGCGCAAGAATGTAAGAAAGAAATACAACCAAATATATTTTTCGTAAAGGAATAGAGGATGAAAAATGAGATATTTACCGAGAGGTAAATTAAAAGGTTAGACTAGCTGAGTTCCCCTAAAAGCCTTAACATTAAGTCTAATATAAATTTCGAAAACTTAAATACTGAAATAATCAATATTACTTTTAACGAATACCAAATGGTATAGATAACTAAACAAATTTTAGAGGAAAGTTTCAATTTTGACAATCAAGATAAGAGGATAATGGATTCTTACACCCATATTCATATGTAATGTAAGGATATTATTCCATTGAAAGTTAAAAGGAAATCTATTGGAAATGCAGAGTAAAACAGCTGCCATTATCAAATTTGATTAATATCTTCAAAAGAAATCTGAAGGTGTGAAGCTCATTTGCGAAAAAGGTCGCGAAATTTATATGAGATGTGGAAGATTACTAAGTGTGCCTCTCTTTGATTATAAAAAACATCTGAGAAAATTAAAATCAGGTAAATGTTGGCAAAGTTGAAAAGAATAGCTTCCTACCTTGTACTGCCAGCAGTTATTGATCCCGATGAAGAGGGTAGACCAGGGCTGCCGAGTAACAAGTAGGTCCGAAGAAAACTGATTGTCCTTCATCCTATAGGAAGGCAAATATCCCTCAATATGAGTAACATGTACAGCGATAGGTATAGAAAATAAGAATATGTAACAAGCAGTGCTTACTAAGTATTTCAAGGACAGAAGTAAAAATTACGATATATTTTTAACGCAAATAGAAAGTTACTATACAATATGGGATCCAGGTATAAATGTACAAAATTAGACCTTGTCATTGTAGGAAGGTCGTGTAAACATAAGGATAATTTCGTTACATTGGTAAGTTCTTTCGTGATAAATGTTCAAACATCTATTACTCAATTTACATTGAAATAAAATATATATCGTTTTTCTAGGTAGAGAAGTGAATACAAGAGCCTCTTCTATGCCTAAGTTTGAGTCAATGTAACCTCTGTAAATTGTGTAACGGATGTTTGGAAATTTATCACGAACACTTATCAATGGCAAAAAATACAAAAAAAAATTGGGAAGGAACACGACTGTTTTTAATGAAACAAGCTTAGAGTTGCTCCTAGCCGAAGGTTGTTTTAAGATACGTATTTCGTAACAACCTACGGCTAGGATTAACTCTAAGCCTGTTTCACTTAACAATGGCACATAATTACCAATGTTCACCCTAAATGCAGTATATAAAAATCTATATTTCGTGAATGAAAACTTGGAAAAATGTGCACCATAAGTTACAGGAAAGAACATGTATGAGATTTGTTTTACTGAGCAAGGATTAGGTTCAGGAGAGAGTCAAATATAAGCGAATACAGTCACAAAGAATCATTCAATCTCGTTATTTACTGCTGTAATACAAATATCTCTCAAGAACAATGTCGCATTGCAAAGTTGAGAACGGTGCAAACAAGGGGCAAAGAGCAATCTTGAGTAAAGTTTACCAGTGCAAATTTTACCGCAACCGCTTTAGATATCGGATGGTCAGAAATGTATCACTACAGCAATTCTTCTCTGTAGCTTCACATCTTTGCAAATTTCAAAACTATCGACGGAAAAGCCAATTCGAGTAGCGATTGTTAATTTCTTCTATAACTAAAAAACAGAGATTTGAGAGCCTATTACTGGAATTTAATGCATTAGGATAAACATTACGGTTATGAATTATTCGCTATCTTCTTCAATGCCCTCGACCTGGCATTGGTATAACTAACTCGAGTTTTTAACTCTTACAATGGCCAATATGATCGAAACAAGAAGCCCATACAAACCTTGCAGAAAATATAGAATAGAATAAGAGCTCTCTTCCTAAAACTTGATACAATTGGAAGAATGCGGATGGAAGACTGAATAGAACACACCTTAGCTCACGGGTGAGAAGCGAAATTTGCCGGTTAGATGAAAGCAAAATTGGACGTTCTTGAATAAGCTGGTAAATAGCCAATAGTCAAAACCTGTCGCGTGAAGTGTGACAATATAGAATACATGTCAACGCCCACAGAGATACCAAAAAGAAAAGAAATTCGCGGAAGTGACGAAAATAAAAATTTAAGAGTAGAAAAACATCCCTAGCGGTATCAAATAGACACAAGCGACCAGATATGAGGCCACGAAAAGGAATACTAACTGTGAGATTTAAAGCAGAAACGAGAAGCAAAGAGACTATAAAAAGCAGACGGAGATTATTCCAAACTAAATTGATCGAAAACTAAGGATTGGTACCAAGAAAACGAATTTTAAAAGTGGATAGTATAATATAACTTCAAGTTGTATTATGTATTTAACAACAACTAGTATAATATTCAAGAAGGGTCTATTTGAGACGAAGAAAATTATCCATAAATCACATTATCCATTAATATTTTCCTATGTTAAACATTACGTTTTTAAACCCGCTAATTATTTTTCTGCTGAGTACTTCAAGCCATCTCTTTCTTTGAAATTTAAAAGGATTTGAAGTAAGAGGAGACATGTTAGTCTCAATCTCGCCCAGATAAAATCGATTTATAGATAACTGTTCTTTTATTGATTTCCTTAAAACTTTTATGGAATTAATATTTACTTCTATCGGTATTACATCACCTTTTTTCTAAATACAAACCTTTTATTACAGCTCACCATGAAAACGAACGAACGAAGGGCAATCAATGCCACGATGACTGAAAAGGTAAATGAAAGCGGCTGGCTTCTGTTTTCTGATTGTTAATGAATACGTAGGAGCGTAGAATACGACCAAGAAGGTGCTGATGTAACATATAATCTACTCATCAAAGTATTTTGATTGAAATATTGAGGATAGGAAACGTTCAAATCCGTTGGAAAATGGCTGAAATCAAAATGCCAAGGATAATTCCTCGAAGGCCCCAAAGACGCGATTGAATCCTTGAGATTCTCCTTCCAGCGTTGATAACAGAGACGCCTTTCGTTACATTCAAATCGGGAGGCTGCGGGACTTCTGTCGCGGATGCAGAGGCCGATAAAACAGGCACGCGTGCCCCGTCACGCAATCCGAGTCAAACGCAATATTCCCAAATGTTGGGGAATAGACCTTCCGTCCCAGGGGAGGAGTCATCAAACGGCACCTGCAGACCTGGCTGATGCAACAGACTAGAATAGAGCCGAATTCTCGAGAACCGATTAGTGTGAGAGGGGAGGACATCCTACGCTAGACCAATCCGAACGAGAGCCAGCAATATTCAGGTTCACTTTCTAACAAACGTATTTTTAATGAATAGGCTAATACGGTAAGAAATGCAGGAGCAATCCTCGAGATTGGAGCTAATAGTTTCAGATTTACTGCACAGGGTTTCTTGATTAATATTTAATACTACTACGCTAAGCCTTGTCTGATTGTAAAAATCCAGGACAATATAGAATTATTTCCAGCCATGGAGACAATTCAGTATTTAGGTCTACGTCAATAAGCTATAGTATGAATCATTTTCCACAACTCCTACTCCCACTTAGGAGATTCTAAAACATATTGACCAATCATTAGTCAGAATTTGCTAGTAATTTATACATTCTAACTAGGAAATAATAAGTTATATTTTTCTACAAAGTAAAGGTTTATATTACATTCATATCAAGTAATCGATCTGAAATGCCACAAATTTAGATTAAACCATATAAAATGTTACAGAAATTTAGTAGATTCATCAGCCATCAGACACACATGCAAATTATATTCTCACATATTGAAAGTAATAATGCCCAAGAATACACCTGAGATATTCTGAAGAGAAACGAAGAAACACTACAGAAATGTTTGTATTTGTTAATATTTTCTCATCTTCTCTTCTAAGAAATGTTTCTACTGCGTTTTTATATACCCATTTCTAACACTTATAATCATATTTTTTACTCTTTTCTTCATAAATATATCGGAATTAATTGTAATTATTCAAAATATACTCCTACAATATAGTTATAAATTTGGTGAAATTAAATGGTTTAAATATATACCTTAAAAAGAAGAAGAAAGAACTATAATTGATTTAAACCGTACATATTATCTAACGTATCAGTAACATATAACTTGGGGTGTCATGGGGTGTCGTGAAACCCCAATAAAATTATCATTGTGCTAATCTTAGGGTTAAAGTAGTCCTAGCCAACTAATCCAAGGCAAGGGATTGCAATACAATACATCTCTGTGTAATATTTATTCATTTTGACTAACTACAATCAATTCACCAATCCGGTACGATTTCGGGTATTTCAAAGGTATTCCATAATAAGGAAACTTTGCGTTAATTAATAAAAACTAAAGCATGTGAGATACAGCCATCTTCTAGCTGCTGAATCAGGGGCGATAGCCACTTGTGGCTTATCCCGAGGTTCCTTCTCCCGAGGAATTCCGTGGGAAAAATGCTACACGCGTAGAATATTCAGAAAATAAAGTTTTCTGGAGACGATTTTACGTGTGATGATTCCAAAACGCAGCAGGATCTCCATGTGGGAACCATCAACGCTGTGGTAGATACCTAAAGACGAGACAACACGTGACAAAATATCGATAAATATAAAAAATAACCGTTAAATCCAAATTCTTCTAGCCCTTAACTTTAGGCAAGGAAATGACCATTAAAACCGTTAATTTACATACATAAATATATGTATCGTGTTAGTAAATTTTCTAGGTATTTATTGCCTTGGTGAAAAGACAGCAGCAGCAGCTATATAACAGAAAAATTAAGAAATTTTCGAAGGGCTTTTACCTCAGTTTTATTATCTTGATTTGGCTAAGGAAACGGAGGGTATATATCACATATAACGCTAACAAAATATCCACTGTTTTAATACCCGTTGTTAAAAGGATTTTATTATAACCTTTTACGGAATAATTCTTTCTGATTAGCTTCGGAAAATATTCACCCTCATCAACTTGTTTTATTCAAAATTCGCTTCCACAGTACGGGTATTACTGTTTTACATGGCCAACCACATTTGCTAATAATTAACTTTAGACAGTAACTATAAGATCGAAATCAAAATCAAAACAATTACATATTTTAAGAAATTCTTAATAAAATGAGAATATAATATTTTTGTTAACATTTTTAATTAGAAGCAGATCTAGACAAGAATGAAATTTCACTTATTAATTTTAACTATGGTATTTAGTTACCGAATGGTTTTCATTGCCTGGAATATATTTATCTAGGTGATACATCTGTGAGAAATAAAATTCACCTTAAGCGGTCCCGGGTTCGATTCCCGGAGGAAGCCAATGTGCGAAATGACCTAAGCTGTCGAAGCACTTTTAACAATACTACTACTAAAATTCACCTTGAAGATCCGTAGATTTCGTATACGAAAACATGATACTACTTAATATACTTATACTAATACTTAGCGTTAGTTAGGCCTCACCTTGAGTGTGCATGTAGTGTATGGGACCCCACCGAGAAATGTCATATTCGGTATTTAGAAAAAGTACAACGAAAGGAGATACGATTTGTGAAGAGTTGCTACGATAAAACAGCGAGTGTCACTCAGATGCTACAGGAAGCGGGATGGGAATCATTAGAAGATAGAAGAAAAATTCAAAGGATAAATTAATAAAATAAGTTCAGAGAAATTACGTTCTCAGATGATGTAACCGATATAATGCGACCCCCCCTGTTATATGGGCCGTTCTGATACTGCCAGAAAGATCAGGGAAATTGATGCTAGAACGAATCGCTTCAAATATTCATTTATTCCGCGAACTATACGCGAAAGCAACCGTTTAGGAAAATAGAGTCAAGGTGCTTGCACCCCCTGCCACACGCCGAAAGGCGGCTTGCAGGGTTCATACATAGACATAATCTTTACGTTTTGGGTGTATACCAAAATCTATCGAATATATTAAAAAAAATTTCTAACAATCAGAATCGATATAGTACTGCGATGCATAAAGAAAGTAAGTAAGGGTAGAATTCAAGGGCAAAGATAATGTCAAATTACCTAAAGTGTGGGGTAAGTTATCAAGAAGTAAAACATATAGCATTGAGCAGAGAATATCAATGCAAGTGAACCTGACAAAGGGTAAAACACCTATGTAATGCGGTAGGATGTGTATTGTTCCTAGCTTCATAGATCTCCAGTGCGTAAAAACCATTCTACATGTATGTATGTCTGTACGAAGCATATTTGAGCCTCTAAAAGTTATACAATGATTCATCTTATATTTATCTCAAATATGTACATTCGTATTTTCTTAACACACAGAGGTATTACATGGTGGAGCCTCTACATTGCGTCGAATGAAGAAAAATACTTCGTTTAATTAATAATAATAATTAATAATTTCACCAGAATCACGATTTTTCTTAATACGATGTCCAACTATACGTGTGTAACCACAAACGACATAAAATCCATGACCATTACCAGTGTAGGAAGCTGATATTTTCCAAACCTTGACTTTTATCAAAGCTTCTTTTACAGTTATGGTTACAATATTTATAAAATAACACAGTTTTACCAGCAACCCTTTTGAAAAATACAGTAAAAACAAGACCCCTCGATTCCTCGGACTTGATGAAAGGCATGTGTTGACAGCAAACATTTCTTTATATTTAGCAGTTTCTTCTCTCTGCCACGATTCTTTACATATTCATAGATATCTCCGAGGAATACTACCGGTTCCATGACCCCAGACTAGCGAATAATTCCCACTCGCATAATAAGTGCACCACTATTTTTGGCTGCCCTCACTTCAATAAAAGATGAACGCGTTAGCGACTTAATACAATTCAGCATTCGGCCCCTCACTCGGGACCGCCTAAAGCCCTCACGATTGGTCCAAACCTTGTCTAGCTGATTTTACGCTTACATAACGTCCAGTGTTAACTGCAAACAAGTATCCAAAACAAAATGTCTTAATATTGCAATATCGAGCGTAGAGATATCACTTCCCTTCTTCTGCATCAGATACTGATGTTGGCAACTTCCGAGTTCCCTCAAGAACAACACGCCTATCCGATACCTTCTCTTTGATTACTCTCCGTCTATCGATATTAAAACGATCACTCTTCTTTCGCATTCCTTCAATTTTCAACTCTCTTTCCTCCAATACTCATTTCGATCCTTTCTTCTTATCTCCGAAATCTATTCAGAATATGATTCCACGAGTTTGACGTGGAAAAATACAATTTTTCTATGATTTTTTATTTTATTGTATGCGCATATTCATTTTAATTTTATTATATGTTAAATTTGTTGATTTTTCACGATTTTATTGTTATTTTGTTCATTATTATTATTGTTAATCATCGGCAGTAATTGGCTTCGTGCTGTTTGTTGATGCTTGTTAATAAATAAATAAATAAAATAAATAAAACTAAATTGGTTGATAACGGTCGGTAAAATTTGTAGGTAGCTCCAGTTTAACCGATGGCATAAAATAGTTACATAAATTGATATGCTGAAGTGAAGAAGTATATGAATAGAATTTAGTTTAAAGAAAGTTGTAAGCAAAATTTGTAGAAGTTCGTGACATAACATTACGACATGTTTTAGTTTTTATAAAGCGTTACTTTAATCTTAATCGTTTATTGTAGGATGGAAATAAATTTGCTGATAAATGTATTGGACGTACATTGTTATAAATATACAGTCCATGTTTCAATTAAAACAATATTAATTTCAACTAACGGAAAGACTGCGGAGAGTATTGAGGGTTGAGAGTTGAGCAGAATTATTTGCAGTATCATGCGCATTGTTTTTCAAATAACCATTTGAATTTGGCTTTCTGACATCTAGCCCCTTACATTTGAAGGCCCTAGGCAGCTGACGCGCTTGCAGATACGTAACCGTAACACGTGGCCTCTTAATATTATTCGATTACATGTATTAAATATGATTTAAAATACGATTTCCGATTGTATTAATGTTTCTGAAATTTGACATCAAAATCAGTCGATGTCAATTCAATAAATTATATTTATTTGTTGAACATTCTAATGAATTGAGAATCTTTACTAAACCGCCTCATTGGTTCCATCCATCGATTAGGAATCCAAGTGGAACAATGAACCTCATGATTTAGTGCTCTGTGAAGTTGTGGCAATTCGCAAGGGTTCAATGAAGTGGGAACAAAGCCGTCAAACTCCACACGCGGTCATCCTCAAGTCACACAGAAGCAAAACCTTCTTTTCCTCAACATCCTCGTCGGTTAACAAACAGAAGTCCATTCTTACAGAACACAGACGGGGATAATAACAATTACTCTCCCGCGTCAGCAACCTCCCGGAAGGTACCAACGACTCCCGGTCTACATAACTCTCTGCAGCAGCCTCTTCACCGGAAGGCCCCAAAAGCGAGCGTCGGAGGAGCGCGGGAGACGACCGGCAGCCCCCGAGGCTTTCCCCGTGGGTATTTCCGGTGGAATGACCTGAGGCCCTAGCCTTCCTTTTTCACCCCACCTTCTTATTCCACCTTCCCCTCACCCTCCGAGCGGTCACATTCTTCCGAGCACCTGTGTTACCACCGCTGGGGCCGGCAGATCGCCTCCGCAGCTGCCTTCCACCCCGCCCATCTAATGTAATGCAGCGGGCCCCATCTCCCGCTTTTTGACGCTAATCGCGCAGCAGATATTCTCAAAGGCAAATGGCCACGACGCCACTAGTTGCGTCTTTTCCATCTCTCGATCAGGGCGATATTCCTCTTCCATATTCGATAATCTTTTTTATCCGATATTTCGAGATGGCGCCCGGGGCGGGATGGCGCAGTCAATGAACGCCCTCCCCATGAATGGAAGGTCCGTAAACCCGAGTTTTTTCGCGATAATTGTCGGCGAATTGATTGGTTGATTCGAGTCGATATTTCTCGCGATAATGTATTCCCTCGGCGTGTGCACGGATCCCGAGTTATTCAAGGAGCTTCCTGACGCCTCTTTTTTACGATTCGGCGACTTTGATCCGAATATTATTCATGAGGAAAATAGATCCTCCATTGAGTTAGATCATGATGATGGTGAAAACTAGATGGGCATTATCTAACTGCAATTATCAATTATCCACTTCAATTGAATTATTAACTATCTTGGAAACTATTCAATATGCCCATGAATACTTCGAATAGCTATACATCATGCATGTAGTTATAGGGGCGTACAAGTGTACCTTTACCTTCTTAGATATCTCACACGCAACCTAATGACAGGTGTTTATGAAATACAACAGGTAGTTACGCTCCAGGGTCTCGGTTAAGGGCAGAGATACCTACACCACCAATAAAATCGATGGATTCGTCGCAATAATATAGATTCGCACGTATTCAAGAAGCTTTGATTCATAAAGTCTGAATGATACTTGTGTAAATTCTATTTCGTTGATTAGTCACAACTGGTGATCATCGTATTGGAATTACCTAAATGAGAATCTTATTCAAATCATGTTACAATTTTTTTCCGATTCGATTCCGATTTTTAATTATCTGTACGTTACTAAGTAAGTATCAAGCGACTATATAGAGTCACTGTTCATTGAAATTCTAGATAAACTACACGTAGTGAGTATAAGTTTCAAAATATCGCGTTCAAAATCTCTAATTATTGCAAGATTTAATTTCTGCTCACATTCACCAAATTATTACGGCGTGGAATTTGCATTTAATAGTTATAAGATATATGTGAGTTAATCAAGTAGTTAATTAAAATTAATCAAAGACAATAAGGCAGGATTATCTCAGTGTTTGATAACGTCAGAACCACAAATACTCGCTTAATCCTATTAAGGTGAAACCGAAATATGTATGCTCGACATATTCGCCTTTTGCAGTTTAACTATCGCTGAGAAATTGTGCTTGATTAGTACTGGGTCCATCAATCAATCCTAATATTCTACCATGGCATAAACTATTTGAAAAGCATTGCAATTATATCCTCTAGTGATATTTTTCCGTAAATATAATCTTCGTCAATTCACTACTAAACTACGACTCAGATAAAAGATTACGATTTGAATTTCTCAAATATCCTCAAAAACGTTATATCTATGTAAAAAAAATTAAAGCAAACATATTTGAGATCATTACCTACAACCATTCATGGAGTTGGTAATGGGAGGCGCTAGCAATGAAATTCTGGTTATATTAGGAGGATCTCCTGGGCCAATTTCTCGCCCCACTTGAGGATCGCTCCTCGGCACGTGCCCCGGTCGCCTTCTGCACCAGGCACACCAACTGTGCCGCTTGTCCTTATACCAGCTTGAATTCTACTCCACTTCTTAGAGAGAGAGAGAGAGCGTCGTTTTTCGAGATATAAATTACAAGAAGAACACTGGATGCTCAAAAAAGATTTCAATTTTCCCCTTTAAGAATTCTCGAACTTAACGACTGCTCCTATTTCCTGTGTGATTTCGTTGAAACTAAACGGTGATTCACCAGAAAATCAAGTGATGTCAATGGTGGTTGAACTCAAAAATAGTTTCGAAAAAGAATTTCAATTCTTTTGATTATAATTTGCGATCAACTACACGTTACAGCGGGTTTTACTTTCCTCTATTAAAACTTCTCTTCAACAGCGTGGCCTTCAGAAATAAACAGTTCAATCATTCCTTTTCACTAAAATTATATTTACGTGCCCAATTTTTTATTTCTTTGGGCTATCAATATTGAATCGCGAAAATATGAATGCTCAATACACCATTCTATGGAGTTATTTTGAATCTATGCATATACATTTGGGCAATTGATTTTTATCATCAATCGTCCAGTTGATTGTTTTATTTTTCTTGAGAGCAGTATAGTCTTTACAGCGAGTGGTTCAATTTTCTATTGGAAACGTACGTTTCCTTAATCCTATGCACCATCTCAAGTACTTAAAAAGCAAAACTAATGTCAGAAAAATCAACACAGTCGCATACAGAAGTAACCATATTGATGAGCTAGTAAAAGATTTATAGAAAAATACATTCCACCAGTGGTTGATGTTACGAAGACATGATCGAAAACAAAAATAATACCATTTCATTAGGAAATAGTAATAAAAGCTAATAACATAAAACTTTTGGTCTTCAAGATGCATTGATACGATTTCATTCCTTCTTTTTCTCGATATGTTCTAAATTTTCATATTGCGCAATTTACTCGGTATTTACTAAGTATTCTTCTAGTCACTTCCATTAAAATAGCAAACCCAAATTCGATGTGAAGTAAATCCCAAAATTTTTAGCAATGATAAAAGAGCGCAGATTTCAGCACAGGGAATCGCATTCTTGAAGTTTCTATGAATGTTTGTGAGCTCTGGGAAGCTGGAGGAGCGCGTAGAAAAATCATCCACCGATTAGTACGAATGTGAAAAACGAAACACAAAGGAGAACTATGCACTATTTGAAATTCAGATCTCCTGCTTGGAAAGCAAGACGGAAAAGGCTTGTATATGGTCTAAATTCTTGCTACTCCAACGAGATATTTGCATAGAGGACGACAGAAATAAGTAAATATGTAACTTTCTCATTAAATAAAACTGCCTTATGGCTCCTGTTTCTTCACCAGGATAACCAACTATTTTTCGATGAAGGAAAAAAGGAACTTTCTCTGAAATTTGAAGATTTTTGATTCAATAAAATAACTTCACATTAAGAATAATTATTTTCCAATTAAGAATAATTTTTTAACACATCCGCAAGGAATTTAAAGTTAAAAAACTACCAAATAAACTCTATTTTGATTTTTTTTTTTGGACTTTCAATTGAAGTTGGCTCTCTTAGTGTTTCCTTTTTTAATTTTTCCAAACTTTACATAGTACTTTAAACGAATGTCTTAAATCCATGTTCTTGCATTCCATTCCATTTACCTCATGATAAACCAGTTCAAGACTAATTGACGTGGAGCGGATCCCAGCAGTGTTCTTAATCAGTAGAAGATAACCTTTGTTTTAGTCAGTCTCTTAAAATATTAGGTACTTTCCAAAAGCTAATAACTGGGTCTAGAACTGGAAAGTACCTCGCTATGGGAAGAGCCAAGAGTTTTTCAAGTTACACTATTTAAGCGTATTATTGGGTATGTTTTCAGATTGTATGCGAAAAACAATTTTAATATTTCGTGTGAAACGTAATGAAAAAAATTCTGTACTATATATACATTCTGTGCTGTATAATTTACCTCCTCGGCACACGCAAGTATGTACTTACTCTTAATTCTTTGCAGGTACCAATATTCATTTAGTCTGAATTCAAACAGGCAAATTTGATGATGAGCCTAATATCATGATATTTTATTAGATGACAGAGACATTAAATATTTTAAAATCACACAAAAAGAAAAATTTTGGCTTTTACGCGGAACACTCTTCCTTATTCAATGCAAGCTTGGAATCTCTAACGCAAACGAGAGGAAACGCGCAGTTTACTAATGTATTCCATTTTTGGTAAAAAACGAGATCCATAACGCAATTATCCGCGTTGCAACCTTTGGTAAAAATCTTTAAAAAAACGAAGGTATACTTGTAATATTGCTTCCAGATTTAGTTTAAATTCAACTCCTAAATGGAAATCTATTCTTTGAATTTTGATAAATTATAATGTCCAAGAGTAGATTGAGGACAAATAGCACAGAGAAATACGAAAATGATCCCATATCAATGGTCAAATTATCACAATAAATATTTATCACCAAACACGTAACATAAGCCGACACGTTGCTTGGTTTATTTCTGAATAAAGCTCGTATAAATATGTTGATTCCTAAAAATTATCATTATATTAAACAAGTAGAAAGCTGTATTTGTTTTAACTAATTAGCATTAGGAAAATTACGATCTAGTTAATGTAAATTCTTAATATGCTTGTGGGTAATGAAGATGGAGTTATTACAGCCATTACCATAAGCCACTGGGGGCTCCGCGAGGTATATATAATCTGCATCAACTTTCCCTCTTCTAAATAAGCTATCATAATCAAGTAAAGATAATGTAACTATGTAGCCAAACGGTGATGCCTACTCCTGGATGACCCATCAGAATAACTCCCAGCGTCGCACTTGCCTGGTGCAGTTTCCAAAATATTTTCCCTCCAACGACAAACATTGTTTTTCATTACCGTGAGTTTTCATTCAGCAAATCAGTCAGAGTGGTTAAAGGAAAATTTGTCATTCTCAAAATCGTGCTTTATCAATGCTTACGTGGCCTTCCTTTTCTAGCATCACAGGGGATTTTCGAAACCTTTTGGCCCCTTGGGTTTCTTCGAGACCACCCTTCGAGGACCATGGTCCTACGGTCGAGGACCGTAGTCGGTCATGGGTAACCCTTCCAATTCTTGGGTCCTTACACTGACCTGGACCTTTTAGAGGCAAGCTGGCATACCTCAGCAGGGACCCTGAAGGTCGACCATTCTTTTCCTCAACCATTAGCCCAAGAGGGTATTCGGAAACCTCCATGGTCTCGGCGCCGTGGAGTAGGCAAATCGACATTCTATCTATGGAACTTTTAAAATGAAAATTTCCTGTGCGTGTGGAAACGGTGGAAACTAATTGGTCAAATAGGACATTTACTATGGATAAGTAACGACATCTTGCTCAACTTTACAGGAAAGGAATCAGCGAAACATTTAAAACGCTGATAAAACGATAATGAGCAAATTTGTTTTTACGTACAATGCAATGCACATTTGGCCCAATCATCGAAATGTGCTCCATTATAAACATTTACGTTATCCTTTCAAGTCCTCTCTTCATATTTACGTACATAATTAGAATTTTTTAATCATTTCCTCCGTGATGAAAGGAAAAAACTAATATTTTACATAAAAGAACATCCTCGCCAATTTTTCATGCTGTTACAATAATTCTCATAGATTTAGTAAACATGTCGATGCATGATAAAAGTTATAATAACAAATAATATGCTCAAGTAGATGTATGATGTAGAAAAACATGTAAACCATATATTAATATAAGTTTCTTTTTAATAATATTCTTTGAATGAATGATGGTGGTGTATTGCACCCCCTGCCATACTCCTCTGGCGGCAGAGGAGGCGTATGGCAGGGGGTGCAATACACCATCATCATTCATTCATCCCTATTAGCATCTCTAATAGCCTGGGGAAAAAACAACCAAAAATAATTATCCGTCCTTGCGATTACTTCCCTATAACGCTTCGTCGATGCCTCTCGCAGATCGCGTTCGCTCCTTACTGGCACTAACATTTCATTTACTTCGTCTATAAATTTTGAACGAATGAACTTTTCGAAAAGTTTTCGACGATATTCAGATCTTCTCATCTGTAGTGAATTCCAACTGAGGGACTCTATCATTGCCGTAACGCTGTTGCGTAATTGCCGTTGCAATGCTATATGATCGATTGTGACCATTTTCTATCTCCCACCTAAAGTTTGAGAAGGGAAGGAATATTGAACTATTCGTTAAATCCTGACGACTTGTTTCAAATACCTGCTCAAGATCTGTACGAGATTCTGTCGCACTTATCCGCAGGTATTCCTAAACATTTCACACGTACTGCTGTGGGAACAACGCAGGAAAACCGTAAAGACGAATTTTCCTCCCAAGTGGACAGGGTAAAACAAACGGCAGAATCCGTTAGAGTACGCGCAGTGGAGCATCGCAATATTCCCATCCGCCGCAAATGAAGACTCATCTTTCCACTCAAGAATCGAGACATATGTTGCGTCTTCCTTATTCCAAACAGACTTACTTCTGAGGGCAAAGCATCCGGAAGAAGAGCTATGCTCAAGCCATTGAAGTAAAACTTACAGTGATCTCTTGAACTGGAAGAGATTTCGAGTTAATAACCAGAGAGTGAAGAGGTGCAAATTGATAAACTAAAAAAGTGGGTCTAATATGGAAAGCGCGATTGGTAAGTAAACCACTGAGTGTTTTTTAAACTTTAAAATCTCTTAAAGAAATATTTTAGTGAAGTGAAAAAAGAATGATTTGTATTCCTACTAATAAACTCTCCAGTCAAGAATCACAAAATTAATTTTGATTGATTATTGAGCTTATAATAATAGCATTAATATTTGATTCATAATATGATTTTAATGATTCATAATTTAATTTTAATTCAATGCTGTAAACATTAAGGGAATAACGAAAAATAATCCTAAACCTACTAAACTAAACTAAACTACTACCCACTAAACCTAAAAAAAAATAAATCGAATATTACCTATCTCCAAAAATCTTTGATTGAGAAATGGATAGTTCTGCTTCGCATTTTTTCCACATTGCTGTTTGCTTTAAAATCATTCTTTGACTATTTCATTATTGACTATCCGAGACGCTTTCTGCGTAGAAAATATCACAGGTAGACATGAAGACATATGAAGCGATTTCCAATTATTACAAATTTTCTCCCTTTTTATCATTAGCGTTTAATCATTATTTCTATCCTTTGCTTTCATTCTTTCCTTTCATTTTTAATTTTGATGTTAAAATACATTATATGAAATTTTCAGTAAGTATTAGTATTGATTTCAATTATACTTGTTATAATTTTAGTAGGAAATTGTCTCGTATTTAATAAAATACTTGAAATCTTTCTGGAAAGGTACTGCTGAGCCCTGCGTGCCGTTGTACTTACTTTCAACTAGTCTACAAATATAATAGGAGAATCGTTTCCTACTTTTCCGAATAGTAGAAAAAGGTCTATTATATTTAACAAACACAGAGCAAGCTATGATCATGTTATTGAATTCCGACCGAGTTCAAAACAACAACAATGGAAAACAGTTGGAAAGAAATATTTCAATTCAGTAAGTAAAGTTGTTTGCAACTAAGCAGTTTATATTATAACATAGTACCTATAGCCTAGTTCAAAATTATTCCAGCGAAGCACGTTAATTAAAGTAAGCCGACAGAACAATTAAATGAATTACCGCAAACACGCAGATCACAAATATCTATGCGTTTGAAATATCCCATATCGCTCTGAGAACACTCGTTTGCTGAATGATTCATAGGATTAAAAACTAATACATGAGGTCAGTAGCCGAATAGCAAATATCATTAATGTATTTCGTGATTTACTCTGCTTGTACGTGAGACAAAATCGCCGGCAGCAGTTAATTTTATGCGCTAGATTCTAATTATAATCGGAAAAAGGCCGAATGGAAATCGAAGCAAATAAACAAGTGAAAAGGCAGGGTGCGTGACGTCCCCGACTCAGTGCTTCCGATACAAAACTCTTCAGCATGACGGCCATTTTCGGTTGGTTGACCCCAAGATAATTCAGTTTCCTACAGCAGGGAAATATTTCAAGCCAATTTATCTCCAATTCCGCCTTTTAATAAAATAGTATTATCGACGGCTGAGATTTTCTCAGCAGAGAAACTAACAGCGTGTCGCAGTCCTGTGTATTATGTCAATGAATGTTACAAATACAAGGCGATTCAAAAGTCTTGCTATGATAAATACTAATTAGTTGGTAACCCTGCTAAGAAGTGGTTTTATGAATTTGTAAATGTTATAAAACGGTTTTTTTTTTGTTATAAAAAGGCATTGCGTGGACGAAAACCCCAGTTGGAAATTTTTCACGACATAATTCGAAAAATTCTTCCGCTATCGTATTCGCTGGAGGTTTTTCCCGAGGCGCGAACGAGTGGTTTTATATGCTTTCCGTCAGATGGCATAGCAAACTTGGTGAAACGTGACTGAGTTTTATCAAAAATTAGGACTATCTACCACTTATATTGAAAATATGAGTATCATTGGTCTAGTTTGAGTAGGAAAAATATTGCAGATTATAAAACTCTACAGATAGGACATCGGTCCGCGTTTTGTTTAATTAATTAAAATTTAAACATATTACGAGGTAAAACATTTTATCAACACTTGCACAAAAGTCGCATATTAAGGTTATGCAAAATTCAGGTCTTTGAAGCTTATAAAAGTATTTAATTACGAATTTTAAAAGTAGGGGTCAAAATGACCCCTGCCGTCCTTCTAGGTATAAATTGATGTAAAATCTACCACATAAGCATTAACAAAATTTTCATTTTATCGTAATAAATTGGGAATAGAATCTAACAAATTTAAAGGGTTCCAAAAATTTTCCAAAAAAGGGTTCCAGAAATTTACCAAAATATTATATATTAATTCAACAAATTTTCATTTTTTGCATTCTTTGTCTTTCTGATAGTTTTTTTTCCATTAATCTAAATGGTAATAAAACAATTTGTTTTCAATATACACTTAAAAGTATTGAAAGATATTAATTAAAGATAAATAACTTAATCGATGACAAGAACGTTGCAATAATAATTTACTCTTCATATAAAGTGTTGGAACCTGATATTTTTATGCGACTTATCTGACATAGTTTCAGTCTGGGATAAAAATAATTTTTCATCTCCTTTGTGTCTTTCCAGGCTGGAACAAGCTTGTTTCTTCTTTTCCAATTACATTTTTAAATTACTCCAACTAGGTACTTTATGTTCTTTATTTCAACTGTCAGGATGGCCGAGCGGTCTAAGGCGCCAGACTCAAGGCAAAGCCTTACTCGTTTCAAACGAGTAGTCGGGTATTCTGGTCCTCGTATGAGGGCGTGGGTTCGAATCCCACTTCTGACAAATATTTTAGCACAGTTTATTTGATTAATTTGGCATATGAGGGTTTTTATGGAACAATTTATCCCCAATTTCGATGCGTACAATGCACCTCCGCGATTATATAGTCCTTACAGCTAGCTATAGATGCTCAAGAATTTCTAAAACAAGGTTCCGAACGTAAAATCATGACAATACATGAATTTGATAGCAAGTTCTTCATTAATCCTCTCGGTAAATATAGTAACCATACGAATTTCGTTCCAATAACCTGATATGTGTCACTACTTTTCTTATACTTAACTCAATGCATTCCTTATACACTCCTGTATAATAATAGATTGCATTTCCACATTGCAGCCAATTTAAAATTAAACTACTATAATTTTATACTAGTACAATGGTGGTAACTAAGCACGACTTACACACACGTCGATGACTTGTACCTGCCACGAAGAAGAAGTCTTACGCCAATTTTTTTTTAATTTTACCTTTCGAATATTTTTCAAATAACTAGCTATATGTGTTTTCATTCAGGCAGTTACATAATCTACATAATCACTCACAAATCAATCATCAAGATATCAAACAATAGATTCTCGAAAAACTTTGGTTGGCAGGGAAAAATGTTTGGTCGAAAAAGAAAGATGCGTTCCAGGGTTTCTAAATCATGAACCTTAGCTGATAAAATAAAATCGTCAAGGAGGAATTATATTTCGAGCATTAATAATGTAAGAACTGCTATATACTTATGCTAATAACACAGCAAAAACACAAAAACCAATTATTTAGTGGAATAATTTCATTTCGGCTCAGTGATTTTCGATAAAAAAATGTTAACGGATTGCAAAAAATCATTCATACGTTTTCAGAATATCAACCGGAATGATTAAGTATCGCAAATATAAGCAAAATTGGTATCACTCTAAACTCAAAGCAAATTATAATAAGAAAGATATCGCAAGGCATGAATTCTTCCAAAGCAAAATCCAGTTTGGAATAATGTTGACTTCCGGTTAACGGGGAAGTGGCCCGAACTAATCAGCACTTGGAGGTCACTTCTGTTTATTGTGGCATTTTCCGAATCGACTTCGCATCTCATTTCAGAATTAGCTTTTCTCGAGGACCTTCAATTGGCAAATATATTTTCACCCAAAAATTTTCTTTGAAAACGAATCATAACCATTTCTTAAAAATTGTAATTTATGATTTTGTACGATATTATGCAATTGCGCTACAACCAATAATAAAGACGTATTTGTCACTTTTCGCATTTAATATTTTTGCTTTTATCTTGTTTTTTATCCTTTTCTTTTAATATTTCATGAAAATCCCTTCAGCATACATCTTCATGCTTGTGCTAATTATATTCGCCTAAAAATAGGTAGTTTTGAAAAACAATCTGATGTTCACGACAATAGCACAAGAGGGAGATGTCCTTTGAGGACACCATTACACAGGCTTGGTTTGACTAATAGAAGCTTCGTAATAATGTCTTTAAAAATATAGAACGTGCTGCCAAATGAACTGAAGGAAATTAAAGGTGTGCATTTCCTAAAATGTTCAAAAAAATACTTTATTTGTAAAACACTATAGGGTAGATGAATTTTTAATGAAAGAAATTGCTTATTAAATATGCTTGTATTTAAGCGTATCCTGCTGTAACCGCTAATAATTTAGATTTTGTAATTTTTTTCACTATGTATTCTATTTATGATCTATCCTATACATACTTTGTATGTCATTGGACAAATAAAAATTATTATATTATGATATTTTTTTCTTATTTCATTATGCAACATTCATGAGTGTTCTACCTTTCAGTAGGTTCATGTACACTCAAAACTCTCTATTAAGACTCTCTCATCTCCTTCATTTATTTATAGCTAACCCCACCCTTTATGTTACCTAACATCTTTTGTCCCTGTCTTCCCCTCTGTTTTTTCCCCTCAATTGCAGTTTTCACCAATCCCTCTCCCCTCAATATCTGACCCACCCATTTCTTCTGTTGATGCTTAATTACTTCAATTATTATACAGCAAAACTGTGAAAAGTTTCGCTTTATATATTCTGTACGAACTAAGGCTGACAGAAATTCAAGATACAAGCTGAACGTCGGATGAACGCTGGACTACGGCTTGAAACGGATTTGGTCCAGAGTGAGTCCGTCGCAGCGCACTGACGTAATATTGCAAAGCGCCACGAACCGTTAACTTCATTACGACTCCATCAATTATTTGAAAGATCGCCTTCGTGCACTTCCTATGTGAGAAAGCTAAGTGCTTTTTATGGTCGCGAATATGTGATGATTTACTTACAAACGAAAGAAAAACGACTATTTCCGTATTACCGAGCTGCAAAGAAAGTTCGAGAGAGGTATTTCTTGATTGCTGTTAATCTTCCGAATACGTTACTTTTTCATTGCCAGGATGGATTGAGTTTCTTTTCAAATATTACAGAAAATAAGGTTGATAGGAGAAAAAGAAAAAATCGAATCTCCCCCTTTCCTATAGAAACTTAGTACCTCTAACAATAGTCCCAATATATAGATTCCTTTTGGTAACGTCCTTTACTTAGATTATCCTTTAGATAACATGAACTCTTTAGCGCATTTTGGTAAAACTTATTGTCATAGAAGAAACCAGAAATAAAATTTTTTTAGTTAAATACTAGCCACATTATTGAAATAAAACTTAGATAAATATGCATCATTATTTATCAGTCTTTGGTTCAAAAGTCTTGAAAGAAGTGTGCGTCGAAAAATCAACCAACAAAAAACCTAAATAAATAATAAAGAATATTGTTTCCATGCCGGTTTCGAAGATACATTCAGGTTTGTATAGTCTGTCTGTAAAGTATTTAGCCCTAAGGTTGTTTGGTACCTCACCCCCTCTAACATTAGCTACTAAGAAGTAGTTGGAGGAATGAGGCTTACTCCTATGATGGACATGATGAGGCGTGAGGTAAATTGCCCTTGCTTTCCTCACGAACCCAGACTGCTATAAGCAGAGAATGTCCACGGAAGTGAAGCACAATACTGCTGAATAAAGATGAATACTCTACGAGTAAAACTTTTCTTGGCATTCAATACGGAGTAGCTTACATATCACAACAACCGTGAACAAGACAGTGATTAAGTTGACTAAAGACACATTTGGCTCAATATTGCAAAAAAAAACCAAAATGTTCCATTCATCAGAATACTGTGGCAGGAACACATAAAGTTGACCGTTTCCATTCCCTCATTATTTATTCCCGGAGAAGAACCGTTGCGGTATCAAAGTTCGATTTATTCATAAGCTGATTCATCGACGGAAACATTGAATATTCGGCGAAATAAAATCCGGCTGTAAACACTTAAACGAAGGAAGTTTTATATTCGGCCGACGACTGGGTTCGAGGATATAAAATTGCCACGTTTAAGGTTGAAAATCATTTTCTTACGAATAAATTATCTTCCGTTACTGGGCGCTCAGATTTCATGGGCACTACAAACAATTTTTATTTTTATTTTTGTTAGCATTAATATGTGAAAATTGTAGATTTTACATAAGTAATTGCAATTTATTCGCACCAAATACATAAGTATTGAAGAGTTGAATAGATTTTTATTTATTTAAATTTGAATCATAAACTGCCAGTGTGACAAATTACAATGAATCGTAACAACAACGTGGAGAAAAAGTAAAAATATAAATAAACTTATGTGTAAATATTAACAAAGGAGCATAAAAATTCAACGAAACAATTCTGTAAAATTAAAAAATATAACGAAAAAAAATATGTAAAATAAGTGAAAATAAAAAAGAAAAGAAAAATAAAGAAAATAATCAAATGAAATGAGAAAAAATAATAAAATGAAAAAAGATATATATAATTTGATAAGAATATAATAATAAATGACATGCATCGAATTCGTTTGAACTGTAATTTTTGATTAATCAAAATTTTCAGGGAAATTCAATAAAAATCGAAATTAAATCAAACCAACAGGTAAACCATCGTTTTGAGTAAACAGCGTTCACGTTATATCAAACTCTATTTTATTCCGTACATAATTATGTCACGGTATCAAGATTAAATCTAACTAAGTCGTAAAATGTAGTGCTTCTGAACCCCAATATGCTTCAGCATGGGTGTAAGTACAGACTGACCGCTAAAAGCATCTGTTTGCAACTGAAATTGCGCATCGATGTAGCAAAGAAGATAATCCGTTGTAATATATGCATTCGCTGTGATTTCCGGCGGATAGCGTGCGTAAGAGAGGATTCTAGGAGCGGATTAAGACGTAAACCACGGTTCAACGCGTGTAATGGACATTTATTGCAAAAGGTTTCCCTTTCACCAACATTTAGCGAGACGGTTGTTTTTTTCGCTGATAAATTTCATGGAATATGGAGTGAGGAAATGCTCTTTTAATGTTTACATAGTAACCTCGACGGCCATCTTCGTAGTATTCCTCTTTGCGATAAGATTAAATTTATCTATCGGACGTAAGACCGTTTCTTGCGTCCTTTGCTCAAGAAGTACGTGTTGACATCATCATCCTTTCGATGCCAAAAGGAGCTAAATGCCTCTTTTTGTGCTTCCAATCCGATAAATACGCGATTTACAAATATCCCGATAAGAATATCAAACAGTTGTATAATTGACCTTTTAGGATCAGTATCGCGATGAGTACTCTCAAAATTTAAACCAACCACATTCTTTTAAAATTATCACGATTTAAGAAGCACGATATTCATTTTGTCTGTTTCTATGTTAGTCCACCTTGTATGTATGCCCACATTGTCTTTTTTTCCAACCGATTGCTGTCGCATATCGTTCGCGGAGAAAATGAATTCTTGAAAAGATTCGATTCTATCTATTTCTCTGATCTTCCTCGCAGAATCAATAGCAGCTTGTATATCAGGGAGATCGCATTATATAGGTTACATCTTCTGAAAACGTAATATCTCTGAACTTATTTAGTAGGTTTATCCTTTGAATTAGTCTTCAGTCTACTTGTAGTGTATCGCCTTTCGTTGTACCTTTTTAAATCCTCTAATATAACACTTGTCGGAAGGGTCCTATACCTGTATACTCATTTTGTTGATTCTATCACGAAAAGATTGACCTCCATTTTATTTTTCTTAGGAACCTTCAGATATAATTCCCCGTACATTATTATGATTTTCATTCCTTAATATTATCCTCCTAGAATATATTGAAAACTGTGGAAATGAGAAATTCACTAATTTCAGACGAGGCTATGTTGAAAAATTATTCAAAATTATAGGTGACTTTCATAGAAGTTGGTTTCACAGGAGTAGTAGCGTAAATGTGTGAATTACTGAGTGAATTGTATTGTTCAATTGTCTACTATACTGTATTTTATTTATAGAAACATGGAGTAACTAGAGCCTCCATGAAAATATGTGCAATACTGAAATCCATCTCGCAAGGTGGGATTTCTACTTTTTGTCTGTAAAGTATTCAGCCCGAAGGCAGGTTGGTACCTCACCCCATAAGCTAATAACAGTAACAACTGAAGCACAATGACTCTATGAGTACCACTTTTCTTGGCATTCCGTAATGAGAGACCTTGAATAGTGCAATTATTTACTCATACCTCAGTAACTTTCATTTCACCACAGCCATGATCAAGACTGGGACAGAAGAAAATGAAATGTACATTTTTATTATCCTGTACCACATGACAATTGAAAATAATCGATTCATCAGAGAACGGTAAAGGAGCCTCTACTTTTTAAAGAGACCCAAATTTAATCGCCAACAGAATAATGTTTTCTAGGCTATCATTGATATGGCTAGCTCAGTTAATAAGCTTTAAATTTAGCACCTCGGGAAAAGATAGAAGAATATTTATGAAATGGCAAACTCTTACAACATTGTTATAAAGTTTTGCACGCACCAATTATATTAATTCCTCGGTAGTATAGTGGTCAGTATCCCCGCCTGTCACGCGGGAGACCGGGGTTCGATTCCCCGCCGGGGAGGAATTTTTTGCCTTCAGAAGTTGCGAGTAATTTAACACCAAATTTTAGTATCGACGATATCTCAATTCACATCAAATTGGGTGTATTCGCATGTATGCTGCAAGGCGCGACCATAAGAGTTTGTTTCACTTTCATTTAATTAAGTTTTAAAAATATTTTATACTGACTAAATATATTTTTATGCAAATATCGCAACAGCGCACGAGTAATAAGAAATATACAAATAATAACTAATATTCAAACCAATGCATTTGAAATGGTGCCTTCATAACAGTGGTATGAGTATAACTGTTTCTCTTACAGTCTTGATCATATCACCTTCTTAGTGGTTGTGTTCCTTCAGTGGATATTTTTCCTAAGAATCTCTAAGGTTTCTTACATCCAATATTCTTCTCATGTTTTCTCTTGCATCTCTATAATTTATTTATTGTGTAATTTATGATGGTGGGTTAGATCGAAGAAGAAACTTTTAGGTTCAATCCCGCCCGAAGAAAGACGATTAATTATTATAATAACTAGTGAACTACCACGTCAAAAATGACGGATTTAAATTAAATTTAATTAACTTAAACATCATATTCTACGATTAAAATAAAAATCTTTATTCAATTTTCTTTCTTTTGGTAACTAACTCGATTTTGTACAACCATTATTTCTAATTGAACTCAATCCAATCGATCAAAATGAACACCACATGCATTTATTTATTTAAGTTTGCGTTGCAAGTTGGCCTTCAGGCAAGGTGGCAAAGTTTGAGGGGAACATAAAAATGATTCTAAGCCCGGCATTTGCCTAAGACGGGAGGGAAACCCTTCCAGAAACCTCCCGTATGCTGTACAATTAAACTACAATACATATATTACAAGTACAAATATTAAAATCATAAATAAGAACTATCATACATAATATATATGAGATTTGTCAATTAACTAAAATAATACAATACATGGCAGAATATCCATATAGTCACATACATAAATATAGATTGATGGAATTTCTTAAGAGAGACGATTCTACTCGTACAGATTCGAACCAAGGACACTTAGAACAAATAAATATCAATACGTAAAACTCCTATTAACCTTAAACAACTTCCAAAAAATTATAATCCTATCATGTCGGCGTATGGAATTGAAGCTCGAAAGTGTATGAAATTACATTTACATTTACATTTACGTTTAAACCCTGCAATCCGCCAGTGGCAGGGGGTGTAAGACACCAAAATACCTATCTAATCTGGAGAGCTATTAGCTTCTCTAATACTTCGAGGAAAATTAAAGCTCGAAAATATCTCCCATACAGTTCTTACGGGAGATACTTACATCGGATGAATAAATATATAACTTTACAAATAATTAATATGATTTCCCTTACAAGGAGAAGAAGTAAGCAGATACAGAAATATGAACCCGACTACGCAGTTGGTATGACCGCGTGTATCACAGGGTGAGTCCGTCCCTAATCTTGAGCTCTGTTTTGTTTCTCAGGGGTCTCCTCTCGAGTCCAAAATAAAAACCTCTGGCAAGTTGCGAGTGTCTGCAGTAAAAAGCATGACTCATGCATAAACAGTCCGCGAATGAATACGCGCTGTTTACCGCTCTGAATCACAGCAGCGCCTTATCGCCACGACGAACAATCGGAGAATTAATGGCGAGCGAGAAAAAACGCGGGACCACCCTTGGCAAGAACAACAAACAAACCCGAGTCGGTAAATGCGATCCCGCGGATGGAAACCTCTCCTTATCGATGGCGTGCGTTATTTACCAACAAGGGAGAGAGGGTAAGCAAATCTCGAGCGGGTTAAAGGGATGTCACTATCAGTTGCGCCGATTCAATTAGCACGATGCAAAACGCCAAGTTCGAGACGCTGAGTTTGAGGAACTTGGCCGCACAAGACGGGTCTCTCAACGGAGTTGCCAATGACGACTCCGCGATGAAACCATCACTAACTAATTCCAAAAAGTTAATACTGTTTACTCAAGGATTTCTTTCTCGATGACAATATTTGACGAGAACACTGTTTCGGTCGTATCGGACTTCTGAGCATTATCAATACTATTCCAATATTCACAATAGTCTGAATAAAACGAATGGAGTGTTACCTTATGGTAATCCATGACGAAAAAACTAAACAGGAACAACTTTTCCAGAGGAAACTAATCCCGTTTTTATAATAAATAAGCAAATTACACACTTAATAGAGGGCACAAGACAGGTGTCAATGACTTACATTAACATGAATTACATTTTGCTAGAAATGACCCGTTGGCACACGGCAACGTTGCCCCGGGGATGGGTTTTGTTGGGGGGAGGGATTTCTAGCAATAATCTAGAAATCCTCCCCCCAACCCAACCCAACCCCCGTTGAGCAAGAGAGCAAAATCACGAAGAAGCTTAATTTTCATCGTAGAACGTCGATCAAAAGACACTTGTATATTCTTATGGACGAATGAGACGACAAAAATAATAAATTTTTGCTCACTTTTTTAAATCGTATTCCACGTGGTCTGTTTTTTATGGTCCCCTCTAATGGGAAGGTCAGTAGCCGCGAAGGCGAGCTAAGGGTCCGGATTAGGATTGAGACCCTCCAAATTTCTTCATGAAAAAAGTAACGGTGAAACCCCCAGATATCTACCATTAACCGGTGGAAGTTACAAAGTTTTTCAATTGTCAAAATGTCCCTCATTCGCAAAGTTAAGCCTTCAAATTTTGATAATATGTATACATATTATATTCGTATTTGGGTTGTAAACAGAATGCTCTATCTACGAAAACCATTGATTTATAAATAAAGAATCCCGCTTCGCGGAAATTCATATACCACGGTAGAATCTGGAACTGATTAACAGCGATAAACGAGGGCCGAGTGTACTTTGATTTTCCTGCAGTAACTCCACCGCATTTAATTCCTTGATAGCTATGACAACATCCTCACAGACGTAAGGTAAGCGCTATGTGTCAAATCTGGTCAGAAGATGTTAGTGTGTGCTCATTTCTTAGGTTAATTAGCAGTCTCTTCGGTCTAAACTTCGCATATTTGAGTATCCTCCACTATTATTATCACATTGCAAGTTCAGTTTGTAAATACGAAAGTAGTGGCCTTTAATAAATTCATATTCTGTGGAATTAAGAAAGTGCATTACTTTTTCAGTAGACATAATTATTTCATATCTAAAAAAGAGAGCAGTTGTTTGTAAGCAACCCGTCGTGCATAAGTGCCCAAACCGCGGGGGTTGGGGAAAATGCGAGCTTATTATTTCCATAAAATCAAAACAAATTTAGGATTAATATAGTAAGATGTGGTCTCGATTTAAAAAATTCTCCCCGGCGGGGAATCGAACATCGGTCTCCCGCGTGACAGGCGGGGATACTGACCACTATACTACCGAGGAATTAAATACATTAAATATATAATACCTATTGACGAAGTGTTTCGCATAGTTAAGTCATTCTTATAAGTGTAATATGAAATTATTTTAATTTTTTAATTTTTTATGCGTTCAGTCGGTATATGGACAAGTATCCTACATATTGAGCATAACGCAAGCGAAGAAAAGGTTCGCGAGCGATGTTACTTAGCGTTGGTTAGGCCTCACCTTGAGTATGCATGTAGTGTATGGGACCCCGCCGAGAAATGTCATATTCGGGATTTAGAAAAAGTATAACGAAAGGCGATACGATTTGTAAAGAATTGCTACGATAAAACAGCGAGTGTCACTCAGATGTTACAGGACGCGGGATGGGAATCATTAGAAGATAGAAGAAAAATTCAAAGGTTAAATTAACTATTAAATAAGTTCATAGAAATTACGTTTTCAGATGATGTAACCGATATAATGCGACACCCCTATTATATGGGCCGTGCTGATACTGCCCGAAAGATTAGGGAAATAGATGCTAGAACGAATCGTTTCAAAAATACATTTTTTCCGCGAAGTATACGCGAATGCAACCGTTTAGGAAAATAGAGTCAAGGTGCTTCCACCCCCTGCCACACGCCGAAAGGCGACTTGCAGGGTTCTTGCATAGACATAGACATAGACGCATAGGTTAAATATGCGAAATACGAAACATGCTCACAATGTCGTGGAAATCGAAAACTTCTGAATCCAAGTGAATTTCTAAATAATACTAAGTATTTTTTTTAGAAGCTCATGATGGATACAACGGTGTATACAAGTATAAAATTCGTTATTCTCAACACGTGGCTACCTCGATTATCAAAGAAATTTCATTTTGGAATTGTATTTATCAGCCGAATTTTTCGTTACTCGAATACCTAAATTATTAACTATATATTTAATAGAAAGTAACAATGTTTCGAAAATGTTTGTATTTGAAAGAAATTATTTACATTTCAAGATTTCATTCCGATTTATTAAGCTTGCTATATGCTAGAGCATCTTTCACAATATTCATCTTTAGAATGCGTATTCGTTAGCAAAACTACCGATAGAAAGTCGGATTACTTGTGAACTGAAACTGTGTATTTTATATATTAAACATCTCACTCACAATCAGCCATGTTGCCCTATTTCTCTAATTCACTAACCTGAATTCTAGCACCTATCTATTCCCGATTAACCTCCGAATCATCGATAAATATGGCCCAATTGCTTGGAAAAGCATTTGCGAATATTTATTTCTAAAAGAAAGCGAACGATTTCTTGAAAAATGAGGGCAGTCAAAAGATGAAGGAATAGAATAAAATCGACTATTTGAAATCAAGATGGAGACTGTACTCTTCTTACATTTGCCATTTTGTGAGCGGTTATGGATGGATTAAAATAGAGAGAACAGATGTAACAAATCGAGGAATGAATGAATAGAAGAAATAGAAAGATAAATGAAGATAGAGGCTACCTTGTGGTGGATAAACACCGGACTCAAATGATGAGGGAAATTCTCCAGGTCAGGAAAACACCCAGAAGTTAGTTAGTTGGTTAGTTTGACCCTTTATTGGCGAGGTTAGGCCCTCTCTTCCACCTAACCTCGTATGTCGATTACATTTATTTAACTTATTAAAAAATATACAAAAAGAAAGAGTAGAGTGTGGGAAAAAAATCTTTGCTCCTGAAGGTTGACAAAGAAAAAACCGGAAGAAGGGAATGCGAAAGCCAGCAAAACTTACAATTTTGAAGACAATTATATCATTCAAAGAAATACAATCTTTTTGAACGTTTAATAAGTTTACCAATGAATATCAGACTTTGGGCTTGCCAAATGGAGGCTGCAGAATATCGACTATGCATGCGAAAAGTTTACAAAGCGCTCTGTAGAACGTTTTTGAGGTAACTTACTTAAGGTTAACAATGAGAAACAATGCCAACTTCGACCTCCTTATGTTAGAATGGCCATTTAAACTTTAACAGAAGGACTATTGCTGCAGACATCGGAAGGTAGGAAATCTAATCCGAGCAATTATCTTATCCAGGCCAACGGCTATCTTATCGTGGTGCGGATTGACACATTATCGCTCCAAGAGCAATTTCAGCGAAGAGAACCATGTGTGGAAGCGGAGGGCATTACTAGAGCAAATTCGAGCGTCCTTCAGAATAGAGAATGCTGTTTTAATCGACACGATAGCCGATTGTAAATACCCATGACGTGCAAGATGCAGCTGTGACGACATACTCAAAATAAGGCGTGAATCCTCTTCTCTAACATATTATCGTAATGATGAGAGAGTATTGGTGAACGTAACTACCTTTATTGATTTCATGGAAGAAGACGAGTTACATCAATGAAAAGGTTAAGGAATGACTCTTGCCAGAACTAAACGTAGATTAAATTCCGGTTTCTCATATAAAATGAATTATTAATCATGTTGTGATAAAGAAATTACTTGGTATTAAAAAGTCTAGAAACAAATATATTCACCGTACGAGTTTATTTCATCAGCAAATGCACGTTCTGTATAATGCTCCATTTTTGTGAAACGAAGTATCATCCTTTGTTGTAAGTTCCGTAGAGTAAGGGTGATGGGTAAAAATCTCTATTTGTACTCCATATAAAATTGAATTTATATTCGCTTTATTGTAGCACTACAGCTAAAATCTATAATGCAATTGATTTTCTTAATTGAGATAGAGTAAAATAGATTTGGTTGAATTAATCTGAAATATGTAGACATTTACTTCGTGACCATAATGTATTAAAATTGAATTGGAATAATTTTTGCTGAAAACAGTGCTTCTCGAAAGTTTTTTATTCATATTAAGTTAATAACACAAACACTATCAAGATCCTCGGTAGTATAGTGGTCAGTATCCCCGCCTGTCACGCGGGAGACCGGGGTTCGATTCCCCGCCGGGGAGGTTCTTTTGTGAATTAGATGAAAGAAGAGAATTTTACCAATCTTGCCCAAATAAAGACGATTACGATAATGAATAAAAACACTGTAATTTTCCACACTATTTTATTTTTGAGTACGACCGGTTTCGCTACCGGAGTAGCATCTTCTGGTGAGAATTGGAAAATTACAGTGTTTTTATTCATTATCTTAAATGGCTTTCCACAAAGTAACGCCTGAATATCTTGATTTCAAAGACGATTACTATTAACATCTGTAAATATGAATGAAATACTACAATTCGGAAACTACAAGAAATTATATGAGAGCTTATCAAATTATATAAGGGTGTGTCTGTAATAATTTGAGTACTAGGAAATTTAGAAAATTTGTTACCTTGTTTTAATTCCACGGGAGGTTTTTGAATGAGTTTCCCTCTCTTACTTGGGTGAATGCCGAACAGATATTATAACTATCTCACTATATCCCCCCCTCGACCGTTGTCACGTGGTATTTATACAAATTGCAGCATGCACATTAAATAAGTTAATAAATAATTGTGTAGCAATAGAATCTCTGAACATTCATTTTCATAAAAGACGCTCTTGAAGGGTGTCTTTTATGCAAATGAATGTCTTCTACCTGCCTAACGATTATTATATTCCTTTTAGACATATTAGTTGAATTTCATCTGATATTAAATTCATCCTTCTGTTCTTAAGGTCAATTAGACCAAAATTCGATATTTAATTGCTTCATAATTCATCGAAGGGTTACCATCACTCTTGCAAAAACCCAAAAATATCTAAATCCGTACAAAAACGATTAACACTATCATTCTATACGACTATGATAATATTTCTCAGCACTTACTTCCTTTTTGAGTAACAAGTGCATCTCACAACGCATGAAATGTATCTTCCTCAAACGTAACCCCCGAGGTATTGAGCTCGCTCTGTACCCACATCTCTGCTTCAGGACAACGCACACTTTCTCTGTAACGTACGCATGTGTGAGGTGTTAAATGAAGGAAACGAAACCCTGAAACCTTTTTTTGTGCGTAAAACCAATCTGACTTTAGGAAATCGCCACAATATGCTAATTAGGAACGACACCTCGGTACTTTCTAATTAGCAAATTAGTAAAATTAACGTAGCTAGCAGGTTTCTTCCTAATTAAACACTCCCTCTCCCAATGGATTCATCCGGATTGAACGGAAGAATAAAGAGAAATATTTAAACTGACAATTTTAATATTGGTTGGAAAATTAAACATCAATTGACGCTTATAAAACGGAATTCGACGCTTAAATAACAGTTTCTTTAACTGAAAATCCGTCGTTATCTTTATATGTATACGAGTAATCGTCAATTAAACGGTCTGACTGTAAATTATTGAGACTGGAATCAGGTTCGTACCTCATCCCCTCTAACATAAGCTATCAAGAGTATTAGGGGGGGTGAGGCTTACTAGGAAGGATGAGGAGTGAGGTAGTTCAATTTTACTTTCCTCACCAAGCCAGAATGATATAAGCGAAGTATGTACACGTAAGTGAAACACGATGACCCTAAAAGTATTCCTCTTCTTGGAATTCCATTAGGAGAGACTTTAATTAGAGCCGCTACTCCACCTCACCCATACCTCAGTAGTTTTCATGTCATCACTCAGTGATCAATACTCTGAAAAGAATAGAAAGATTCTCTAATCTCTCTCTTATTAAATATATTCCATTCTGCAAGATATTGTAGCAGAAACGTTATCCTCGATATCTCTAAAACCAATACCTCAATATAATATACACTATACTCGAAGCAGTTAAGATTGATAAGAAGACCAACCGAAATCAAAGATGAGCCTTGACGATGAATGCAATTAAAGTTAACATTATTATGATCGGTCTTTCTTTAATAATTTAATTACATTCCTACTTGGAGGGCTTGCTGTCATGACTCCTCTTCAGCTGCCAGGTTAGAGATTTCCTTTTTCATACATTTCTCTCCTTCCATTCTTCTACGTAATATATCTTGGAATGCATTATTCCCTTCCTAAATCGTACTCCTCCCTCGTGATAAAATACCATTGTTCCTTACGATTCATGATACGTATGGGTATTCGTACTGTACTCTTATAATGCCCTGTATCTGATTTCTCTGATTAACAAATACAAATAATAATATAACTTACATGAGTCGTATTTTTTATGTATCCTATTTAAATTATCGAATCTTAAGTTTCTTTGAATGGAATTTATCTCCTGGCCAAAATTCTTATGAGGAAATTATCCATCGATTTAAATATAAAGTATAGTAGTTTGGGATTAAAAATGAAGAATGATTTTACGATAAAATACATTGTTACTTTACAGAATAATGATCTTTTAAATTGTTATGTGTAGAACCTGCCAACCTAGACCATCGATACCCTTACTTACATGCGTATAAGATTACGGTTGAGAAATATTAATTATCTTTTCGTACTATTATTAATTTTAACTAATTAACTAACTTCATTTCCTTTTATTTCCTTATTCATTGTATTTTAAATTGATGATTTCGGGTTTTATTAAGTATATACAAGAAGTTTATCCTACGAGACACCCTTTTAATAGGCGAATACATCTTTTTATTTAAATCTTTACTCAACAAGGCGTATGATCATCCACAGTGCCTTAATATAATCACGTCGTTCCACCGTTCTTTCATAAGGAAGCTACCTCAGTAGATTCAAAGCAGATTTCCGCCGTACTTTTACAATAAAACCTCATTTGCCATTCCGTTTCTTTCCGACTCCTTGCACGCTATTTTCGAGCGAGTATTAAAATCCCGCCCTTTTCCTCGTATGTACCTAATTTCCTTAATTAAGGTCGCCCTTCTCTCCATTAGACAAGTGCAGTTGAGGTCTATGCGAACCCCGAGGCGGAGTTTTTTTCAGCATCGGAGAGCGTCAAAGCTTTCCTTATGGAAAAGTGCAGCCGTATATAGAGAGAGACGAAATATGCGGCTGTTTTATTAAGTTAGGTTTCTTACTAAGAAAACGTGTATTCCTATGGTCCATCCATCCGCACAATTAAGTATAGCCTAAATTTCTGCCAAGACCGGAAAATAGACGGAAATTTCTACTTGTTCTTCAACATGGATTGTAAATATGGAAATTACTGATTCCTTACCTCTGTTTATGCTCTTTGGTGCTTTAATATCATCAACTCAACGCACCTCTCATATAAAGTTAGCTGTGCTCGATAGAATGAAAACAGGGGCTCCCGGATAGCCATGTGGGCAACGAGTTCGGCCGATGTGAAAGTGGTCCCGGGTTCGATTCTCGGTGAGAGCCCATGTGTGAAATATAACTAAGCTGTCGCGGTACTTTTAACAATACTGCTACTACTAGAATGAGTGTTTCGATTGATGTTGATGAGCATAAGTACTGAATTAGGGATGATTTGGATAACTTCGGTAAATTTTTTCCCAAAAATGAGAAAAGATAGACATTTTTAAAAAATGCAGATAAATGAAACATAGGTGGTATCTTTTAAAATTAAATGTTAGTAATTTCGGCCGATTTTTATTTTTAAAGTTATAATAGTAAATGAACAAGTGATGATTTGGAGAACTTTAGTAAAATGTTTCCCGAAAATGAGAAAAATAGAAAGATAGACAGTTAAGAAAATGCAGGGAAATGATATATAGGTATCTAGTATCTTTAAAAAATAAATGGTAATAATTTCAGCCGAGTTTTATTTTAAAGTTAACGAGAAAGAAATAGAAAATACGAAAAGAAAGAGAAAATAATGAGCGAAAGCTTGGGGCATAAATATGTGATCTTATTTTTCAGTAGCTTTTCCAATCCTACAATGCCTGGATGTAAAAAACGTTCGAAAGAACCACCAAGTTAAATCGTTCTACCAATCATAATATTTTAACGATTTGTGAAGCTGTAATACTTCGGTAATTGTTGCGAAGCCATGTAATGTCTTAGGAATATGTAGGAACATGAATTTACAACGGGAAGTATAAACCTAAGTACTTTCTTGTATTTAGCCATAGTTTTTGAGTGCTAATTGATTAAGGAATGAAAGATATGTGTAGAATGTTGATTTTGAAACGAAATCCGCATATCAATAACATACGATAGATAACAATGTGCAATGTAAAAAAGAAGGACAAGAACTTTTCGGTTTATATGTGGAACACCAAGAACTTACACATGATACATAAAAGTGCCGCAGATCATCGACTGGGAAATACCGAAATGAGGATTAAAAGGGAATACATAAAAAGATGTCTGGATATATTCGGAAAGAAACATACATGATATTCAAAGGAATTTAATCTATCGATGAGAAAAAAGGCAAATAATATGCTAATCCCAAGAGGAAACAGTGGCAGTAATAATTATGTTCGCTGGTGTATCATAAGGATACATTATGGTAATTTCAAATATCCAGTGTTAAATACGCACACTGCAGCGTATACAACGTATAGAGACACGGGATGTTTAATAAAGTCATATCGACGTACTGGAATGAAAAAATACGGTGAATGGTGAAGTCTTGAAGTCGTTCAACGATTTCCTCGGACACTTTTCCCGCGATCGGCTTGGATTTCCGAGGAACAGCTACGGGTCGTCTGAATCCGTCCGACCGTGAACGGAAATAAATCCCATGATTACGGGTCCCATACAGGTTTAGCGGTGGCCGCTTTTAAGTTCATTTCCGACGGCCGCGTAAAATAAATTCGCCCAAGATCGTGACGATAATGACGAAACTCCTGACCCTGAACTCCAGCCGGGAATGCCACTCAGGTTTACCGACTCCTCGTCACAGAAAGTCTGCTGTAGATAATGACTTATTTGCAGTTTATTCACCTTTGGCCAATAATATTTGCAAGGTTCAGGAAAAGGTAAATTCCGAACGAGAACTGAAACGAAAATCAATACCGATAAAAATACTGTATTTTCCGGAATTAAGGGTTAAAATCATTATTGAGAGAATTTAATTACTTTCCTGTCTACCGGTAGATACATAAATCAACTCTAAAAATTTCACACAACGCTTTCTCATGAAATTCGTAATAACTAATCCTACGCTTAGTGTAGCTTATCAACTTTTGTCTTCTCCCCCAGTCTCATTCTATTGAAACTTCAGCTACCTTCAGAACCAATCTCTCTTACTGTTATGAAACCAATCCTTTTCCTCAATTTATTTCTTTAATTTAAATCCTTTACCCATCCACCATTAGAAACACTTAACAGTGTGTTTTCCGCTATCCCAGCCCAGTTCATCTATTCTACGTCCACCCACATTTCAGATGCCTAATATCGGGGGCGAGCTGATTTGCCCCGCAGCCCGTGCGATTCCGAAAGGCCCCCGAGAGCCCCCATACCATTAGCTAAGCCCAGATATTTACATTAGTATACTTCCTCCACTTCTCTAAGATCCCCTTTCTTTTCGTCCATGTTTCAAACCCAAATATCAACTCACTCCAAAGTAAGGATGAAACAATCTCTCCCTGAAATTTAGGGGAATTAAGTACCAAAAATTCTCAAACAGCATCTTTGATGGGACGAACCTGCATCAGACTTCTACTTTATAGAATAAAATTCTGAAATTAATACTGAAATTCTTAGTTATAAAATCGATGTTAATTTAATCCATGACGCATAAAACCACGCAGTACATGACAAAGCAAAGCGGGATTTGCAGTGGGCGACAAACGGTCAGAGTATCGACTCCCACTTTAGCTAGAAATATCGACCGCGATGAATCCGTTAACGAATAATTCAGAAAGTTGTAATTTTTCACCATTATGTTCCTAATCAAGAAACGAACCCGGATATACCTCCATCAAAGGCAAACACGCTATGCTCTTGGCTATTTGGAGGCCCAAATTTTCTGTAAAACTGATTTTATATTAGTAATAAATAAGCAGTGAGAAAAGGAATAATAATCCAAAGACTTTAAATGATCATAAATTGAACATACATGTTGCAAAGTGTAATACGAATTAGCTTAATTGTTTCTCAAAAAATATAGTCTTTCTCTTCGGTACCCTTACATTTTATCTAATGATAAATCAGATTTTTATGGTCAGAGAATGGGTGTTTCTTAGTAAATTATCATTGTCTCCGTATATTACTGTAATTTTCCTATAAATGGATATTTGTGGGACTTATATATAATTGAAACTATGAAGGGCAAACTAACAAAGACCTTTTTCTGATCGGATTTTTACACAATTTTTACTCAAATAACATTCAAAACATAAATCAAAGTCTCCCTCATTTTCATAAAAGTAAAAATAGAATTATTTGAATATGACGCATTCAGCAGTAATAAAAGTGTTGGATAGCAAATGATTTGAATGTAGAACAAACCAAAGACTTACTTTTTTGTAAAATAATTCGATAATGATTCTTTAATAAAAGCAAAAATTTCGAACCGACTTACTGTCTTACGGTTAATCCTTCATAGGATATCTAGCCTTCATAGGAATCTTATTAAATTTCATGTATTTTTGTTGATGAAGAAATTATAATTTCTCGTATCTCCACAAGAGTTATTGGCGTTGATAGTTGTGCGATTACCCTAATTTTATTTCAAATGAAAACTTGTAAACCTTATCTTGCAGAACATTATTCCATTTTACTCTAACCATTTGGCGAGTATCGGCAAAAAAGTTAGGCAAACATTCAACACGTAAGATAAAATTAAAGCGAGTAGAAAAAGGATCAGAGTAAGGAAATATACTCCCAAGCAAAGAGATTGGTTTGCAAACGGATGTTCTGGAATGTGTCTAAATTCAATACCAACAGATGTAAGGGGGCAGAATCCCCAATGCATGATAATTATTCCTAGGAAACCTCGGAGAGAAAAAGGAAGTCTAACATTCTAAGAGCGGATTTAGAAACTGAGCCTCGTATATCTCGGAGCGGTACACGCCCAAAACAACAACAGGTCAAATTTAAAGGAGATACCTTTTGTCTGAGGTCAGCCATTATCTGGTCCATCCGAGAATACTTTCTCGACAAATCTTTTGAGGCGTTTTAAAGGCGAACGAGTGCTTTGCGATTCCCTCGGGTTCCTTGTCTTTTCCCACAGAAACTTATTAACTCTCCTTTTCATTCAAGTCCGTCCTTTCGTTTCTTTGAGCCCAAATTCTTCAGTCCATTCATACGGAGGAAGTTCATTATGTTCTTATGAACTTGAGTTGATTTCGAACCTATTCTATGATTTATGCCGTTTTCTTTCTCTAATTTTTCTGATCGGCTAATGATGAGCTCAGTGCGAATTCACAAATCCGTAGGAATAATTTACCCGCTTAAGTAGGGGATGGGCAGCTTATGGCGCGAAAGTGACGCATTGCATGATTGTAAGTGGCGCATTGAACCTGGATGATTTATCAAACACTTTACGCATATACAATCAAAACATACACTCATAACATAGCATAACGCTGTATTTTAAAAAGTGCATATATTATAGTTGATCATAAAAGTCCATTAATAGAGTTTCTTCCTTATTACCCTATCTTAAAAAATGGAATATTTTTGGCATAGGATAAAGAAAACTATATTTCATCGCTTATTTTTCATTTATTTTCATGCTGTAATTAAATGAGAGCTACTGAGGTATGAGTGACGCTGAATAACGGCAATTTAATGTAAGGTATTTAATTGATTGAGATTTATCTTTATTTAAGGCAGAGAAAAATGCTACTTGTAGCTTCACTTACATGGAAATGATCCGCTTATAGCAATTTCACTTATTGAGGAAAGTAAGGCAAACTGCCTCACTCCTAATATTGCCTAGTAAGCCTCATTAACCGTAATAGCTCTTGGTAGCTTATTTTAGAGGGGTTGAGGTTCCAACAAGATTTGGGGCTGAGCGCTTTACACACAGACATTAAACTTAATATCAGAATGTAACCATTGATGTAAAAGGAATTATTATAGAAAAAGTTATTAAATTCAAATGTTAAATAGCGAGTTCCAATTCACCGTTGAATATTACACATGACTACTCTCACATTTTATAAGAATAAGAAACAGTCCAAAAGGAATGATAACGGTTTCCGGTTCAGGTTTATTTTTTAGGGTCGGGTTCGGTTTACACTCCATCTCGGTTGTCTGTTCGGTTTTCATCTCGGAAAATAGCGGTCTTTCCCGGTTTCGGTTTAGTTTTGGTTCAACGCGAAACAAAGTCTTTGAGCCTTTACCAAAATATGTGAAAATCTTTGTAAGGTGTAACACTAAAACAAATAATTTGACGAGTGATCCTACCGATTACGAAAAGTGAAAGGAATAGTGGATCGCCTGGTATGGTGATCTACGGTGGAGACTTCGTGGCCCCATGGCCACTAAATTAGTCGTGAAGGCCTATCAGGAACCCTGAGAGATCTTCCGTAATTAATATTGACAAGTGTTAATAATATGTTAAAATGATATTAACTTCATGTATACATTTTTGATATTTAATAAGATATATGTAAATTATATTGGGTAACAGTCGGTGTTTTATGGCCAAACTTTTGTATGCATGAATGTAGTGTATTTACAAAACGAGTGTATCGTACATATATGTAAGAAATATCTTTAAGGACATTGCTGTTTTAGTTGTACAATGTTATGTGTTAGAGTCGCCACCTGACCTTGTGTCAAACTGCAACAATGTTGTAAAATTAAAGAACGCACTGGTTACAGGAGCAAAAGTGATCAAAATAGAATATATTAACTCATGTGTAATTACATTAGCATCCATACATTTGTAATGGATGAAGAACAAGGTTCTGAGCTCCCTGTCGAACCAGACATCCCTTCGTTCATCCGGTCAAAGACCTCATTCAGTAGTAGCTATCAAGGGTCTACAGTAACTATCAAAGGGACACGAACCCGACACCCTCGACTACCACCCAAACAAGCCGAGGACCTCCGCGAAAACACCTCCGAGTTGAAAATTCCCGTCACAGAAGTATAAATAACGCGAACACGTAAGCGGCCGGCACGGAGGCGATCGTCCCAACTGACTCAACAGGATGCTTGCGAGGCAAAGAAATACGCGGGGGTGTGAAGGGGGGCAGATAGAGAGAACCTGTTGCCCGTTCAAACTCATACGGAGAGATGGAAGCAGATAAGAGATAGACCAAGATGGAGGGGAAGTGGACCGAAGAGGAATATTGAATGGAAGCGCGGGCGATCGGAGTGCGCGCAGGGCCGGCTACCGACTTTAACACCAGAAGGACTGGAGTTTTGCTCTGCCTGGAAGGAAGTGAATTGGTAATTTGACCATTTCACTCCTCAATACCTATTTAATGCCTCATTGCATTTTGGAGGAGTTTAATTGTTTATTTTAGGAATATCTTTATACTTATAGCCACTTAAATTACTGTTTTTCTATCGATCGGTAGTTAATAAACAAATTTCTAGATGAGTTCATTTACGCGAAGAGTTCATTATTTTCGCAATATAGAGGCTTTGAATATATCGCGCTCTACTCAAGTTCCTTTGAAATATCATTTATATAGTTATCAATGTAATGAATTATTCAAATATAAATATCTGCAGGAATATATTTAATGTTACCATGGTCTCTATGGGACCCCATCTACAAATGCTGTATCCGAGAATTAGAAAAGCTACAGCAAAAGGCAATACGTTTGTCAAGAATTGACACAGCTAATCAAAGGTAACACTGCATCTGCGTATGTAGATACTAGAATATTAAGAGCCTCGACAGCTATTTTCTAAGAAATCACTTTTATTGGGGTAACATATTCTTGCGAATATATATTTTTAAGAGAAATAAAATATTTTCGCGGATTGTCAACAATAATATTTTTATGAATTCACGTTTTTTTTACAAAATTACACATCCATAACAAAATTGACTATTTTTTTAGTTTAGTCGTTTTTAATAAATTGATTATTTTAAGGAATTTGCGGTTTTTTAACATCGTAGTTTTCCGAAACCGCATATCTTTGATATTTTCCACGAAATGAATTGTTTTGTAGGATCAAATCTTTAACGCAATTTCTTACGAAAAACACCCTTATTACCAATTTCTTACCTTTCAACTAGAATATAAATTTCTTTACTATGAATATTGCGTTAGGTCTACAAAGTTAAATAATTTTCTTACAGAATAAGTTAAATTGGCCAGGTCAGAAACTGTATCACCAATCAGGACTTATAAACTCGACATCCTCATGGAAGGGTTAAGAGCCTTCCGGTAGAACCTTACAACCTCGCAAGGGTCAAGGATTCATATACACGTATTTCAGGAACATTAGCAATAAAGTCGGTCACTAAGCAGTTTATTATGGACGAATTAAGAATGCCTCGGACTATAGAATGAAATTACTAAATTTGACTATTTCTTTCAAAAACATTTCAATGTACTTGGATGGAATCGCTGGAAAGAACGGGAAATTTCATCCCAAATGTCTAAGACGCCTTGTATCTTTCTAGGAAGCATGATGAAAATAACAGTTGCAGTATACCCAATAGAAATGAAGGCGAACCCACCTTGTCATCCACCGGTACACGGCATTCGATTATTTTCGTGAAATACCTGTTAGAAAGTCAACAGGGCCAGTGACACAAACGACCAAATACGAAATAATCAATAACAATGAGAAACAATGACTCTGAAAGACATTTATCAAGGATAATACGCTCAAGTACGATACCACATAAAAATAATACTAAGTAAATGCGAACAAGTGAAAATAACACATTATTATATAAAAATTAAATGATATGGTTCAGTTTGCACAAATAATAATGATATCAACTTAGCCTTTAGAGAGTGTCCCACGTAAATTCACGAGAAAGTCGGCACACGCGATCGAAAGCAAGTCTGCCGCCACGGGCGTCGAGGGGTAATGTTCAGCGACCAACGCTCTCGAGCAAAATGACCTTCTCTTCGGAGAAGTCCGTTTTTCGTGAAGAAGAGGGAAAAACAATGAAGCACAGAAATTCGTAACGAAAGGGGTTCCGCAAATTGGCCAATCACGTTGCTAGAAACTGTCACAGAACTCCGCCGTGTTAATTAGTCCGATCGCCGACAGTATCACTGCACTGGTCAGTATAAAAGTCGTGTTTTCTAACGGCCCTCCGCCGTTCGGCCCTTCCGCCTGAGGCCTCAACTTAAAAATGGGCAACTTACTATGGCCAAATTTCCCTAGAAATTCGTCACACAGTCTCCCACGAAAAATGTTTTTATTGCGACTGATTGCGAACAATTTCGTTCTTTTTCAGGCACAAGTACAAATCAAGCCATAAAAAAATCAAGCAACAACAAGCCAATGAAACAACAGGGTAAGAAACATTTTCTCTGAGACTTGCGCAAAATGGGATTTTCAACATGGTCCCTAATATACACCAAGTTAAGGCTACGCCGATAGCATTTATTTTTGTCTTTCCTTGGAGAAATAAAGCTTCGAAAAAATTTAGCTTATAAGAAAATTATGAAGCCAACTTTGGATTGCATGCAGTTACTCAATATTCCTAACATATAAGCAACGATATAATGTATACGAGAATGTACGAATATCACAGAGTATTATATGTAAACGATATAATACAACCTCTCTGTTGAATAGGCCGTTCTGATACTGCGAGGAAGATCAGGGAAATAGTTACTAGAACGAATCGCTTCAAGAATTATTTTTTTCCATGAAGGATACGCGAAAGCAATCGATTGGGAAAATAGAGTCAAGGTGCTTCAACTCCCTGCCACACGGCAAAAGGCGACTTGTAGGGAGGGACTTTCCATAGACAACCCAATGAGTAGCTGATTTTGGCATGAGATTAAAATTAGCGAGTAAGAGAAGCGATATGTTAGCCAAAATCTACATTAGGCCGCCCTCCTCCACTGTGTCCAGGGCATCGCTAACTAACCGGCCCTGAGGAGTCAACGGACTTTTTCGCGCGCATTGACGCAATTTGGGTGGCGGTGGAGCTTTTGACGATCGCAGTGGCTGCAGAGGAGGAGGCGCCCACTGTCCGCTCGGATGAAATCGATCTAAAACAGACACCTGCCCCGAACATCTGCGTGCCCACTGTAAATTTTATGCGTTTCCTAAACGGAGGTCCATGGGCTTGCGAACAAAGAAGAAAGGCGCTTGAATTTGAGTGGAACCTCGTATTCTAATTCATCATTACTGTTTATCTTACCCCTTTCTTCAAGAACTAGTTTATGGATATCCTGATTATCTGACATGGGTCCAGATATGGGGCTGGGAGGAAGAATAACTTGTTTGCATGGGTTATGATACAGAAAATTGATGTGAGTTGACTATAAGCCACGTGGCAGACTAATTCTTATCTAGTAAAAAATGAAAACTACACGAAAAAGCGATTACGAATTAAAACTCATTGATCCGAAAGGGCACGCGATTATATGTGGTTTGACAAGTTTTCTCTTGGAATTTTCATGCTAATTTACGTTAATCCTTACATTAGAAATGAGGTATTTTTCGGCCCATATTGTTTCGATTCAAATGAAATTGACCCTTTCTAATTAACCATAAATGTGTCTTCGAGATTGAGCGACAACGCACGTTTTTAATGAGCGATATTAATCGATTTAAAGACATCCATTTAATATAATGCAATATACTTTGTGAGTGTTTGAATAGAAAATTTTCTAGTAAAACAATACTAGCAAAACAAATTCGGCATTGGGAAGGAAAGATTCAATAAAAACAAGCCAATGTAAGGAGAATTATTTTAATATAATCGATTGTTAAACAATTATATTAATATTATTGATTGTAATTAAAATTCTTAAGAATTGACCGATTTAATTAATTCAAATTTTATTGCCAGCATAGCTAAGATCGAGATAGAGATCAACTTCTTTAAAAACAATTTCTCGTATATCTACGCCGTATTCTTACAAATAAATAACGGATTTATTGTTTCTAACATTCCCAATCACTTTAAAAGTGCAAAACTTCGTTTTTATCTCTAAGATTTCTCAATCATTTGTTCTACTACAGTTTAGCAAATGAGCTTTAAAAGATATTAGTATGTCTGTCACAAGCGTGTCATTCCAAGCTTACATGAAGGATTTGATTCCGAAAATGAGTTATTGTAGGAAAGTTTCATAGGCATATTGGTGTAGTCTGACGGTACAAAGCCAACTGGTTTTGGATTCGTATTTGCCTTTAACAAGAGAGATTAAAAACGACTGTGAAAGGAAGATGCATTCGTAATCTTACCAATCCAAACGAAGAAATTAAAAATCATTAAAGAATTCATTTCCTTCAATTAAAAATAGAAGCAAAATTTGGATTCGACTGGCAAAACGCAACATTGGAGGCAGCAAGCCGCAGGAGATTGCAATTCGGATTTAATTAGCATCGCATTCCAATTTAAGGGACAGATAACAAGGGAAATCGTAATAGGAACACAGGATTAAGCATCTTATTAGGATAACAAGGCCTGGAAACCTCAACAGGTTGCTTCCTAAGATCTTGAGCTTGATTAAAAAAAGTTTTATTAAAGAACACAAAATAGTTTCTTTCACCCACTGGAGAAAAACTTGGAGCTAAAACTCTTTCAAACAGTGGTGGACCATTTTAAAGTCTGAGCGGAGAAATACGATTAATGGAGAAAAAATTAGTATTCTACGTACTGAATAAAGGATTTTGAGTTAATACATCGTCAGAGAGACTGTCTCTTTTTCAAAATTCCTATAGTGATGAGTAATAAAATTATTACATTACTCCTTTATTAAAGTCTATATTCCTCAAATGACTAAAAAAAAAGTCTAAAATTTTCATTTAGAGAGAGATGGAAAATTTACGACAATATTAGTACTTCTTTTTCAAAATTTTAATTTTTTCATTTGATTGTGAAGAATTGAATTTGTTCGCGTTGGTGCCATAATCTTTTATCATTTACCAGGAAACAGAAAATTTATTTGGTATAAATAGAGTAAATGCCAAGAAGCCGTGGAAGAAATTTTATACAAAGTTTTTACTAGAAGGTTTAGAAATAAAAATTAAACCACTTTTCTCTACAAAACTACATTCAGTTTTTATAGAGAAAAAATGCTCCTTTTACTCATATCTTCCTGGAATACTACCAATTAACTCGTAAGACAGGTGATTTATTTTTACAACAACTTCAGATAGGTAAATGGAAGATTAACTATCCTTGAGAAGTAGATAGGAGCGATCAAAATCACCATTCTTTGATATCGATGATTGCCATTGATCATTAAACTATTAAAATAGATTCGCTTGAATTTAGAATAAATAGAACTACAATTGTCAATGTGCAAAAAGAATTAGAAAAATTATCTCGCTAAAAAGAGTAGGATACTTAATGACGGAGAATGCCCGACTCCTATTAATTATTTATTCATTATTATATAAACTGCAAGTAGTTTCCTCCGGCGAATAATATATAAATATATACATAGTGCGCAATAGAAATATAAAAATGAATTGCATTTTCAATTGCTAAAAAAATTTAAAGAAAATGCAAGCGCATTAATGGCCTTGCACTACTCACAGTTAGCTCTATCTCAAGCTATCCTCGAACCAAACGGCTTCCTTGAAGCATTTTATTCATAAAATTTAATTTTTGCTACCATAAGCTTGTACAAACGCGCGAAATTTCCCCACAAGTGTGTGAAATTACAAGGCATCCAAAAGGAAAGTACCTATTGCGAACATAGAACTACTTTTTTAGATCCAATTCCAACCGTAAAAGAAAACGATTTTCGAAGGAAGAAAGGCGGATTGAAATCGATTTTTGCGGAGAAAGTGACGGGGGCGAGGTTTGATCGAGACTTTCATTCAGTTCGCACAAATACGCGCGAAAAACGTGCCAATTTGTCCGAGCGCTAATCCACGCCACGGATGAAGCGTTTCCTTCGCATAAATCCGCCTTAAGGCCTGAATTATGAATATCTGAGTGCTGCAACAACCTCCGCGCAACAAAGGCGGGATTAGGGCCGATGTGTTTAACTGCAAATCACTCGCTGCCTTGGGAATGTCTTCATCTCGGAGAATGTCTCCATTTGCCCAGATGATTTTCCGGCGAATTTATGACTGAAAGTGTTAATCACTTGGCTCCTTCGATGCAGAAGAAGTGAATGCGAGTTGGTGAAATGAGAATGCGCGTGAAATTAGGAAAGGATAAACATAAAACGAATAAAAATATACGTCACGAAGTTGGAAACTTGTGAAATTCGAAGAGAGTCGATTCGTGAATCAGACATGACGAGACAAAATGGTACAGTCAAAGCATAATCGTTAGCCATATATTTTAAATATTTTCAAGACCAAAATAAGAATCTTTAATTAAATTCCCGTATTTTCATGCTCGTGTCCACTTTGTTGGACCATCATTTCTAATTTAAATTTGTAAATGAAGCCTTGAAACTGTAGAAAATATCTTACCGTGTATTTGGTATAATTGTGTATTTCAATTGCGTGTTATCGGGTTGTCAGGAATCGAAAAAATGACATATTTGGAAGAGAGATATTTATATATGATAGCCCATCAATCCTTTAATTATTCGTTAATTTCAAATTTCTAAGTCTTCTGGAAGGGTGACATTGATTTTCAAAAATTGCTTCAATGATTTTCAATGGGAGGGTTACTGACATCGGATAAAGAAATATATAAATACATGTAAACAATTCGGTTGCGCCAGCCATTGCTGATGTAAGATTTATTCATATTTCTATCGAAAAGCCGTCGATGTTAGAGATGTATCCATCTTCCATTAATGGGACGAATTAACACATCCTCAACATATGTTTACAATGGAAATAAACACTGGATTTGTACTTTTTCCAAAATGGCTTACTTTATATAACAAGCGCACGAGTAGTCCTCATAAAATGAACCTTTTTGAAAAAAATACGACTTTTGAGTTCATTTCCATTATTAATTTCCCCCATACTCATTCCGATTTTGTGATAAATGATTCCAATATACAGGAATAACGTAAAAGACCGGACAGGAATTATTTTTCCTCAACTCTTTCCAAAATCTTCGGCATTTGCATTGAATAATATCCTAAGAAAAGGTTCGTATATTATTACCAAGGGAAGTCCATTCTTAAACTTTGTTCTCAGAAGAGATATTTTGCTAAATCAGGCTATTTCCTAAAACAAACAGATGTGATTCTCTACTCTTTCTCCAACACACACTGAAATACTAATCCTAACTCCTCAGTACACAGTACCATATGCTAATATAAATTGTGCGTCCAGTCCAAACGAGAAGATAAAAATACACATAGTGCGCAATAGAAATTTAAAATACATTGAATTTTCAATAACTGATACAGTTTGAAGGAAATTCAAGTGCCTTAATGGCCTCGCGTTACTTACAGTTAGCTCTATCAGAGGCTGTCCTGAATCCCAAGAGCTTCCTTGAAGCCTTTTAATTGAGGTCTGACTTAGACGCTAGATGTAATGACCTGGAGTTTTACGTTCTGTAAAGAATACAGGTATATATTTATATATGTTAAACAAAATCTAAATCAATAATTTTTACTAAAAATTATTTTCATAGATTTTCAAAAAAGCACATGTAATTAGATTTAGTTAATTAAACTAAAGCATGCGAACTAGCAATAGAATATGAATTTAAAACCACAATTGTGTAATAGATTTCACGCTTTTGTCAGAAACTCCGTTTCTTGATTCATGATCTCCAAAAATTGATTATTACGGTGGGCCGAAAAAGGTTTTTCGAATCGAATTTGCCCAAAGCGGGAAAGTTGTGCATTAATAAGAGGATATCGCATGCAATTTTTTTCGAAATCGTATAATATTAACCACGGCCGCCCGAGTCCTAAAGTTCAAAATTTTGCGAAAATACTGGCGCCTTGGTTGTTCCTTTAGGTTGACAACTAAAAGTTGACAACCTAAAGGTTGACAACTCCATAGGCGTTGGTTGGAAACCAACGCCTATGGATACTGAGGAATTGTAAACACCGACAGTTTAGCATCCATATGCGATGAATTGATTTCTCTCTATTGAGTTTCTGAAATCTTAAAGTTATTTAACGCGAGCTTTGATTCTATGACGCCTGGGAATGGTCAATAAATTTTGAGCATACCCGCAAAAGACAGCAATGCTTATTGAAATTGATTCGAATCCGAGGGCATTCTATAAGAGATGCAAATCATTACTGGAAATTTTTGTGGTAATAACTGAGATGAAATAAGAATACAAGATTTGATTTTTAGAAAGAATATTCATTGGCACTTCATATATTCTTAATTATATTTATTTGATCTATACGCTGCAATTTGGTATGATAACCAGGTGGCAAGGGTTGCGGGGGATATAACGTTGCAATCTGTCCGGCATTCGCCCAAGGAAAGAAACCCCTCCAAAAACCTCCCGTGGACAGTGCACATCTTAACAATAATAATAGGCCCAATTAGTAAAATAAGTCAAATAAACAATATACAAACACCTCCACCAAACACAAATACAGTCGGCTATTACATAATTTAATCGTATTACCAGGAACTAAAAAAATTTGGAGATGCGGGGGATCGAACCCCGGACCTTTCACATGCAAAGCGAACGCTTTACCACTGAGCTACATCCCCAACTTACTAATTTACTATTATATAATAGATTCTAATTGACAGAATGCCGGATGCCAATTGGCATTTTTGCGTCAAAGTAAATCGTAATCTTCAGCAAAATTTCGGATGAATTTCGATGACATAAGTGTCATGGATAATTTTGAACGTAGATGATTAGATCGGTGTTTTCCAATGTGGGTACCACACACTTTCAGAGGAGTAAATTTGATATATAAGAGGGACAATGGATAATGTCTTGCATATCCTGAAAATTCACTTTTTTCTAACAATTTCCTAACTATTAATTCCCAAAACCGAAGGCCTGTGTCCTGAACAAGCTGTCGTGTAGGCTCATTCAGTGATTAATTTATTTTTTTAATATTGTATATTATTTGCATGTAACATAAGAAGTATTAGAATTTCGTTAAGGATTTAGTGGAGCATGACGTAAAAAACCATCAAAGAAAGTGAATGATACGACGATAAGCAAATCCGCTCCTAATGGAAGCAACTTCAAAGCACTGTGGTCAGTAAGTAACTGCAACGCCGATGAGGAAGAAAGGGTGCAAAGTAACAAGTAAATAATGTAAAGAACAAAATATCAAGCGAAGAACAGGAAGCAGAATCAAGTGTCTAGTAATTTAAATAGGTTTTTATTAAAATCTAAGTCTTGGTTCATGAGTTGGTATCTACCTTTGTAGATGTATAAATTTTGTAAAGAATTTAAGCTAGTATGAGAGCAGTATAATAAATGTAAGTTCTGTAGTGAAATTTCATGGCCACTATAGAAAATTTGTGCAGCCACTTCTGAGTTTTGAATTTGGCCGTATTTAAAGTGGACCTTCCATTATTATACTGTAGGCAGTGTTTGTAATGCAAGGGATACTGGGTGCTGGTTGAAGCTCCCACCTGACGCCAGTCAAACTGCGCCAATCGATCAATAAATAAATAATGATGGACCCCCACAAACAGGAGTGCTATTAACTCATTTTTCTACAGCACCGACACATTTCCTATTGGGCACACGTATTTTAATCCCCGCACCACTAATTACGTCGGATTCCATCATCTTCGCTTCCTCGTAATACCAGCAACGATTAATTATTCTCCGGTTATTCCAAAACCTATTACGCAAAAACAACAGCGCGCACTCTCCAAAACAATCGACGAACAGAAATCTGCCGACAGGTAAACATCACACGAAAGACATTCCCATTGATGATCAAAAGCGAAACAAAACGAAACCGCCCTTTGATGTCGCGTCCAAGCGCGAATGGGTTCGCAGAAAGAACGTAGTTAAGGGAACTAAACCAACTTTTCGAAATCGCGTAACCGCAGAAAAAACGGTAATCCAACCGACGAAAAAGACGAGTGACATCTTTCGATCGAAACTCAAAATCACAATGGCCGGGGAATTGACGGATGCTGCGAGCAGCTGTTTCTAAATGCGAGAGCGCTTTCCATAATGCGGAATTTCAGCAAAAGGGAGAGATATTAAATATACCTATAGAGATGGCGGAGCGGGAAACGATGGGGAAAGGTTACGCTGATTCATCAGCACCAGTGAGTAAAACGAAAAACTTTTAGCGAATATTAATGGATGGCAACTATTAACTTTGCGCATGAATTGCGTGAGACTCAACCCAAGGTTGTACAGAAGTGAAAGATTAGTAACTTGGCTGGGACTCGAACCCAGGTCTCCCACTTTCCGGGCAGGTGTTCTTACCATTGAACCTCCGAGTCTTAGAGGACATCTTTGGTTCTTTTCATATTTTTCTGCACTTAATATTATTTCTTTAACGAAAACAGGAGCCCCCAATGACATTCGTTTTAATAATTTCATTCATACATAAGACAAACAACGACGTCCATGTCCTATTCCGGAGAAAAGCTGTTAGTTAGGACCTCAGTGTCAGTGAGCTAGTGCACTAACCATTCTGCTATGGAGCTCGACCTATAGTGGCAATTATAATAGTTATAAAAATAATTGTTTTCCGTGACCCAAAGAAGGCTTGATACATACTGAAATCCGAAATATCAAAGATTCATAATTACTTATTAATAATGACAACAGCCTCAACGGAAAGTGGAGTTAGCAGAGGTTGTAGAAGAAGTGTATAATAGTGACTTGCACTGACTGGGAATAGTATCCAGTTCTCTCAATTTCCGGGAAGGTATTCTAACCGCAAAATAGTAGTGATTAGAATACCTGGCCGGTAAGTGGGAGACCTGGCTTCGAGTCCCAGCCAAGTCAATATTTTCCACTTCTGTACAACTTTAGCGAAGATTATTTAGCAGAAAAACGCAAAGATCTACAGGGGCTAGTGGATCAAGCTGTAAAAATAAGTAAATGAACGTGTCTTTAAATATAAAAAAGAAAAAAATTCATGATTTTCTCACAGACACCCCAACAGTATGAAAAATGAATGAATCACAAAACATAAATGTAGAGAATATAGATGTATACCGTACATACTTGAGTGTAGGCCGACCCGCATATAAGCCGACCTATGCTTACACATATCTAAAAAATTGGCAAAGCTAAGTGCATCGAATATAAGTCTAAGAAATCCGACCTCACCCGACATCCCCCGATCAGGAAGTCAGATCGAACATGATTGTTTTCAATGCGGCCACACAAGACGGACGGTAAGCGATTGCGGAGAAAATTAACAAAAAAAAGGTAATTGAGCAAGTGAGGAATTCACATGTCAATTATTGATAACAGCAGACATTTTCAACCGGAGAACAGTAAGTGTAACCGTCACTCGAGTATAAGCCGAGAGGGGCTTTTACAGTATAAGAAATGTGCTTAAAAACTGGCTTATGCTCACGTATATACTGTATTTAGCAGAAACCCATGAAGATCCACAGAGACTAGTGGATCAAGCTGTAAAAATAAGTGAAGAAATAATCTACAAATGTGAAAAAGACAAAATTCCTGGTCTTCTCGAAGACAACCCTGCAAGATGAAAATTCATTAAAATAGAAGTACAAAGTATGCAGAGGATTAGGTATCTTGGGAAAGTAATTAATGAGACAAACAAGTGCTCTGAAGAGATAAAATCGAGAATAGGACAAGCCATATCTATTTTAATGAAAATGAAAAATGTTTTCTGCAGTAATGGCATAAGTACGAACACAAAAAGCAGACTTTTATTTTTATTGTTTATTTAATATGATCCCGATAAAGAAAGATGACTTAACGAAGAAAGCAAAAATATCGGCAACGAAATTAAAAGGAGGTGAGAGCAAACGCAAAAGTTTCTCTTGAAGTTGAAAAAGTAAAAGATGCGAACAAATAATTACACGATGAGTGAAAGGTGATTAAATGATAGGAGAGGATAGGTTAGTGTACCCAAAGCGACCTCCGAAGCACTTTTGAAAGCCAACGTTAAAACTTCAAAGAATTTAATTGAAAGAGAGCAAATAAGGAAAAAAGAAGCTGTGCAACGAAGAAAACATCCAAATTCTGTACGACACTGCAACTGAGCTTTGAGTTCATCAATTTGTATCAAATGACGTAGTAACAGGAAAAGTGAAAGGACGTCGAATGAAGGGAAAGTGAATGAATAACGGAAGAGAGACTTAGAAGAAGGAAAACGTAACAATGTCGATCGATAATAGACAGACTGATAATACAAGATCTTTCTTAAAGTTAAAGGACGAATTGAATGTAAAAGTGAAAGAATGACGAAGATGAGTAAAAATGAGCTTTAAATAAAAGTGAAAGTTGTTCAATATCTCTCTGTTTGAATCGAGGAAGGAGTAACAAAGGTGAATAACCATAATAACGTGCAAAAATAGTGAAAGCATAATTGTAGATTTAATGTGATTAAAAGTGAAAGAATGACTTAGGAAGTGAAAGTATGAAAGAGTGACGCAGAAGAAGTGAAAAAAAATCATAAAATGCCCGAGAGAAGGTATCTGCGAAGTATTTAATGATAGTTGTACTTGTCTAACATTATTATTCCGTCAATTGCCCATCGATATCCTTCCGTTTTCTTTCTGATAAGTTCCTCATAGAATGGTAATAGTGAAAGAATGACCTAGGAGATCAAAATATGAAAGAATGTAAGAGTGAAAGTAGCTATATATCAATCTGTTTGAAATGAGGAAAGAATAAAGTATGAAAGTAATCAAGATAATCAGTAAAAAGCAAAAGAATGTCCATACTTGAATAAAATGAAAGAATGGTTTAGGAGATGTCAATATAAAAGAATGACGTTAGAGAAGTGAAATAAAATGTCCGAGAGAAGCTATTATCAAAATATTTAAGCATATTTGGTAATAGAGAATGGATCGTAGTAAAATTATTTCTATAGATGGCTACGTAAATGAAAATGAAAAATAGCTTAGGAGATCAAAATCTGAAAGAATGGCGTATAAGAAGGGAGAGAAAATTATAAAATGTCCGAGGGAAGCTATCGGCGAAACATATGAGCATATATGATAATAATAACTAAAAAACAGATTCGAAGAAGACTTACAATTAGAGTTGTGGCGGTTAAAAATGAAGTGAAAGACCCCGTATACGGAAAGTAATAGAAAGAATCAGAGGTAAACGTCCTCGAGAGAGAGAGAAATATCGACAGATGAGGCGCGAAAGAGAGATCCGACTGCGAAAGCCGGATACGAATTCCGAGGGAGAAGAAAGTCGGAAAGCTAACGAGAAACTTAGAGAAACAGAAAAGCGAAAGAAACGGAGATGAACCGGACGATAGAGGCGAATGGACGAGCAACAAACGAATGGCCACCGAGAGATAACATTAAAAGCAAAAATCGATTTCGTACGCAAACCTCCGAAGCATGAGCCTCAGCAGAAGCCGGCGAGCGAGCTAGAGAGCGTAGGAATCGGAAAAACGGAAAGAATGGCGCAGGAATATACCGATAAAGGTAAGAAAGAGTGAGATGGTAATGAGGGTGGGAGTGGCCATGATAGAAGAGGGAGAAAAGGGGGCGGTGGAAAATCCAACCTCTTTCAGAGGTAGGAGTCATCGAACCCGTAGCAGCTTGCGTAGCGGGGGTGGGGGGATGGGAGGGGAGTGGAGAGATAGCCTGGGAGTTCTCTCCCACCATCTCTCTCTTAGGTCGAGGTACGCACGGAGAGAGATGGGAAGCTTAGCGGCTCTACGCTACCTCGGAGGCAACCGTGGATGCTTTCTGACGTCGCACGAGTAAAACACGCGTGAACTTTTTAAGTCTGCGCGATGTGGGATTCGTTCGCGAACTGAAGGAGAGTTTAAACTAATGGAATTCATGCGCGAACACGTGGTTTGCAAGAGTACTAGAAGGATCCAAAGATATGGATTTTTATACCCATAAAAGGGTTGATCCTCCTGAATACTCTACCCGTGAAAAATACCTTGTGTCCAGATGTCCCGGGATTTGTCTCCGATTTTCATCATTACGCTCAGTGTCCCGAAAAAATATTTTCGGGACGCCCAAATGTCCCGTCTATTTTGTAACTCTCTTCTAAATCAGTTTTGATCAACTGAAATTTTTTTATGATTGGACTCTGTATTCATCGATATGAGCGCAAGTATCTATAAATCAGTGTTTATAAGCCGAAAACCTGTCTTGTATATTGTAATTAATATATTATTTCATAAAAAACCTGAAGAAATTCATTATAACGAACTTATGTACTGTCTAATTATATTTCAGTTGCAAAAAGTTTCTTTAAACATGAATATTTTTAAATCGTGTGAAGATAATGTAATCAAAACACATACGATACATTGCTATCGTATAGTATAACTATAAAAATTACGGGACTTTTCTACTAAGTGCTATCTTGGTTTAGACAAAAATCTCCTCTAACGAATGTCCAAATGGACTGATTCAGAGGTAATATCCACCAATGATTTTTCCGAGAGATTAATTCTCTCCTTATTCTGGTAATGCGGTATTTCAAATTTCATTCCCTATAAGAAAGTTATCAATCTCTACACAAGCACAAATCCCTTCATCCACCCACGTATGACCTGACGTCAGAGTCCCAAAAATCCCCTAAATTGCTATTGTTAACACTAAACATTTTCTGCTACGTTTCCTGATCTTCCCTGGGAAAAAACAAGCCTCGATATCTCTTAGTCCTTTTGTTCATCATATAGCCATCACCGTCTTCCCAGGCAAGGTGGGAATTCAATTCTTCCTTAATGATCCTCTACTAATGCATTAGGTCTAAAAATATATTTAATATTTTCGAGAGCTCCAATGCGAGCTGTGATCGGACCTTACTGTCCGTGGGTCTAACAATGGGTGAGCTTAAGCGAAGGGAAATATGTCGCCTAAAATTCGAGCATTGGAAATCGGATACTAATTATGATCTAATGCAATTGACTTGTACACATTGACATTTTCCATTCACTCTCTCATGGTGCTCATTGTTCAGGAGTGCATTTACAATTCCATTGTTTATTAATTTTATTGTTTATTATTGTAAATATTTATATGCTCAATGGCTAGTTGTGATACCGGATCACTTATTGATAAAATCTGGATATTGGGATGACAACCCGCAATTTTAATGTCAGAACACAAGAACACTATAGAGCTTTCCTCCATAAATCTCCCTCCTCCCACTTTGCTAAACACCTTTTCGAAAACAGTCATTCAAGTGATTTTTCCACAGAAATCCTTCACTTTCAAAGTAAAAGTCCTCGACTCAATGCCCTAGAACAGCTTGAAATTAAACGTCACCTCTCCTACCCCCATTGTTCCCTTATTAACGAGTATCTTTTTCATTCTCCCTCCCCCATCTTGGATTCCGCCCTCTCCCCCATCCTTTAGTCATCTGTAAATTTCCCCTCCCACTCCCCTTCCTACCTCCTGATTGGTTGTCATTGCATGTTTGTCTATTTCCAACTTCTACAATGTATTTTATCTGTAATCACTCAAATTACAATGTATGCCTCGGCAGTTTGATGATTCAGTTGTGTGTGAATCTGACGATGGTAATATACCGAAACCGGTAGTTACTGAATAAAAACCTTTGTGGAAAAGTAGAAGTCAATTTTCAATTATGTCTTTCCACAACATCTCGGCCGAATCGATTGATTATATTTTTCCTATTTTTAGCTTTGTACCAATATCGCCTGAATTAGATCTAATATTAGAAAACAGAGGAAATTTTTAGATGTAATTTCCAAAGAGTGGGTTCGAGAAATTCTTTTTAAAATATAAAGCCCTTTTTTGTATTTCCCTGAAGAATTTTAAGTACTTGTTTCGAGTTCAACTAAAAATTAAATAAAACTGAGGTGACTTATGTTTGCAAGAATACGTACATTCAAACGTGCATAACCAAATAAATGCAACATTTGAGCTTTCCCAATTTTAAACTAATATTGATCATCACTGTTTTCTATTAAAACATTTTTTATAGTGAGTTATTGGGTCACAAAGCAGAGTAAAAGTGCATTGACAATGAAAAAACATAGCACTTATATCTGGAACTGTTAGAGAGATTAAGGAATATGAAATTACGTGGGAATGACAATTAAACAGATCAACGAATGAATGGGAATTCATGCATTATAACAAGAATAATACGACTTGTTTATCCAGGCAAGATTTAGACTTATTAGTTTCTTATTGCACTTAAACCTTAGAATTTGTGCTACATTATACATTTTCAATATTGAGATACATTTCAGAGGGTTTACAAGTAATTCACACAGCAGAGAAAGTAAAGCAATACCTCGGCTAACCGTGACGATTCATTCCAAAATCATCCTCATTTGCCAAAGGCGATATTCCATGAATCGCTTCATTATAAGGCAACAATAATCACTGCTAAAAAACTGCCATAATATTTACCGGTAAGCAAGTAAAAGGAAGCACCTTATTTGGTCGCTTTTGATTTTAAAGTGAACTTTTGTGTATACTTCGGACAAATCATTTGTAAGCCAAAAAACTCGTTCTCAGTTTACTAATAGTCTACACTAATAGTAATTCGTAATTTTCAACTGAAAACGTAAATCAACATCCAGGAGGCGCGAATCAGACGTCATTGCCACCACCAGTGCTTTCTTAATTTTCTAATAAGTATTCGCAGACTGTATCCGGAGACGATCCCTTTGTCATGAACATAGTACGTACAGGATCGTTGTGTAAAGTTTACCTCGTTTGAAGTCAGCAGTCTTTCTCGTTGAATGTGTACTTCGGCAAAATAGATGCGTAACGTAAGCTAATTACTTCCTCGATGCAAGTCTCTCTTGGATTGACTTTGCGTATGACAGGCCGTGCTAATAACACGAATCGTGAGATAAGAAACTCTTCCGCACAAAGGCATTTTATTTCCAATCCTGTTCTCTACATGAGACTTCCCTGCTACGGGTGAGAGATGAGTTGCTGGAGAATGTGAAATTTAACGGAAGGCTGCCTGGGAATCGCCAATTCGCAGCCAACTATTATCATCGGGAAGAAAAACTTGCGCGGAAATTTCAGTTCGAATAGAGTTTGAGGGGGTTTCGAATGAAGTGAACGCAGTCAGGCCGAGTCTATGACACTTATGACGAATGCATACAAAGGTGAGAGTATTTAGAGCCGCTTTATACCACTCTATAAATAACTTCAACGGATGGAATCCTAAACAAATAAGCACTGTGAGGAGTGGTGTTATATGTAGCTCCCTCGAAATAATGACAGCACGCCGCGCAGTTTGAAAAGAATACGAACCCTTGAATTATCTGATTTAAGTCCAGCAAACACAATTAGAAAATGCGAGCTACAATTACTCCTATACGCGTTATTGAGAAATTCTAAATTTTCGTGGCCGGTGAATTGGTCCGGGGGGAATTCGTGTCATATTCGGGGAATAAATGTCATATTATAATATCATACATGAATTTCACTGTGATGTTAGTATATAAACTAGGTGCATGTCATCTTTGGAACACCAAAGCTACCGTAAAATTCAGGCGCCCGGTGAATTGGTCCTGGGGGAATTCGAACGCGGGGAATTGATCCCCCGCGCTGATGTTGTACTACTGTTATTCAGTCGTATGTTAATCTAAACACCCTGATTATTGGTTAATGTTATAAATAAATCAACCGGAGGGGTTGGGTTGGGTTGGTAGTACAGCATCAGCGCGGGGGATCAATTCCCCGCGTACCAAACTGTCGGGAGATCAATTCCCCGCGTTCGAATTCCCCCAGGACTAATTCACCGGGCGCCTAAATTTTATGGTAACTTTGGTGTTCCAAAGATGATATGCACCTAGATTATATACTAACATCACAGTGAGAGTCATGCATGATATTATAATATGACATTATTACTGTGATAAAGGACATAGAGATTTCTCTTTTACAGAAACAATAATTTCCAAGATTTATTGAAAACAGCAACAATGCGTTTATTATTCTTTTTCACTTCGTTTTTCATCCGAAATTCCTTATGCAGAATAGAATTCATGAAGCGATAGAAACAGGATAAGAGGTTTCCTTTCCTTCAATATGTAAATTGTCATGTTGATGAACGATAATAAACGAGGATTTTTTTAAGAGAAGTGATTCCAATTGATTCAATTACAATTGCTTTAGCTGTCAATGAAGAACACAACGACCACAAAAACAAATTTTCAGATTTGCTGCATTCCTGAAATTTCATTAGGCATTTCGTTAACCGCAATTAGTGAATTGTTGGATATTATTGCGGCTTTATATATCCTTGTCGAATTTAATAGAGTAGTATTCTCTGTAAAATTTGAATGCTGCGTTTTTCTTAGATTCGTTTGGTTCACCACAACTCATCTCTATAGCGCGCATCAATTACTATAAATAAATAAAATTTGGCTTGATACATCAAAGTAGCTCTATTTCGGACACAAAAATATTCTTCTCTTTTCATCGCGGCATAATTCTATAAACACCTATTAATTATGATTTCGAGTCCAATTTTGCTCAATTAGCTGCTTTTAGAAACCGAAATAAATTGATAATTATTCATTAATTTTGGTTATGCTATATGATTACCCAATAACTTATTGAGCATTACGTAATGAAGAGCCGATGTTTGAATGAGGTAATACATTAAATATTTGAGTGATAAAGGCAAAAAATGACGATTATAAATATGCTTTGTATAGGACGCCAAATGTAGATCCGTTGCAAGAGCGTACCACCATAGAGATGAACTGTTTTGGGTTCCAATTATCGAAACCGCAAGGAAGAAAAGAACCCGCCAGAATTAAAGATAGCGTTCCAATGGCGAAAAATGAGCAAAATATTCGTTTGAAGATTAAAAGAACCACTGCGGAAAGATTTTACGATTCTTAAAGCTTTTTCTACGGCGAAAATCGAGACATCACAAAGACATTCCTTTTTCTGGGTGGAATAAATCTTCAGTGTACGTTTAACATGTAAAAAATGTAACTCCTAATGTTACACAATAAACAACAATTTCTCTTTACGCACTTATGAAACAGGTAAGAAAAAATAAAAGTATGATAATGGCAAACAGGAAGCACAAGGACTTTATTTGTGGAATAGAAAAATAATGCCACACTTTAGTAGATAAAATATTAAATAAAATGCAACGGAAATACGGAAATGAGATGCAAAAAGATGGGGTATCAGAACAACCTGCGCAAAAGATACGAAAGAAAACAAGAGATAGATAGCTGTAACAAAAAAAAACATTACATTAAGACAAAATATAACGTAAAGTCTTATACGTGATCACTTCCAGTTACCTGAAGAATTGCATACCTTGGCCTTTTATATCATAAAAAGGGTTTAATTTCTGTATGGATACATGATAAAAAGCAAAAGAAAATAGTGCCTGGCTGAGAAAATCAATGGTAAAATTAAGCGATGGGAATAAAAGAAAATTACAAAAATAATTGTATAATATACAAATATAATATATACAGATATAATTTAAAGTTTTCATGACAAAATCAAAGGATAAAATGTGTGCAAATAGAGCCCAAAAAGAAGAACCAAGTTCTCAAGGTTCTGAAGATGGTGTTCGGTCGCCAAAACCGGTAAATCCCTTTTTGGGTTCTATCTCTGGAATTCCTTTATTAAAGTTTTATCTTTTGACTTTGTAATTAAAAGTTTTTAATATGAAATTACACCAAGTAACGTTTGACAATATTTATTTAATGCAACAATGTTGTATGAAATGGAATGCAAATCATTGGTTTATCGGAAAGCGGAATTATACGTTGCTTTAAGACCTTCAACCCGGATCCATGTTTGCTATATGTGGAAAGAATATATTTAAATGGATAAATCAGAAGTTGAATCCTCAAAACCTCAGCTTGAACTGGAGTAAGTGGTGATGAAATCAGAACGATTCAAACACGGGATTTACGCGCATAATTTATTGCTGAAATTTTGAAACCGAAAATGCGCGAAATATTATTTGAGTAAAGAGCCAGTAAGAGCCCAACTTGAGTAAATACGAGAAAAGAGTAAGCACTCATAAGAACTTAAGAAAATAACTCAGAAGGTATTCCTTCGAAAAAAACTGAGCACCTCCACTTTCCTTAGGGGATGAGTGCTTTTGGTTTAATTTCTTGACAAATACAGAAAACACACATTGTTATACTTGGAATTGATTTTTATGCTAATAAATCATTCATTGATATATCGGTTATGTATATTGCATCTTTAGATTGCTACCATCTAAAATTAATTTTATTTCTTACAGTTCTGGAGCACCACGGAAGCATTCAGTTATAAAATCACAAATTAAATAAATTATGAATATACGAGTATCTTCATATTCAATGAATCCCTTCCTATCAAGTGGTGATTCTTCTAAATTCACAACAAAACATTTATATTAGAACATATATTTCGAACAGTATGAATTTATCCTCCATTGAATCATATCCCTTGCATCTTTTAAATCGAAGAATAGGTCTTTGAGTTAAATCAGTCCAGTGTCTGTGTAGGCTATTTTTAAAACAAACAAGGCTCGCCTTAGTCTATTCCTAGGAATGTACTCCCAGTTTCGATTTCCGGCAGGTGCTTGCCGCTGAAGAATAGCATTACAAAGAGTATCCACTAGAGTGAAAATCAAAAAAGGTTATAAGGGAAGTTTCGTACAATTCTTTCTCCTATAGCGTATTTTATTACGAATTTGAGGTTAAAAAATCGGTCAGTTTTAAAGTTAATCAATTCGTTTACAGTTCGATAAACTGACGCTAAATACGAATTATTTCTTAATTCCTTCCTGAAATGTAATTAATTTAATAAATCAATAGATACAGTATATCATTTTGATAGTATAAGAAGCATTGAATAAGAAGACGTACTAGTATCATTCTTTTATCTTTTAGAGTTCTTATATAACGTATTCTTATCATAATACCTGATTGACTCAGAATAATCCTATTTCAGAGGTCAAATTGCCATGAAAAACATTAAATCATGGAGGCTAAATCTACTAACTATAAAAATATCAAGACCATTAAAAACCATTTTCACGAAATAAATTTTCGCATTAATCCAAGAGCTACTACTTTCTCTGGTATTTATTAGAACGCCATTTATTAATCTCAAAACAAGTTCCATCCCCTTATTAGATTTTCTTCAATGTTAAGCAACAATTACTGGCAATATCAATAAGGAAAAAGGTGTCAACATTCCCTACAACACGCCGAAAGGCGGCTTACAGTGTATCAATGCAGTTGTAGATCAGAAGAGTGTACGCCTATTTGATGTGTTATAAATTGATGTACAGTCAAACTGAAAGCTTATGGCTCCTGAATGCATAGTATATCAGCGTATATCATCTGTATAATAGAGTCTATGTTCATCTCACCTTCGAACATTAACTGTGATACATTATAATCACATTGTGACCAGTACCACCAGTATTTCTAAAAGATTAACCTGTCCAGACTAGAAAATGGTTCCCGTTCAGGGGTCATATGCTTTCAATTTCACTGTACCCAATGTTGGAAATGAGTTCTGAAATTTTATAAAATACCAAGTAAAATAGACATTAAATAAACATTGGGTTTATATAGTTTTCAGTGGACGCTTTTGATCACGTATTCTATTATGCTATGCTAACTTCACTGCTGGACGGAAGTGAACGTAACTCTGACTGTTAAGATGTTTCGTATATATGCAATAATTTCCGTTTTTCCACAAATTTCCTTCAGTAGACATCAGTATTGATCATTTTAGGACAACAAACTAATAAGGAATGACATAAACCCAAAAAGTTGCTTGTAGCAGGCAGTAATGAGAATCTTGAGTACAAAAACACCGTTCGTTGTCAAGGGAACGCCTCATTAAAATTTAACTCTCATAATAAAATGCTGAAATGTAAGCCTTATTTGGAAGACTTCTAATTTGAAGCATTTAATCATTATCTAACTCTGAAGATGGACTCGCTTTCTTCGTAATTTCTTCAATTCGGTTATTTTAAATTTTATCTCGCGATACTTTTATAGCTTGACTTGGTTATAATAGCTCTGTTGGATAAACGGATGGCTTTTACAAAAAAATCGCGTAGTAGAATTTACCTCGTAATATATGCGTTAAAGAAGCCGCTCTGATGACGATTTCATTATTTTTCTAACATGTGAAATATATTTTCATTCCAATTGCGGATGCTAGTACAACGAGCAATTAGTATTAGTTACTTTACTTTTTTTCTATAAGTGGGTTAGTTTTGTTGACCTTTTAACCAGAACAACAGTGAGGTTTTAAATACTTTCCCATCATACTTATATAAAAGTAATAACTTCATTTATGTAACTGTTTAAGTCCCTGATCAATAGTAAAGCAGCTCATTCACGTAAATTGAATTGATGGCTATTGAGAAGGATCAAAGAATATTCACTACAATTATAATTTTATTATTTTCGACTAATTTTACATTTCATAAACGTGCGGTAAATTGTTGAATATATCTACTTCCCTTTTTACTTTCTCCCTATACGTAGTATAGAGAAAGTATTGTATTCGCAAAAAAAATCGACCTTCAGATTTTGACGGAAATAGATGTTTTGGGACCCAGAGAGCTCATTTTTGCTATTTTCCCGAACATGTCTGTCTGTGTGCCTGTGTCTGTTTGTCTGTGTGTCTGTCTGTGGTCAAAAGGTTTGTGTGCGCTCTATCTTAAAAAGTGATTATCCGATCATTTCCAAAATTCATATTTAGTATTTCCCTAACAATGACAAGAGTTTATTAGTTTTTGATGAATATCGCTTAACCGGAAGTTCCGGTTAAACCGGAAAAAAAATTTGTTTCTTTAATATCTCCGTCAGAATACAATGTAGGTATATACAATTACACACAAAAGTTATAGATAATGTAATTTACTACAACTTTTGTAGGAAACATGTTTTCGTAACACTGATTTTTTGATCTTATAATCGTGTAGTATCTATGTTTAACGTATCACTCCCTTTCCTTGAATTCTTTAGATGTTAATGTTTCTAAAGGAAAATATAAAAAATATTATTTTGAGTGGAAACAGGTCTGCTGAGAAATTACATAATACGAATCTCTAGGCCAGATAATGGTTTAAAGGCTATTATCAGTATTGTGATTTGAAAAGAGAACTACAAGTAATTCAGACAGAAAAAATCACATACTCTACTTATTTAACGTTTCTCATTTAAGAAAAATTATCCATTACTACGAACTAAATCTTCTTTTATAGAGGAGTTATTCTCCAAAGTGGATCTAAATAGGGTCCACGAGTTACCTCTGATAGACCATCTACCTCATGATTCTTTTTAAATAGATTGAAATCGAACTTTAAAACGTGATGATATAATAGAAACAATGATATAATAGAAACTTGTCTTGAGCATATCGTTTAATCATGCTTCGAGTTACGACTGATTGCTTAAATAAGAGTTTGTAGATGTATTGTCGTATTGTCCCTGTTGCTATATTATGACGAGTGTAATATTTTTAATTTACCGTTGGTACAGAATAGAGAAAAACGCACCATTCATTTCTCACAGTCTTGATAACATCAATGCTACTGAGGTTTGAATATGAAAATGAAATTGTTTGAAAATGCTGAATGGTGGTTCTGATTTGGCTCTCCGCATGGAATGCGTAGAAAAGGGTTACTTGTAGTGTCATAGTGGTTCACTTATGTGGACATGTTCTTCTTGTAGCATTGTAGCTTGGTGAGGAAAGCAAAATACCTCACTCCTCATTCGGCATAGTAAGCATCATCCCCCCTGCTAGTACTTAGCAGCTTTATAATTTACAGTCAAAATAAGTATAGTAACCCATGTGGAAATATTTGTTGGTTTCCAATAAAATTTTCGAATACATACCAATAACATTACCATTAGAAATTCTATTGGATTCCATTAGAGTTTTGGCCGTTGGTTTCCTATTGGTATTGGTTTCCTATTGGTTTTCCGCTAATATTCCTGTTGGTTTTAACCAAAATCCTTTTGGTTTTCTAATGGTTTACCGTTGCTTCCTATTGGTATTCCGTGAATATCCCTGTTGGTTTTAACCAAAATCCTATTGGTTTTTTAATGGTTTATCGCGTAATTTATTTCCAGGTTTAAAAGGTATTATTTTCAGTAAAGAAATGCAAAATACACTTAAATATTTATTACCACAAACAACAACAATACATCATTTCCAAATTAGTTGATATTAATTGGTAATATCCAAATTCTTGGCCGCTTTCCTCATATTGATTCACACCTACCTCGTTAACCACGTTCTTGCAAATATTATTACAATCAAAGCACTTTCCTATGTTTTCCATTGTTCTTTTCTTCTGCTACCTGCTCACTTCCGGACAAACTCTTTCCTCCTCATCATATTACAAACTGTTTCTTCCTTTACACACCTACTCACATAGCTCACCATGTGAATTACTACGAAAGTGGTGCAAATGGGTCGAATTTTACGATACTCCTTTAAAAACTTCTGCTATTTCTTTCGATTACAGTACGATCATTTTAACTTATACCGTCGCGTTTTCACTTGAAATAAAAATGTGCACTTTCACAAAACACTCCCGAACTCTTTCTCTTCACGAACTTTCGCACTGCTTCCTCTCTCTTGCATCTTCACGCCGCCATTAGGGTCCCGTTATCCCTAGCGTCCCTAGCGGACCCTTAGGGAACTACCACCCCGGGGCCGTCTGCTACTTGTACAATACATTTATCATTAGCCCATAAAATTACATTACTATCAAGTTCCACACTCTTGCAATGTTTGTTAGAATATCTAAGGATTATTCTCCTATATGGCGGAAGTTACACAAGTGCATAGCGCCTCTACGCAGTGAATTGAACGAAAACCAATATAGACTTTTCAGATCCAGTACGTCCCAATAAGAATAGCCAAGCTTCCTAATACCAACACACGCCATTAAAAACACCATAGGAAACCAATACAACCTAATAAGATCCTGCGAAACGTCCCAATAGGAAATACTGAGCTTCCTAAAACCAATACACACCAACAAAGACACCATACAAAACCAATACAAACCAATATAAGCGAAGAAAACCAACCTAAACCAACAGAAATAACAATAGGAACCTAGGAAAATTTTCATACGGGAAGCTTTCTCTCTTGATGTGCTCATGCCCCATAGAATACCTAGATATCGCCCTTACTTTCATATATTGATAACCATTCATTCCTTTTACATCATCACAAATAAGGAAATTGGGTATGGGTTATTTGCACGAAATGGCGTGCAGCCAGGATAAACCACTCCTTATAAGTAAAGATAAATAAGTCCTTGTCCACATAGTCTTCCGAATAGCTTGAGTGAATGATCCGGCGGGATAGCTTCAATAGAACTGGGTTCGATTCCTGGTCCTGTCGGACTTTTTTTTGGATCATCACAAATGTTTCATCTTTGAATCCTGATATTCTGTTGATAAAACCAGTACCGATTTAAATAGTTTTCCGAATCAATACATCCGCTGAAGATAATTGATTTATTGGATATTTGTAAGACACCTCGGAAATCCGCAATGGCAGTAAGTTAAAAATATACCACGAATATATCAGAAATAGTCTTCTTTATGGAATCATTCCATTTAACATTCAATCATTCATACCGCAAGTATAATATGCGTGTAATAGCCTTAGCCTTAACTCACCTTAGAAATGGAATTAGATTTGAATTTTTGTGAAAAATCTAAGCGACGATCTAAAAAAACAGCCCTATTGAAGCGGAAATGGATCTTGAAAAGTCTACTTTAATTTCCGAGTAAAAAAATGCATTTCAAAGCCCTGCAACACGCCGATGGATTTAAGGAAATGAGTAAGTACATTACGAGGTATAGATTAATAAGCTCCAAATCCTGATTCACTAAGATGGAATGCATATCCGCTGTGAAAACAGCGTGAATTCGTTCTCCGGCGGAGGCTGACTCTGCTGCTGTGACTCTACGGGATTTCCTCCTGAATTTATCGATCTGACACAGCCGCTGCAGTCGCCGAAGATGAACCTCGTGAAATTTTAATCCACGAGTTTACTAATCATCTAGGAACTGTTCGCGCTGTCTGCATCAAGTGAAGCAAGCACAGTGCTAACCACGGGCAGAAATGTTAGCGAAGGAAACTATGGCGGAAAAGACAGCGATTGGCTATCAGCGGAAGTGTACTTGTCCAACCGAAAGCAAAGCCGACTTCCGTGGGAAACAACGGCTATAATATTTCGAACCGTTCCAGTAATTGGAAAATGCATATAGTATTAGTGATAACGAGATGCTTTGAGTTTACATCCAAGCAAAATACTTCACAAGCATAACAAAGAAATTAATCGCACTAACTAATCTAGCCAGTCGGATACACTCGCTATTCCCTTATCTAAAAAACAGGATATTCTCAAGAATAAAATAAATCTAAAGATTTAATATAAGAATTAATAAAGTTAGTTAGTTAGTTAGTTTGACCCTTTATTGGCGAGGTCTTCCACCTAACCTCGTATGTCGATTACATTTAAACTTATTAAAAACTCAACTTATTAAAAAAATACAAAAAAAGTAGGATGTGGGAAAAAATCTTTGCAACTGAAGGTTGACTAAGAAAAAACCCACGTTGCGGGAAAAAACCCACAAAGAAGGGGGTGAAAAAAAAACGCGAAAACACAGTAATAGAAATAAATACAATAATATACAAACATAGATATATGAAAAGTGAAAAAGATTAGATATGAACAATTATTTTAGAAAGTAAATTTAACAAAAGGTATAGAAGACCTAATTGATTTACTTATATTAAAGATAAAAGCTATAATAAAGTAAATAATCTAATATTCTATAAGCTACAATATAGTATAATAAGAATTTTATAAAATTTCTTCAGCCGGAGGCATTTGTCAATAGATGTTTTCATGGACTGTCTTGAAGTCCTTGTCATTATATAGGTAATTCCTATTAAATGGAGGTGCCTGTAAAAAAGAAAAGGAAAGATGATACGGTAGATGAGAAGTATTCAAAGATTAACAAAGTAATAAGTGAATCAAGTAAGCATCGTTATAATTATCTTTAATTTTACAATAATGGCATTTTTACATGCACAAGACGTTCCTGAGAGATGTCATTAAATTTTGTAAGCCGTTCACAAGCAGGGTGCACATATTTCATTTGACTATTGTAAAATTATTTTTGTAATCAGTACTTTGAATATTGGCACTTAATAAATAGCTATTCATAGAAGATGTGTGTGTAATAAAAATCTGAATTTCGTGAAAGTAGTTGCGCGACGGATTTTGCGTCACTTTTGCATTCCGCTGTTGTAAGGACTATATTTGTATGCATGTATACGGGTTATACATGAAATATTAGTAATTAAGGTTGATAAGATAACATTTTACAGTTTTATAAAATCAAATCCTTCTATAATAAACACAAAATTACCAGAGAACGATATTATAGATCTAATAGTTTTACTCTATGAAACAGTACATCTCAATCAACCACGCAGTACGGCATAGCATAATTTAATTTAGTGTTTTTATAAGAATATCATAAACGAATTCTCCTTTTGTCTTACATTTCTTAATAGCCATCGGTACTTTTTTATAAAATAACCGCATCAACTATCTTTGGGCATTTCAATATTGACATCCAATGGATCTATAAGTTAAATTGAAGCTGATAATTATTAGAGCAAATTAACGTGTAATAAATCGATTCCTAACTACAACGCTTGAAACTATTTACAGTCAAAATTATCCAGAAAAATGCAGTTTAGAGACTTACACGTAAATAGATAAATAATAAATAAAAACCTAACGATTTCGCACGTGATTATATATCACGGATTAATTTTACTAGTAACTAAAAATCTAAATTGCCTAGCTAAAATTCTTACCAGATCTGCATCATAGTATGTATTCCCCGGCTTGGGGAACTATACTCTTGGATATCAAAATTATCATCAAGTTTTTGTGCATTTCCCTTAAACGTTAGTTTGCGATGGAGGATTTTATATATGTCCGTTGTATGATATGAACACGCCCCTGTATTCTTAAATCCGTGAGATTCCTGTTATCCATTATATATCTTGAGAGACATTTCGCAACAATGGACGCAACCCTTAGTCGCATCCTGGACTCCAGCCTGTTTCATCACTCATAAATATAGCTTCAATAAAAATAGATGGCGCTCTCCGGTAGCCGAACCTGTTTCAAATGCCCTTCGGCCGATTCGCTTTTCCCGATCTTTTTGATTTCTTTACGTCTCCCGACACTACTTATCAAGCAGAGGAATTCATACGCTCCAGCATTCGATAAACAGGAAGGATTGTGGACCCTTGGTTTATTCAATGCGACCTAGCTTAGGAGATCCCCTCCATAGGCATTTTAAATTCATTTCATAGGCAGGGATGCACTTGTCGCAAGATGGTGAATGCTATCCCCTTGCATTGAATCAGAGGCTGGCGTCGTATTCTGTGGGGTGTGTCGTACATGGATACCGATTTACATCAAACAATAAAACCTGTCTGTGACCGGGCACCAATGAACCGAGTGAATTTTCCGGCTTAGATAGATTAATCGCAAGGTACATTTATTTATCAATTATTGGAGTTTCAATAAATGGAAAACACAATTACATATTTAATCCTAATTTATTGAATACTAGCTAAACTCAGCCTTGCTTCGCTGTGGCTCAGTGAGATATTTATTTGTTTATTTATTTAAACGCTACAAGTTGGTATTAATACCAGGTGGCAACGGTTAGAGGGGGAATAACAATACAATCTGTCCGGCATTCGCCCAAGGACGGGAGGGAAACCCCTCCAAAAACCTCCCGTGGACAGATAAAATGATATACGAAAAAGATATACGGTACGATAAACGGGAATACTGTAAAAATGATATACGGAAAAAATTAACTGAATTGGATGCAACAATCAAAATCAAAGTAACTCACACATTGATTTTCGAAAACAGATTATTAAATTATTTCCAAAACAAATGAATTAAACTGAATACAACATTCGGTATCAAATTAACTCACATTTCGTTTTTCGAAAATAGATACTTTAAATCGATTGATTATGCACATCGATGTGAAGGGAATCAACAGCGTTTCTCTTCTCCTTAACTCAAAATAGGCCAATATGCAGGAGCTCAGATTCAGCAAATGCATTTGTCGTCAGGGGGAACGGTCGTCCTCAAAAGTTTACAAAAAATTCCTGTATTTCGTGTAAAATCTCGATAATTCAATTCGAAAACTATAATCCAAAACCAAAATAAGATTCTTCATTTATTTTCCCTGCTTTTGGTGCTTGTTTCAATTGCGTATTACCATTCTTTTTAATTTGATTTTGCAAAATAAATGAAGCCTACAGCGGCAAAAATGAACTTTGCCTGAATTTCTTATGGAAAAGGTTTGACTCGTCTGGGATCGAACCGAGGACCAAATGTCAACATTTTCCACAAAAGAAACACTCTCGTATTTGAATGCAACGTTGTGTTAAAATGTCAAGTCAATAGACCGAGTATTTTTCGAAGTTTGCGGCCAAAAACATATTCAAGCTGAATTTTTATATATATATAATGGTAAATTCATTGGAATGCAATCAAATTTCTCTTTTAAACAAGTGGCTCACCGTTGGAATGAATTAAAGCAATTATTCTTAGACAGAAGAGTTTGGGAACATCTTAGGCGAATTAATTTTATATGGAGACCTTAAGCGTAAACTATAAAAATAAAATCCTCTTTATCGAGTGTTTTTCTTCTGAGCATTCTTTATTTTAAGATTAACCGTTTGTTCTATTCTTCGAGATGGTAAATGAACTTGGAAGAGATGCAAGCCAATGGTGAAAACTTTTGATAGCAAGAAGATTTGATTACAGTTTTCACAGATTCGAATACTAGTTGTTCATAAGTAAAGTTGAAGAAATATAGTTCCGAACGCGCTACGCAGGTCCCGCCTTACAGGCTTTTCCTGTAAAAAAATCTTGTATTTATGCAGTAAAGTTATTAATGATTCCGGTTGAGGCAGGTTTTCACCTTAGACAGGTTCCGTCTTAGACAGGTTTCATTGTATAATATATTTAAATTAACATAATCATATATTTATACTTAAACATAAAACGTGATAAGTAATTAATGAAATTTTTTCTCAGTATAGTAGTTAGTAATATCCAAGGCAGAATTATGCAAAAAATCAGCATCCAAAACTTGTCTTGAACAATCTCTTTGTTAGATCGCCATTACTAGTGGACATTGCTAGCCATTTGGCAAGTTTGAATCAACATTTTTTCAAATTTTATCCCATGGCGAAGTGAATGTGTATTTGATAAAACGAGAGGGAGGAAATGAATGACGCAAAAGTTTTGGCTTGCAATTTGGATTGAGAAATTCTTTGCGAGACATATCTAATCAATAAATACGCCATGGACATTGCGAAATACTCTCTCCCCCAAAATTATGATTCCGTCTTCGCATCTCTTCCCAGATCCCAGAAATTCTTTTATCCTGAGTAAATTTTACCATTCAGAGTCATCATTCTCGCTATTGATATTATTGTAATTTACAAGTGTGAATATGGCAATTGAGTCAAATCTACATTTACGCTGATATCATGTCTAAATATTTACAGGAAAAAGGATACATTTGAAAGCAAAAAAGATCGAATTTGCAAAACCGAAATCAAAACCAAGTGTTACCTACTTATTTGGTACTTTTGCTTTTCCACTATTTCACAGAACCATTTACTTGTAATAGCATACAGCTCGGTTTATAGAAAATCTTTCTGTATGGCTATGAAAAGTAGACCTAAGTTAGATTATGAGAGGCAAGTAATGATGAACTTATACTTTATCATCAGTTTAGCGTATTTTTCTATCAATTTACTGCAAAAATACGCTGATATTGTTAGTGCAAGATTACATGTTCTTTCTGCAAATGATCAGCATAGCTTTCATCTAGGGTAGGGGTTTGAGTAGTGGTTGATTGCCTCTCAGTGTAAAATAAATAATTGTTATAATTAAATTAATATAAAAGTTAAATTTTGTAGCACCAAAAGTACTATATTTTCCCTAGGAAAAACGAACTTGAAAAAAATTAATAAATAGAAAATACTTATAATACATTTCCTGAAGAATAAAAAAGAAACAAATTGGAATAACTTTAAGAGATTCATCTAATATAAAAATAACAAGCAGTAAAATGAATATTTAAATATCATGCCAGGGTTACTTTTGCTATTCCTATTACAATTACGTAGAATTAAGGTATAAGGGGTAGATGAGAGTGTAGAAATTCTTTAAGCAGTCGACGATTACAAATATTTGCAGACCAGAAATCTAGGGATTATAATACATTACCATAATGGTTCTTATTACGAAATGAGTCAAATTATTTAATTATCTAGTAATTTCTACTCTTTGTAAGGCTAAGTAGAAATATAATAGCTAAGTCTATCAGTTACAGCATTCCAATTCTCTCGAAATTTTTAGTCATTGAACTATTATACAGCAATGACCTCTTTATCTTATTATGACCACAAAGTACTTTTAAGCAAATAAAGCACACCACTAGAATTAGGTGAATGACATTGAATCATTGGCGCTTACGATATATTTTCTAGCTACCAGATGCGAAAAGATAGGAAAAGTAAATTTGAATCATCATTTGCATCAAAGGAATAGAATAACTTTGAATTAATGCGAATAACATATGGAGTAAGTTAAATATGAAATACAAATGATCACATCAAATAGAGAATTGTTATAAGAGCAACGTGTTCATCCTATGGTTAGAATAATATAATAATAATAATATGCATCCTAAGAAATGTTTCAGTCTCGCAGAAAAATCCAATGTAACCTTCTAGGATATTTAGGAAAAGAATTTCCCTTCCTCGACAGATGAGAGAAAAGCTACTTTCATAATAAACAGAGGGCACTCTCATTGGAAATGCGAATCGGTAATTAACACGGTCTAAACTTCAAAAACCTACGCTCGTCTTACACAAACATTCGCTCGCCGTTACATAGCACATAATAAAAAATCCATTTGCCAAAACGGAACTGAGCAAAAAGCAAAATGAGAAATCTCGAGGGTTTCAGAGATCGCCCGAATAAATTTCCATTTTCTAAGGAAATGCTTTGGCGTTCACTCAGCATCGCTTTTCACTTCGTATTATTTTATATCGGATGATTTATGGCCAATTTCGTGAACGTGAAGAAGCCGATGCCGAGCTGTTTACCTGGCGTATTTACCCTTTAGCGAGATATCCTAAAAAAACTAAGTCACACTTAGTTATGGCTAAAGATGCGAAATAATCTTCAAGCTTTCACGCCTGTACTATTTCTGGTTTAATTCTGATCCGTTTTCAGGAATTATTGCCAACTTTAGTTGGAATTAGGAACTATGCAATTCAACCACTAACGTGATTTAATCATGAAAAAAATCTCTAACATCGAATATTACGCTCATTAAGGTTAAGTAAAATTAAGAGAATATTATATTTTAAAATATATAGCGTATCTAGCGAACGGAAAATCTTGTCATTCAATACTCTCATCTGAGAATCTAAGAAAAAAAATATCACACAGTATCGAGAATATATGTTTATAGCTGAATTATGAATGTTTTAATTTTGATACACCTGCCATTTATCTAATGATTGTTAAATCGAATTAAAATTATATTAATATCATGTGACAATAAATTTTGATAAGGATAACATCCTTTTCAGAAACTTTAATAAAATCATAGTAAAAATTAAGGATGAAAATAACAGCACTCGAAAAATTAATGAAATTATCGTGGAATAAGGATATAATTTGAAATAACCTTATGAAATAAATTCACTGATATAAGAAACTATTAGCTCTACTACGAACACAACACTGCGCACGTTCGTTATACGAGAATTAGGCAATCAGAAAATCTGTGCGTTTAGTAAAAGTCATTGCGAAAATGTTAAATATGATATTGTGCTACCAAATTAAGCCTGACTTAAGAGAAATTTATCATTTTTAATTTTAATCATACTTCGTTTGCAACCTACCAATATTTATACTTATTATATAATATAATACAAAGTGTTACAACCGCGAGAGTAGAAATATGGATGGAATAAATACATTTTATAAAAATTTACAGCGATAAATAGACGCATGCAAGCCTGGATCACATAAAAGTAAATTGGAAAGACAGACAATATAAAAGCAAAGGAAAGAGGTAAGGGCATTTTCCCTCGAGCGGAGTTCTTCAGATACAAGAAAAATAAAACGGAATCCTGGAAATCAGTCATTTGGACGCAAAGTTCTGTTTGGCGCTGCTAGATTGTTTTCCGATGTAAAGGGAATCGCTTCTATTGGAGGGAAGATCCGACAGATATTAGGCGAGAACGGAAGTCGGGCGGGGGACCATAACACCGCCCCGTAAGGCTTCTTCTTTGGAAGGACCGAAGCCCCACGCGAATGGAATACCGCCCTACGATTGGTAACAGAATGAAAGGCATAAATGAGCCCTCCCATGTGGAAATACTTGTTGGTTCCCAATATAATTTTCCAATACACACCAATAACATTTCCATTAGAAATTCTATTGGATTCCATTAAAGTTTTGGCCGTTGGTTTCCTATTGGTATTGGTTTCCTATTGGTTTTCGCTGATATTCCTGTTGGTTTTAACCGAAATCCTATTGGTTCATCGCTACTTCCTATTGGTTTTCCGCTAACATTCCTGTTGGTTTTAACCGAAATCCTATTGGTATTTTATTGGTTCATCGCTACTTCCTATTGGTTTTCCGCTAATATTCCTGTTGGTTATAACCAATATCATATTGGTTCATCGGATAATTTCCAGGTTTTAAGGTATTATTTTCAGCAAAAAATGCAAAATAAATTTAAATATTTATTACATCAAACAACAATACAAAATTCTTTCCAGTGTAGTAGCTATTAATCATATTTAATCACTAATCCAATTTAGCAGCTACATCCAACTTCTTGGCCGCTTTCCTGAGATCGGCAATTTTCTCCGCTATGTACCTTCTCGAGTTTTTCACCTCTAATTCTATGAAATCCTCGGAAGATCCGCTATCCCGCATTATTTCTTTTAATGTATCTGAAAATGTGGAAAAACAATTACAGTAAAATTCATAATGATTCTTTCACGTATACCATCAATCTCCCTAGGAAACGTAGCGTGTCTTACACCGTTTATATAGAAAACGTAGAATTTCATTTAACAAATACTGATATCTCACCTTTCAAAATGGAAAGTCTTCCAGGGCTCAGAGGGGTTTTTGCCTCTCTATCCCTGGAGTTGCATTTCCTGCCAGTAACACTACTGGACATCAATTTCTCCGAGCCCCACAGAGCCACAGCCAATGACTTTACTATTTTTGATGGCTGTTTCATGGCTTTGATTGCCTCCATTGCTACTGGGTTAATCTGAAAGTAACATAATAACAAAATGGATGAAAATATAACGTTGAACGTCCGGAAGATGCTATGAAAGAAATATATAGCCTCGCAAGAGCTACAAAGATTAAATTCTCTAAAGCATACATTATCGTAAATGGCGTTGTAACATAGGTTACGAAAAATACCAAAAATGCATCGTCTTACCCAAAACTAAACGTATTTATCAGAATGCTACTTTGAGTACTTTTACACAGCTAAACTTACTTTAGTTCTATCATGGACTTCAACTTCCATTTCAGCCGCGACGAATTCCCCAGGTAATATTTCTCTCGGGCCTTCCATCCATCCGGAAACACTTCCGTCGTTCTCCATAACAATGGTTAATGGCATTTCACTTTCAACCACGTGTTTTTCTGTAAGAAATATCACGTAAGTGTTACCTAAAGATATAAATCATTGACTGGTTGGCGAGAAATGAGTGCACAAGACTTACCTCGTCGCATATTGCGGAAGTCTTCAATCATAGCTTCTTGAAGACTAATATTTAATTCTGATAGCCTCTTATTTTCCTTCCTGAGTTCCGCTTCCACCTCCAACTGAGCCAAATTAAGTTTTTTCAACTCGTCTATCTCCGCCAGAGCCAATTTAAGCTTTTTAGAAGCCTTATAATATTTACCTCTGTAATCTTCGTCCTGCCAGTTATTCATAAGCCGTATTAAAATTAAAACTTTAAGTAAACAAAGAAATATGATGTTCATAAACGCTCGTTTTACCTGGCTCTCGCTTTGTAGTCGCGGTAGCATCCTTTGCACCTCAGGCCCTGGTTTCTCTCGAATACTTTCGCCTATCAAAGTAACACAGATTATTTAACCTTACTTCGAATTAACTAAATATTGCAAATAGTCATAAAATCAACATACCTCCAACTTCCATTATTACTGCTTTGTGGTAGCCCTCGTGCCTTAATGGTAGACTAACTCCAGCTTCTTCTTTAGAGCATTTAGAAGGCCACCACACTAAATAAGGCCTTCCATGTAATTTGTTGAGATTTAAATTCTTTATCTCCGATACCAGCACGACGTCCATTACTCCATCTTCAACGTATCGCACCCATGCATGCGTTATCGGATTCATCGCTACGGAATAATGCTAGACAGTTTCTTCCCTGACGTTGTCCACGAACTGATTCTAACAAATAACCACGTTGACTGCACCAACGCCATCTCATCCAACCGACGCTACCCATAATGCCCATCACTGAGAACAAAACAATAACGCGGCCGTAACCACCAAACCAATTGGCACTAATTTAAATTGAAAACCGCATTCACGATATTAGTTATCAGAAATTTGTCTACCTTATACTTGGATTAGTATTTTTATTTCACGCATTATGCCAAGAAAACGTTCTTATAAGCGTTATTTGGAGCTTAACGCTTTGGAGGAAGATGTGAAAGTACCTGTTCGTACCTTACATCGGTGGAAAAAAAACTGTGATATGAAGAATTACTCAACCGAAAACTTAGAGGCAACTACGGTAAGTGGTTCGAAAATTTGGCGATACATACATTTTACTTAATTAAAAAGTCAGCTAAAGTATAACTTTCATCATTAAAATCACATATTTTGCAGTCGGATATAAATGATGCTGATGAAATGCCGAATTCCTCTGCCGAAAACTTGGAGGCAGCCACGGTAAGTCCAATGAAAACTTGGCGATACGGACATATTATTTAATTGAAAATCCATCTAAAGTATGATTTTTTATTCTGTCATTAAAATCACTTATTTTACAGTCAGATATGAATGATGATGAGTACTCATGGTCTGAATCCATCAGCGATGTAGGAAGCCTTGAATCTTCCATTCATAGTTGCGATGACAGCAATACTTCCTTCTCAACATCTGATGGCGACGATGGATCATTGGTATGTGTGTTTTTTCATTAAATGAAAGAATACTTTTATAATACAAACATACTTTAAATAGCTGTGAATGCTTGCTCATATTAACCATAGACTTGCATTTACAGTGTTCTGAGAGATTCTCCACCATGAACTCTGGATGTCAGTCAGATAGCATTGAGGCAGAAGAAGATGAACCTTGTGGAAATGCATTTCAGAGCTTGGAGGCAGAAACTGGTAACAGGCTGCTTATGGATATGAATGAAGTAGTTGGAAATGGATTCACTGCTAGAGAATTGCTGATGATGTCTCTATCATTTGCATTCCGCCACAATTTATCTTTTACAGCATTGGAGGACCTTCTCAATATGTTCAGTATTATTTTAAAAACAGAGAAACTCCCTGTGACCAAATATCTTTTTAAGAAGTTATTTGAGAACAGTGAAAGCATGACTTGTAATTATGTATGTCATATTTGTGGTGCTATTGCTAAATCTGTCTTGTTTGGTAAACAGATAGGACTTGATAAAACTTTTAAATGTGTTACATGCCTTGAAGATGTCAGCTTAAAGGAATGCAATTTATTTATTAGCATTTCCATTGAGAAACAGCTAAAAAATTTATTATCAGGGACAATTATTGGAGAGTATGTACTAAATAGAAAGGAGGGTGAAATTAGTGGCATCTCTGATATAACAGATGGTGCCATGTATGCAAAGTTGAGGAATACTTTCAGTCTCAAAAGTCATGACTTAACATTAACCTGCAATACAGATGGAGTTCCAGTGTTCAAAAGCAGTTCATCCAGTATTTGGCCCATTTTATTTTCTGTTAATGAAATTCCTCCAGAAGTGAGAGATAAAGAAATATTGCTTGGAGGAATATGGTTTGGCAGGAAAGAGCCATGTATGAAGAACTTCCTTAACCCTTTCCTTACAGAACTTTTAAAGTTAAAGGAAGGATTTTCATGGGAGCAAAAAGGCAGTCTTCTTAGAAGCAGAGTGTTTCTACTTTGCTGCTGTGTAGATTCAGTTGCCAGAGCAAAGGTACTTCATATGAAGCAATTTAATGGATATTATGGATGCCCATGGTGCTACCATCCTGGAATGTTACGTAAGACTGAGACTAATCCAAATGGTTCAATTTGTTACCCTCTAAACAATGGGGAATACAGAGAGAGAACAAATGCAGAAATCAGGATGGACATGCAGAAGGCAGAATCAGAGAAGTCAGCCTATTTAGGCATTAAAGGTACATCTATACTGACTATATTACCATATTTTCAACTCAATAGGAATGTTGTACCAGACTATATGCATTGTGTACTACTAGGTGTTGTTAGGAAACTAGCAGGCCTATGGTTCTCTTCCACTAATTCTCAGAGATGTTTTTACATCGGCAGGGGTAGTAACATAGAAATAATTAATAAGAGGATTTTAAGTCTCCAGGTTCCCAGAAAACTGGGTAGAACCCCAAGAAGAGTTTCAGATAGAAAGTTCTGGAAGGCATCTGAGTGGAAGTCTTTCTTATTGTATTTCTCAGTACCAATATTGAACGATTTTCTACCAGAAAAGTATATGAAGCATTACTGCCTGTTGGTAAAATCCATATACTCATTATTACGAGAAAATATTCCCATTGATGTTCTCAAGGACACAAAAGGTGACTTGTTGGTATTTGTTAAGGAGTATGAGGCTCTGTATGGCACTGAAAACTTGACTTTTAATGTGCATCAACTTCTTCATTTGTGCAGAAGTGTGGAAGATATGGGACCATTATGGGCACACTCTGCATTTCCATTTGAAAACCATAATGGCATTTTATTGAAAGACATACACTGTGCCAAAGGTGTAGTTCAGCAGATGGTCTCTCGCAACAAACTAAGAAGTACTATTCCTAAGTTAGCATCTGAAAAGAATGTATCTGAAAATGTCAGGCACTTTGTTTTAAAGATGGAGTGCTTTCCTTGTTTGAAAAGCAATGGGTATACTATAGGTGACTACCATCTCTTTTCCAAACAAGAGAGATTTCTGGCTGAATACGGTATGGCTGGTTCTGATATTGAAGTTACAGAGGCATACTCGAAAATGATATACAAAGGAGAAGTCATTGTTGCAGGGGAATTGCAAAAAAAAATTAAAAGGAATGATAGCTTCATAGTTTGCAGCAATTCCAAGATATTTGAAATAAAAATAATTTATAGGTGTAGGGATGGTGTGAAATTTGGTGGCAATTTCTGGAAAAGTCATTCTGATGTACATAACATGGCACACATTAGGGTAGTGTCTAGAGTTAATAAATTAGAAATAATACCAGCAGAAGAGTATGCAGGTAAATGTTTTGTATATTGTTGTAATGAGGTTCATTATGTTAGCAACTTTCCAAACAATTTTGAAAATGAGTAATTAATAAATGTAGTTTCTGTAATTTTGCTTTTTTATTCTCTTTCTGTGACTTCCCCTTCTCCCAACCTAACCTCTTCAAAAAGTCCAGGTGGTGGAGTGCTAATTGCTGTCAAAGGTATTCTGAAATCCCAATTGATCCATAACTATAATGATATTGTGGAGCATCTTTTTGTATCAGTCGGTAAGGATGAAACAAAATTGTTGTTGGCTGTGTTGATATACCCTCTAAATCATCTCCTGGTGTATATCAATCTCATTGTCACAGTATGGAGAACATACTTTTACTCAACTCATTTGCTGGAGTCCTTTTACTATAACTTGTAACTATAACTCAATCTCTTGTTAATTATCAAATATTAATTGGGCAGGCTTACTAAGCAATTTAAACACTGATAAAGCCATTCACTGTGTTTATACTATTCTGAGATATCTAATTACAGCTGTTACCCCAGTGATTACAATCAAAAAAGTCTCCTGGTCCAGATAATCTATCACCTCTTCTCCTAAAAGAATGTGCTGACTCCTTGGTTTACCCCCTATTTATTATATTCAACAAATCACCCACTAGTGGGGTTCTCCCTGAAGCACTGAAATCTTCCTTTGCCATTCCAAAATACAAAATGGTAACAAGCATTATGTAAAACATTACAGACCTATAGTTATTCAGTCTACCCTGGCAAGAATGTTTGAAAGCCTTATTGTTGATACCTAAACCACTATTTCTGAACCTGCAGGACATGCCCTAATAAATGCATGGATTTAGATGTAGCAGATCTACTGTTTCAAACTTAATCCTTTTTCAACAGGATATTACAGTGTTACTAAATCTACATAATCAGGTAGATGTAATCTACTTTGATAATTCAAAAGCTTTTGGCAGAGTTAATCCTATTGTCCTACTTACCGAACTAGAGGCATATGGTAGAACAATTTAATGAAGCAAAACATCCAAAAGTGTTATGTCATTACATATTATAAATCAAAAGCTCACTTCTATTCAGAATATTTTCTCTCTGATAAGAGTTTAAAGAGAGTAAGTCATGTAACTGACTTGGGAGTGGTGTTCGACTCTAAGCTGATGTTTGACTTTCATATACATCTCATTACTACCAATGCGACTAGAGAGTATATTCATATACTTTACATGTATAAAGTCTTAAATTATGTAGTATCCAGTCATTACATTTAATCACTAATAACTTTCGGATTTACCCTTATACCCACTCGCAATTGTAACCTATTTGAAATTCCCTACCTCTCCGAAAATTATCTATTTTATTTACCAATTTATTGAATCATGAGCTCCTGTAACAGCACCTGCAATAACATGGATCTATTTAACATATCCATAAATTCTTTTGAAAAAGGGGTTAGAGCAAAACTGAGATTGTAATAAGATAACTGATTAATAATACCTACTGTATATAAATAATTTTTAATCTTTGTAATTGTTAATATTTTGTATTTTGGCATGATACCAATTCTTATTAATGTACATTCACAGAAATTTGTAGTTTCTTTTGTAGATATCTTTTTATGTAGCTGATTTTTAAATAATTTTTGTACATTGATAAGCAATTGCTGTGTCATATTGTAACATCTTACACATGTATTTTTTACTTCAAGAAAGGGCAGTTCCTGCCCGTAAATAAACCATTATTATCTTTATGACATTTCGGAGAGTTTCTAATTGCTAAATGTTTGCAGAAACAATTTTAATAATACACATGAAAATTTAAAAAATGGAAAAATTTGTTATTATCAGCTACAGTTTATTCGCAAAACACTTCAATAACTTGGATTTAAATTTATTAGTTTCATCTGTGTAGAAGTATCCTATGTTCACAGTTAATCAGTCGCATAATTCATTTTAACAAGGTAATAAATTGGCATTTCTAAAGCATAGTGGTAAGGTAATTGATAATCTGACCATGACATTCATGATTACTATAGGTGATCATGACACTATCATGGCTGATGCTGATTAGGGACAAAACTTATTGAGCAATACAGATTGAAAGATTTTAATAGATTATTAAAAATTCTCTCTATCTCATGATCCTTTTTTACGAAGAGACTCGACAGGGTTTCAGTACTGTCTCCTTTACATTTTTTATATTTCCAATTATCCACCGTGCAGTCCTCTAATTTTTCCTTTGACACCTAAAGTGGTATCTTGATTTACACCTACTACAGTTAACCCCGTTTTTGCAAATCTTATAACACTTTAAGCACTTCCCTATGATTGCCATTGTTATTTTCTTCTGCTACCTGCTTACTTCCGGACGAACTCTCTCTTCTTTTAAATATTACAAACTGTTTCTTCCTTTACCTACTCACATAGCTCATTTATGTAAATTACTACGAAAGTGGTTTAAATAGCCCGAATTTCACGAATACCCATTTAGAAACTTTTGTAGTTTCTTTGTAATATATTATGATCATTTTAACGTTGCCATTTATTATTAGTCCATAAAATAACATGACTTTAAAGTTCCGTACTCGTAAAACGTTTATTAAGGATTATTCTCCAATATGGCGGAGGTAAAACAAGTGAATTGAATGAAAACCAATATAGACCATTAAGATCCAGCGATACGCCCCAATAAGAATAACAGAGCTTCCTAATACCAATAAACACCAACAAAAACACCATAGGAAACCAATACAAACTTATAAGATCCTGCGAAAAGTCCCAATAGGAAATACCGAGCTACCTAATACCAACACACACCAACAAAGGCATCATAGGAAACCAATACAGACCAATAAAAACCAATATTTGCGAGAGAAAACCAACATAAACCAACAGGAATACCAATAGGAACCAAGGAAAATTTCCATAAGGGCTAATACCCTTTCTCAAAGGCGACAGTCTGAGGCCTTTGGTAGTCCATCTCCTCATGCAGATCAAAGTTCTCCAACGTCCTTACGTTTAGATGGATTTAGAAATTAACTGGTAGACATTTATTATAAAGTAATTATTGCTGATAATATAATTACTCATTTATTACAACTCGTGTAATTAGGGCAACCCGTTTGAGTTTAATAGATTATTACTACTATTTTATTATATATTATTGTAAATATTTTTGTTTGCATTTCTTTATTCATGTCCAATTTTGTTTTTATTTCAATGATTGTTTTTTATTTTGGCTGTATTTTTTGTTTATTTGGATCACTTACAACACATTAGTTGTTTTTTATTTGAGCCAGAAGATGAATTTTTGTTTAGTATTAATACTCCTTTGCTGTAGTTTGACAAGATGTTAATTTTCTAAATAAATAAATTTAAGAAAAGAATATAGGAAACAAGTTCAGGCTTCACTTGGTGGTAATGACATACACTGAGATGTGACATAATAAAACTTTTACTTTACCACAAATTATTATTTAAAAAACGACCAGGTTTCGCAGCAGTGCTGCATCATCAGGTAACTTACAGGAAAATTTTTCACTTATATACATAGGGTGAGGGGAAGTGAAAAGGAGGGGGGAAAGAAAGGGGAAGAGCAAAACAATGGAAGCAAGGACAAACAAACGAGTGACAGTAAGACACGTGATTTAAAAGAAGGTACACCAGTCAAAGGGGAGGGGGAGAAGGTGGGGGGAGGGGGGAGAGAGAGTTCGAGGAGGGAAGTAAAAGAATTTTTAAGGGGGAAGGGTAGTTTGAGGAGGTGAGGAGGGCAAGGACGAAATAACCCGTAAAATAGGAGAGGGGTTAGGAAATAAAATTTCATTAACAATATTGTCATTAACATTTTTCAGAATTTCCAGTTTTTCCAAAGCGTCCAATTTTCTTCCTTTATCACACACGTGGCACACGGAAAGATTAAAATCACTGGTGTGGCCAGAATCAATTAGATGTTTCGCAAAATGTGAAGATGTGGGGGTATTTCGCACAAAAGCACGGATATGTTCAGTTCTTCTGACGGCGAAACTGCGGCCAGTTTGACCGATATAAAAAGCGTTGCAATCCGAACAAACTAGTTTGTAAACACCACTTTTAAGCAAAAGATCAACTTGGTCTTTGGAAGTTCCAACGATGTCTCTCAATTTTCCACAAGTTTTAAAGCACATTGCCTTGGCTAATGGTTACAACACACAAATGGTTGATAAATTAATAGATAAAAAAATGAAGAAATCAGCTCTAGACTTAATTTTTTCAGTGACTACCCCTGTGGAACCCCTCAAATGGTGCAGATTACAATTTCTTGGTTCATACATTAATAAAGTGACTAATAAATTTCCCAAATATCTTGCGTGTGCATTTAAAACTTGTGGAAAATTGAGAGACATCGTTGGAACTTCCAAAGACCAAGTTGATCTTTTGCTTAAAAGTGGTGTTTACAAACTAGTTTGTTCGGATTGCAACGCTTTTTATATCGGTCAAACTGGCCGCAGTTTCGCCGTCAGAAGAACTGAACATATCCGTGCTTTTGTGCGAAATACCCCCACATCTTCACATTTTGCGAAACATCTAATTGATTCTGGCCACACCAGTGATTTTAATCTTTCCGTGTGCCACGTGTGTGATAAAGGAAGAAAATTGGACGCTTTGGAAAAACTGGAAATTCTGAAAAATGTTAATGACAATATTGTTAATGAAATTTTATTTCCTAACCCCTCTCCTATTTTACGGGTTATTTCGTCCTTGCCCTCCTCACCTCCTCAAACTACCCTTCCCCCTTAAAAATTCTTTTACTTCCCTCCTCGAACTCTCTCTCCCCCCTCCCCCCACCTTCTCCCCCTCCCCTTTGACTGGTGTACCTTCTTTTAAATCACGTGTCTTACTGTCACTCGTTTGTTTGTCCTTGCTTCCATTGTTTTGCTCTTCCCCTTTCTTTCCCCCCTCCTTTTCACTTCCCCTCACCCTATGTATATAAGTGAAAAATTTTCCTGTAAGTTACCTGATGATGCAGCACTGCTGCGAAACCTGGTCGTTTTTTAAATAATAATTTGTGGTAAAGTAAAAGTTTTATTATGTCACATCTCAGTTAAGAAAAGAATATTATAACTCTTTATTAGAGAAACTTGGGCCATGGGCTTGGGAGAAATACTTTAATGAGAGGTTTAGGATTGCTTCCATATTTACTTGGTAGTTAACTATTATAGCACAGAATTAATTAATAATATATTTAGCAATACCACAATAAAGATCAGAAAGCGACTGCAGTTTTGGTGCTTAAGATCACCTTTAGTCAAAGAGATCTTTTATGAGATCCTATTTAAATGAACATATGATACGTATAGCAAGAAAAAGAGGCAAGATGAAAGTAAGATATGGACAGAAAAGTTACAGCACTTAAGGATAAACAAGTATGCTAACATTTTATGGATATAGAGCTCAAAATATCCCATACTTGATGTGAACCGAGTTTAGACTCTTTATTGGCGAGGTTAGGCTCCTATTCCACCCCCAGTTGTATGTCCTTTAATATTTAATAATTACAAAGATTAATGTGAAACAAAAATAAAGAGAAAGAAAATGTTATTTATAGCTTTATTTTGAAAAGAAACGAACTAAATTTCCATGAGGGTAAACTTTCAATTCACCACAAAAATGTTTACTCTCAGGGAGTTTTTGTTTGATAATAATTACCACAAAGTTACACCTGACTTATTTGGTAAGAACAAACTCAAAAACACACCCACTGAGGAAGGTAACATCCCGCGAAAACTTAGCAAAAATACAAATAAAATATATTGGAAATATAGTTGCACTAAAAACATAGAAGTATCAAACTAAATGAAAACAGAAGGCTCATAAATTCACACGCAGGAAAAGCAAGCTGACTTAGGGACACTTCTAAGCCATTCCTCCCAACCACAGATACAGCTGCATAACCTTCCATACCTGAGGAACTCTTTCCCTATATAGAAGCCGAGTATTGCACCATCGAGTGTCGCAACTTGGTTGCTCGCCAGACTGTCCCTTGTGACAGGGAACCGTTCGATATCCCTCTAAAGACAATTCTATTTATACACAACGGATTTAGAGAAAGGGTAGGGAACCACGAAATTGGCGATAAAATCCCGATAAGAAATTATGTAAACTGACTTAAATATTTCCATGACATCCGATTTTCGCCCGGAAAGGATGGCTCCAAACAGTTTACGGCAAATTTTTCATTGACGATACGCTTGAGCTTCGGAACGATGCCTTACAAGCGACGATACAAAATTAGGTTGAAGCCGTTGGAACTTGTATTAGTGTATTGGCCGCTTTAAGGCGAGTGGCAGCATGCTATTTGCTTCCTTTAAACACATTTTAAGTGTCAATGAATCCAACAGTTTCAATAATTGAAATTAGTCGGCATGGTACATACAATGAAAAATATAGAAAGTATAACTCAGTAAACAAACTTCGAGAAAATGTGAAGAAAACTAAAAATTAATTGATTAAAATTTCGTAAAATAAATAGTAATCGTTCCGTTAAGGATGTTTAGGAAAATGTCAAGCCCAACTTACATTACGTAAAACACATTCGAAAATAAATTAACTAATTACTCAACCTTTCGGAAATGGATTTGTAAGACCAATTTATTGAAGTGAGACTCGCACAAAGCTTCGTTTACGCTTATCGAAAATCACTGCATATTTTAAACGCCTAAAACAATTTAAAGTTTTTCCAAATTTCTCCAAAAACTTAGAATCGATGCGACAAATAACAGAAAACCTACATATACGTACATATAAATTCAAAGACGAATATAAAATGTTTTTTTTAGCAACTATTCACACTAAATACGAAACTATATAGTAAACTAGCTGTACCCGTTCACACGTTGTTGTGTTAAGAGAAGTGTGATCTCTTTTTGACTTGCTTGCCTCTGTTCACTCGTTTCTAATGATCGAGCAAGAGCAGTGTGATCTCGATCTCTTTCTTGCCTTGCTTGCCTATGTTCACTCGTTTCTAATGATCGTTCTTCTCTTCTCCTTTTTGCTTGATTTGTAGATAGACCAATAGCACTTCGCTTTGGCGGCATAATTGTAGGGTTAAATAAAACATATTTCCAATTATTTTCTTCAGCTGGAAATTAATAATATTTTTATTTATTCACGTATTAATAATTTATTCTCGTATTAATAATTGCAAAAGTTTTTGACTGCATTTTTGTATTTATTAGAATTTGCTGGCGAAAAATCAAACGTCAAATGCATTAATGTTCTTTTCTGTAATTTAAATTAATTTTTTGAAATCTTAAAATAAATACAATTTATGTATTTAAAATATTTTAAATTTTAATATAATTAGTAATATTTAAACAATAATTGAAAAAATATAAATTCTGCCCAAATGGGATCAATTTATGTATCGTACTTCTATTTTTCCCGTAGAAAATCCATTCGCAATTTGAATGGCAGGCAGCTATTCGCGTTGCAAGGCTATTATAATGAAATCATACATACTATCTACATTAATTTCATTCGGTATATAAGAAAATATATTATCACAGTACCTTATCAGTTCGGAGTAAGATATGCTAAATTATGTGCTACTCTACACTTCGCATCTCGCAAATCTCAAAGAGAACACATATTCAACTGAAGAAGACCTAAAAATGAAATTCAGTCTCATTAAAGACATAAAATAAATTGAAATGTTGAAAATAGATGATATTTGTAATCAAAGTCGGTAACGTCATCAACTCACCAAGTTGTCCAGTACATACAATCTCTTGAATTTATCAAAATATAATTTTCATTAAATATCAAAAACCGTTTACTCCATGATAATATACGTAAATATTTACGTTGCTATAAACAAACATCATTTGAATACTGGAATAAATTCTCAATGTGTTCTTATGAGAAAATTCAACAATCGCATTCGTCGTAACTGAGAAATAGTTTGTTTATAGCCTCAAAATTCATCAAAATTATCATCTAATTATCTCTAAGTCTCGTAATTTCCGATCGTAAACTATATTTCATGACCAAAATAAGAAACTTTATTCAATTTCCCTTCTTCTGGTGGTACTTCTAAATCCATACGTTGGTTATTTCTAATTTAATTTTGCGAAAGAAAGGAAGCATGCAAGTGATAAAATCGAAGTTTACATGTATTTCTTATGGAAACTGTTTTTCCTTCTGGAGTCGAACTGAGTACTCCGATTAAAATAAAAATTTACAAAAACCTTTCCGGGGATATACGTAATAATTTCCCAAATTTTCACGACGATTGGATGTATGGTTTTTGAATCTATCGAGTACAGACAGACAGACAGACACACATTAATTTTTATATATATATAGATAATACTCTTAATAAGAAAATAATTAAATGAGAATAAAACTATTCTTTAAACTCATAAGATCCTCGGTAGTATAGTGGTCAGTATCCCCGCCTGTCACGCGGGAGACCGGGGTTCGATTCCCCGCCGGGGAGGATATTTTTTCATTTTGGAAATACACTTACCCTGATTATAATTATTGTTTGATAACTTATTTTATCACTAATTTTTGATCTTGGATAAGGTTTTAAATGCATACCGAGTGAATAGAAAGACTCATTGGCGTTTTTGCATTCAAATAGAATATTTGGGTTTCACTGTTGCTGATTTGCCTATGGAACACGCAAAACGAAACAAATTTCCCCCATATCTATTACTTTCCTAATAATCTTCTCAATGTTATATTCTTAATAAGGATTATCGCTTGAAAATATATTCATACCAATTGATTAGCAGACATCAAGTTGGTAATCGATACGTGAAGTTTAGTTACATGTAATGCAAAAGAATAATGAAATGTTAGAAAAGATACTAAGGGTAAAATAGTGGTATAGAGCATAGAAAAATTGGATAAAATTAACAGAAAACCAACAGCACCCGGTGTTCCCAGGCAAATCCGATAGGAACATTTCTAAAGAAGAAGTCTATTTTCGTAGGCTATGTGGAAGATTATGGGGGTTGTCAGCATATTAAACACAAAACAAAATACTTGAGTGTCATATTTGTTGTCCTTAAATTGTTCTGGATAATCCTCCTGCGTCGTCAATAGGAAGGACCTCTTGAAAATATAATCATTCCGAAAGTAGAATCGAAAACATCGTATTCTAGTTGCGATTTGACAACGAAGTATTGCAAAAGTTTATGCATAAGAATAATCAATTAATACGAAACAAGAAAACACTAAGAAATAAAAAGAAGGCATCGAAAATTTTTCTCAAAATAACAAAAAACCAACAGCACCCGGTGTTCCCAGGCGGTCACCCATCCAAGTACTATCCGGGCCCGACGATGCTTAACTTCGGTGATCGGACGAGAACCGGTGTTTTCATCGTGGTATGGCCGTTGGCAAATACTAATCGGATAACTAAGAGGTTTTCCCTATCCCAAGCAGAAATATTCTATAGAATATTTTCTGTAATTTCTGGCAACATACTCACCTAAATGGGATCAGGGTGATATGGCCGAGAGAATGGCTGATTTATGTTCCTTATAAAGCATTCTTTGCTGTTGAAAGGGTTAAGGATGAACAGAGATTCTCTCAAACCTTGAACACCAAAATTAAGTTTGGACTTCACAGTCCTCGGTAGTATAGTGGTCAGTATCCCCGCCTGTCACGCGGGAGACCGGGGTTCGATTCCCCGCCGGGGAGGACTTTTTGTCTAAGGCATCTCACGAAAATAATTTTTTTATTCTAATGCAATATGCTTTTATTATCATTAATAATCTGTCAAGATGGAAATAGAATTTACCTCATATTTAGGATACCACTTCGGCTAAAACTCTGTGAAGCATTGCTAATTTTAATATACAGTTTGAGTTTATATAATACGAGTAAAATGTAGCTTGCATACTGCAAGCAGATCGGCAATACTAATATCATATCGGCATCATATCGGGACGGTCCTCAAAAGAAAAACTAAAAGGATTGAAATTTTTCTTAACATTCGCTGAAATTTCATCGTCTGACATCGAACCCGGGCCTTACTGGTGAACTTACTATGCAGAACAATAGAAGATCACCATCTCTAACTATGTGTGAAAATTCAACCAGAAATATTGGCTGCAAATGCCTCAAACGGCGTTCTACTTTTCACGAATGTAAATGGCTCTCTGGATTCGAACCAAGGACGATCTTGGAAATCTAAAACATGAATTTAAAATTTATCTATGATTTCTATCTACATGCTGAATTTCAAGTTTCTATATTGTTGGGAAAGGGTTCAAAATAATTATTGAAAATCGGATCAGTTACTGATTTTAGAGACGCCTGGTGTTGAACCCAGGACACATTGATAGCTGTGAATGGACAGTTTGATTTGTATGGACTTGTTCTTTCTTTATACACAGTTTGAAGTCGATATCGTGCCGGGAAGTACCTAAAATTTGTTTCCGTTATCTCCGTAAGAAATGCATTGAAGAATTTAAATGGCCCTCTGGAATGGAACCAAGGACCATCAGTGAAAAACGTAAAATTTGATTATGAAATATATTCATGATATCTAACCTCATTCCGAATTTCAAGTTTCTATGCCATAGGGAAAGGGTCAAAAAAAATCTTAAATATCGCCACAATGCATTTTAAACGGTCGATTTTTGCCCCGACCTAGCATCGAACCATGGACAATATTCGAAGATGTCTTTTTGATTTTCGTTAGATACGCACGGCTTCTAGCGATCCCTTGAATTTTAACTCTCTACTTTTCCGGGAAGTGCACCAAAAAAATTTTCGAGAATCCTCACCATGTATTCTTATGGAGAAAATCGCGACTTTGGGGCCTTCTGGAATCGAACCCATGACACTGAGGTTCAAAGTCGGCTTTTTCCTGGAGGTTACACGTTATGGCCAATATGTCGTAAAAATTTCAAGTCGGTGGCACTTGTGGAACATGGTTAGAATTTTGATCCCCAGTGAGTGAGTGTATATCTAGGTATATCCGGAGAAGCGTCTATATATAATAGATACTCAGAGATGCAAATTTAATTAGAAAATTCACTTAATGCAGTTGAGAAAGTAGCTAAAATTAAGTTCAGTTCACAGAACGAAATATCGCCAAAGAGTACTTAAGAAATAATACAACTTTAATTTGCCTGTATAAATAGAAGCTCGGTTCAGAAATTAAACAAACTTAATGTATAATGTGAATACTAAGTCATTTATTAGTTTAATTCGATGCTAATTTAATTATAAATAATACTAATATGTAATATTGAGTGTGTTTAGATGTGGGCCTACGTAACAGACTTATCTTCATAGATTGCCAGAAGTCGCTACAACAGAGAAAGCCACTAAAAGACGCGACTAGATAAAGCGACAAAATCACCAATCTCATGACTATGAATGCGGTGTATTATTTAATTGTATGTGAGAGATGGCAGTCATCTATCCCCATCGATATACTTGAAAAAGAACTGTTTGATTAGAAAGCATCCTGCGAAACGACAGTTTCTACTATAAAGCGCAAACAACTAAGTAAATGGTCAATTCAAGTTCGGAGAAAGAATGGATTTTTTTGAGCGCTGTAGCGAAAAGAATCAAAGCAGAACTGAGAGAAAGCGTAGCGAAGCTCCCTCGAGTAAGCAGTTGATCGGAAGATAAGAAATTAACGATTTCCCATAATTTCTTACGCACCAATAAGTAATGGGTCTATTAAGTTGTACGGTAGATATTTGTAAAGAAAATCTACAACACCTTCTCATCTGTGTATGAAAATAAAAGCTTTAAAAAGGGGACCTGATGATGTTGCATGGCAACGAAATCCGGTTCGTGTAATTAAAGTATATGTGAAAGTAACATTGCGACTTTTATTCTCTGAAAGAACTAATTCATACTGGATGCGGGAATCTTATCCTTCATATTGGATGGAATGGATTTAAAATAGGATTATGGATAAGAATAATGGTTTAAACTAATAACTTTGCAAATACACTTCAACGATCAATGCACTCATTATGTAACATATTTGAAGAATACGTAGGGACTGAATCAAAGTCAAAGACTTAAACCATTGAGAAGAAACTTCTGCGAAATATATTGATGGTGATAGTTATAACTGGGTTTTTGGATACTGTGCAAGCATTGCCAAAATTACATAACTGCTAAAAACACCAGATGATTTGGAAAACGATAAATATCGAAGCGAAGTTCACCGTGAAGATGGAATAAACAAAGTTGAATTTTTAATAAATTTCAGAGGATTCGAACCCGGAGACATGGGGATGCTAAAATGGAACAATAACCGACAGGACACCAAGCAAATTATATCGAACCCCGGTCTTCCACCTAAAAAGCTGGGATTGCAGTCTACCAAGAACTAAGTTTGTTATAAACTAAAGAATTCCTAGTAGTAGTTGAGCCATGTACTGTGAATGCAAGTATTACCAAAAAAATACGTAGAATTATTAGGATGGAAAGCAAAATTTTGGCAGAGCGAGAAAGTGATGGCAAGAATTGTTTTAAGGAAAACCAAGAAAATGGCCTTATAGATGTAGAGAAGAAGAAAACGTCATTATTTTCTTATGCACATTTTGTTTTTCGTTTTATTTAAATACCTGACAACTAAGACAAAGCAAAGAAAAATGTTTATCACATATGAAGATGGTGTCAGATAATATCAGACAGCAAAGGAAAGCTTAGGTTACAAGTTCAAGCAAATTAACAGATATTCAAGTATAATTTGCAATATGTTCACTTATGAACTTCTCAATCCTTTCATTTATCCAGTTAATACATAATCTCTATTCATCTGTAGGCGTAAACTCTAATGCGTATTCATACGCATGCATTAGCCGCGTGGAATATGGAGACTTGCGTAGAAGTAGTGCGTAATGAATTCGAAGTAATAAGGTCACGAAGACAAAGGTCACCGTCATTGCTAGTGCTCTGCCTTGCGGTAGGTCCGTCTTTTAACATGCAAACTCTCTCAGTACCTTTTACCTGGACATGGCCAGAGCACTTCATACTTGCGAAATTGGCTGAATCCTTTTAAGAATTTGAGTTCTTCTTATATCAATAGTTAAAAATAAAATCCCATGGCCATACCCAATTTAGAACAAAGAATATTCCTTATGCACCTTATTCACTTAGATGATAACTTACATAATATAATTTACTTTATACTATATCATAACATAACTTTATCCATAAGTTATACAATAGTATAACCATTATCCTACCAAATCTTAATTTTCTTTTGAAGTTTCCTGTCGTTCTACTGTTAAATAAAAATACTTCCCATTATGGCATAACTTTATATACCTGAATCTCAAATAGTACATAATTTGTTTTTAGCTCCCCACCTTCCTCCAACACTTAGAAAGTAAAGTTTACTATTGCAAGATTTGCTGTTTACGCTAACGCTATAAACTCTATGTAGCCGTAATTTATAGGCGATCTTTAGTAAAAAAACGAAAAAAAGCAAATTATCTATAACATTTTCATTTATAACTGCGATAAAAATTTACTAATTTACAACTCGAAATAACGATATTTAATTTATTATTTACGGCAAAGACTATAAATCACTGATTGAAACACTATTCTGAATTCATTTTAACATATACATCTCTCCAATCATTTTCCATACTGTAATTTCATTCAAGAATTTGTTTCCAAGATATATTTCCTTGAAACAATTTTATCCTAACCTAGATCCTAACTTACATCAGGGATGAAGTTGACTTACCTCTGGTGTAACTGACAGAAAATTTGAGTTTTCCACGTGCAATATTAAAGAGAAATACTTCTCACTTTCCTCTTAATACAACGACATTTTTACGAGCTAAAATTATGAAAACAGGTTCATAACCTAATACAGGTTAAGTCCTCCAGAACCTCATAATCTTATCGATGTAGTCCGAAAATTGGTCAAAACATAGAAAGCAGGTTAAATTGCTATCATAAATTCGGTTCCGTTGATGTCCTCTAATCTATAGAACGGTCCCTTCCCATAAACAACTAGTAATGACATCATTGGCACCTGACTTCAAAACTTCGATCCTCTGGATACAGGACGTAGTTTCACTTTCCGCTTACGATTTAGAACCTTTTCCGTAGTTCTAATGCTCGATCTGCCTCACATACTCGAGTGTAAGCCGATCCGAATATAAGCCGAGGCACATAATCTTATCACAAAAAAACTAGGAAAACTAATTGACTCGAGTATAAGCCTAGAGTCGAAAATGCAGCAGCTACTGGTAAATTTCAAATTAATAATAGATACCAGTAAAATTACAATAATTGAGGCATCAGTAGGTTAGTAGGAGAAAGAAAGAATTGTTAATTGAGCAAGTGATGAATCTACAAGCTGATTTCCATCTACGGCAGAATTTGTTTTACCGTAGAACATGTAGATGTAACCCTCACTCGAGTATAAGCCGAGGGGGGCTTTTACAGCATAAAAAATGTGCTGAAAAACTCGGTTTATACGCGGGTATATACGGTGCCTTCCTTGATACGCTTTTCACTCGGTGCTATCACGATCGTGAGGTTTCCATGGGGCGGTGAACGGGTTAGCCCCACTCCCTTCGAAACCCGGCGTGAAGCACGACCAATTGAGTTGAGTCCCGTTTACGGCTTTACTCAAATTGATAATTGGACCACTCATAAAAAGGGCAAAGTACTCGAGCTGGTTAGCCATTGCCTTCCTCAACGGCGTCTTTAATGTGACACCATAAATTTGAATGGACGCCTCACCTTCAAACGGATTCCTCTGTCTCATTGAAGTACTTTCAGAGTGTTCCTTAAAATTATCTAATTCATACTAACCAGGAACAAATCGATCGCAGTAGATGCTCAAGTATAAGAAGAGTAAATTCGCAAAGTTATAAACAATTTTCTACATTGATCTTGGGCATAATTTCTGTAACACGACATCTATTCCAAATCTACTAGAAATAATGCTTATTTCCTACCAATGTACAGAATGCTAAGGGATGCCAACACAATATGCAAGGAAGTACACATTCATAATATCTCAAGTGAACGCTTTAAAAATATATCCAATTAGAATAATAAGTTAACTATTCCATCATAAGATAATAATATATTGAAATCTTTCACATCCTTTGCAATTTAGGATTTTATTTATGCATGCAATATGCATTGTATTTTTATATTTTTATTTGTATTATATCTAAGGGTGCATGGATAGCAATTATGATATTTATAATATTTGTATATGCAAATGTAAATGTGTATATATACTAAATGTATTTCAATAAAAATACATAAATATGTTATTTTATGTAAATTAATTATGTAATTATTATTAACAATTTTAATAATGTGCAATCTTTGTAACTGGACTCTGCCAGTTATGAATGAATAAATAAATAAATTGACATGGACGATATTAGTAATAAATCATATTATTTATATTAAAATGAACACACGTATATAATTGCTATACAATCAAAAACGAAGATATAGGCATAAAGCAATGAAAATAGTATAAGATCTAAAGGCGTAGGACGTATAAAAAGTAAATAGAATAACCTTCGATCATTTCTGTAGTTATGCATATTATGAAGTGCAAACTAAGAAGAGGTAAAATAAGAAAAACGTTAACTTAAATTTATTTTAAGAAAATCCATTCCCACTCGGTACTGAAATCCAGGTTATTTTTTACATATTTTTAATGCTCCCCGAAGAAGTCGGGCCAAACACAGTTTCACCGTGGATTCTCATTTAAAAATCGAAAGAGTATTCACCGAAAATATTACGGTCCTCCAACAAGAATTGCATCGTTATAAGATCCAAATATATGTACTTGTATTCTTGAACTTTTACCGACGCTAAATTTACACATCTTCTCACGTACTTAAACCACTACATGTGTAATATATCCCTCCAGTATTCAAACTAATGAAATATAGCGTTTTGTGATCTTCCATCGCGAGTCAGCTAACATCCAAACGTAGCGAAATGATTAACTGACAAAAGCGCTGCACGCTTAAATATGTAACCCAGGAGAAATTCTAGGAAATAGCTCACAGATAATTAGCTCACGCTGGTACTGAAATATTGATTCCGTCCATGAAAACGTCCTACTTCTGATTCCACGAATTTTAAGGTCCAAAAAACGCATCACTAAAGATTTGCCTCAGCTCGCCTCTTGTCTTTCACATTACGTCATTATCTACAACAGCCTTCGACCTTGTAACTAATGGTTCATTAGTTTAGGAATACGTTGAGTAAAAAGATGGAACTCTCGGAAAACTGATGATAGCATCTACTTTTCGCTTTCCACGTGGCTTAAAAAGCTAAAGATCATATATCTTATATAAATAGTTCGTGTTATCACAAGTTGAAAAAGTAGCTTTGTAGTTAGCGCTCCAACCCAAGCTGCTGGGTCCCTACCAATCAGAATTGTATGATCAAGAAATAGCTAAGTTTGTGTCCAATTTTCCCGATAATGATTACCGGCAGGAAGAATATGCCTTAAAAACCAGTACCAAAATTAGCGTCAAAATCATCATTACCAATCATGAGCCTCTCCCATAAGTGAAGGGAATAAAGCTATGAAGAAAAAACCTAAAGATTCACTCTCTTCATTTTTATGAAGTTGGTAAAACACCTCCTAAATGTGGTACTAGATGGTCAAGTTCATTCATTTACTTACGTACTTAAACATCACTTATTTCAACCTGATTGAATCTAACGGATAGAATCTATTATTTATAGACTGGGCCTTATTAATTCTGGCACCGTATGATGATGGTTATAGGGTAGTATATTTTACAGCATATCTCTATTTCGCCTTTGGAAATAACAGATACGACTGTAATGCTACCTACTCTTTATACTATAATGCATTTGGTTTAAAGCATAAAAAAGTTGCAGTGGCTACATTGCGTTACTTTTCTCTGTATCCCTTGACACTGTAAACTATTTCCTGCCTTAACTCTTCTATCCAGGGTCGGATTTACTGCAAAGCGCTTCAGGCACAAGCTGAGGGCCTCGTCCTTAGGGAGACTCAGAGGATGACCTCAATGAAGACTGCTCTGAGGCAGAGCATCGAACCGAGCCGAAAGCCAAATCCAAAGAAAAAGTTATTTTTGCGGAGTTAAAACCAAAACAATATACACTCTTCGACCGAACTGAAACCATCAATTTTGCATTAAATTTTGGTTCCATTTACTTGAGCTCAAAAGCATGAAGTCATACTAATTATGTTCCACAACAATTTCCCTGAAATGAATGCGTTACATTTATATTAATTTTAACTAATAATTTGACGAATATTTCTTCGATATCAGAACTTTATTCTAAAACTTCATTCGACCTTATGCAACTGAAAAATCTGCAAATAATTAAATAACTTTCGAAGGGTTTTTTAATTTACCGCTTAGAACCGATTCAATTATGGCAGGCGGAACAAAACCGGAAAACCCGATATTTGGAATTTTCATCGGTAATCCCGGAACAAAAAGTATTACCACTTATACTCTATTCATAGAAACTCTCAATAAGGCATGTTTCAGGAAATAACGGATAATTCTTCCGGATAGGTAAAATGATGAGCGAGAATACTAAAGAAAGTATGGGAAGGATAATCAGCCATCAATCAGATAATCAGCCTTAGAGCCTGATGGTCGGTATTATGCAAGAGTAAGGTCAAGAAAAGATTGATTGAAGAAGTTAGAAAATACAAATGAGGCATACACATGAAGAGGTAAAGGGAATAAGTAGATAATTCTAGAACACATGATCTACCCATTGAGGAAATTGAACTAAATCAGAGGCAGATAATTTATATTCTCGTATTTTACACATCTTTTTGATGGAATCTTTTTATTAGTCATCAAAACAGACTGACAAGACTGGGACTCGAACCAAGATCTTACACCTTCCGGGAAGATACTTGTGGGTGTTTGTGTTTGTCGTGTTTGTGTTGTCAGTAATTATTAAAACGGATATAATTGGGGAAACCTGTTTCCATTAAAAGAGAGGATTTTTATAATTGCTATTTACACGAGTATATTTGAACCCCTGAGGCCACGGTTGAAGTTTTGATGATAATATTAATCGCCTTTATTTAAGCAAGATTGATATGAAAGGTCTTTTCTTTATTCTAACCCAATGACATCAATCATAGAATTATAATTAAATTAAAGAAAATAGCATGAGAAACAATTAGAAGAATTGTAGATGTAAAAATCTAAAAGGTTCTTAGGGAAAAAATCCACTGTAGGAAAACACCCACGAAGAAGGGGGTGTGAAAAACCCGCGCAAACCTAGCGATAATAATAACTAAAAGATAAGAAAAAGAACATGACAAAATATAGAAATAAAATACCAGTAAGTACTTGCATGCGATACATAAATAAGAATCCGTTAAGATTAAAAGAAATGATAGCCATATATATAATAACATAAAACAAAAAAAGAAAAAATTACCTGGATTTTCATCCATTAGGTACAATATAAGACAAAAATACATATTATAAAAAACGTTTGATGATAATAGAACCTTTTGCGTAGCGAAATCCGGTTGATAAATATCCGCGAGCTCACCCGCATATCGACGGGAATCCATCGGCTTGTGACATCCGCTTCTTCTTTAACAAATACCGTTCAAAGAGAATATCCCGGGAGAGGGCGTCCTAATCATTATCCGCCTAACAACGCCCGGCGCATCTCCGATATGGAGGTTGACAAAGCGACTCGCGTTACCGCGGGGCTACTAATTGCCGAATCCGAGGCCTTATTATTTGATTTCCAATTACGCCAACGTCACGCGTTTTTCACGCCGAATTTAGGCCGCAGCGGGAGGACGCTGAGGTTGCCGAGACGGACTTTTTGACGTGGATTTCGGGCGAAATTAACGCGGGCAACGGTGCTAATGCGTCGGCGGGGATACCACCCTTTCCACCGGGTTCCGCAATGTGCGAAGAGAAAGCGGATTTCTAGCGCCCGAATCGCTTCCTTCTTTCGAGGTTTCCAAGGAATTTTCGGAAAGTAAGCCTTACTACGCCTCGTTCGCTGGTCCATTGTTTCGGAGAGATCTGGAACCGCATTTCGATTATCGGAGGTAAGGGTGGAATAAAAAGATGCTAGGCCAAGGATGGAGAATCTATGGCATAGGAGTCCAAGGTGGGGTAACAGGAAAATTCTTCGAAAACGGATTATTCGTAAGCAAATTCTACGAATATGAACTCTCCGAAGAATCGGCTCTTCGAACGATAAATTATTCGAAAAATGTCACGAAAATAATTCCATATGCAATTTCCACACCCAATGCAACCTTCAAGGAGATTCATAAATTTACCGCATACATTTCAACACAAACCAGTTCTTAAAAAAAATTGGATGACTTCAGTTTCATTAGAGTAGTCTATTTCGAAGTCGAAGAATTTATTTTTTCAAGCCAAAAATATCACCAAATCCAAAAAAAGAAGCCTTCCAAATAGTTATTGATGAATCATTAGAAATGTAGTTCTGAAGAAAATAAAGTCGTTAAGCCACCCCCTAAGTGCACGAATAGTCAGGGGTTAGATTTGAAGAGATAAGAACGATCCCCTAAACCATAACAGAACTTTTGAGAAAATATAGTCATAAAATGCTTGGAAACCAGTTCTGGAAAACCCTAAGCATAACGTAACAAATGAACCAAATAATTTGAGTTAACTTAACGGAAAATGTCGTAAAATTTCAAAAGAAAAATTAAATGTAGGCCTTTCGGTTGTGCGACATAATGAGTAGAAAGCTCTCGTCTGTGAGTGAATAAATCCAATCCAGATTTCAAGAAGCAACAAGGCTAAATGATTTTAATATACTTGAAATAATGTGGACGTGACACGAGCTACCGTTAAATTAAATTAATTTCGTAAAAGTGATGGTATCGGTGACAGAAAATGTGTAATAAATAACAGTAATTTAGATTAAACTGGTGTTTACACCCCCTGCCACACGCCGAAAGGCGGCTTGTAGGGTATTAATGTAGATGTAGATGTATGCAGCGAATATTTTTTCCTAAGCTTTTCTTAGGTTTTTTTACATCCGCAATCCCTTCTCACATTTTCTTCTATTTTCCTCTAAGTTTCATTGATACATGTAATATACTTATAATAATGTAACAGCTTAACTACAGGTTAGATGGAAGAGGAGACTTTTTAGTCTCAATCTCGCCCAATAAAGACCCTAATAATAATAATAATAATAATAATAATAATAATGTAGATGTAGATTTTAGTGAAAGTGAAAGTCTTTCTCCCGTGATGCATCCCAAGCGAATAAATTGATCAAACCATTTGTTGGACCCGTGCTGAGAATCTGAACATACTTTGAAAAACAGAAAATATGAATTATAATTATAACTCAGTTACCTTAAAATAACTAAGGTATGCATTACATCATTTACATGGCGATGCTTTATCGACAAGCCGTTGAGGCGGTACTAAAATAAACAGATAGTTATCAGCAATACTTTCATACAAGCAACTTCTTTGTTTACGTCCGGTTGCGTGGAGAATCAAACGCTCAAAAAAAAGCGAAAGGAATGCATCGGGAAGCAGTAAGGAAGATCGATGGTCGTGAATGAGTCACCGAGATGACAAACAAGAGCAAGGACCTTGAGGAATTACCTCGAATCTCGCCTAATGAGCACTTCCTCCAGAGAGGGACTATTTCAGCCTACGCATTCATCCCTAGCACGCGTCATTTGTTATTATTAGACGCTTATTTACTGCTGTTTGCTGGCAGTCTGCTGTCGTTTGGTTTTCCACCCACTCTCATTGTCCGCTCTCGATGTCTGCAGAGGAATTCCAAGAATCGACAACAAGATCTACTCTGCGATGAAATAATCGGAATCTCAAACACAAACACATATTTTCGAATAAGCAGTACTTTTATGAAACATTTGGCAGGAAGTCAGGGCTATAAGTCGATATCAGCACACATACCGACCGATGAGGCATACTATTTTATACTGACTGTAAATTTTTAAGTAATGCATATGAGTGCAAAATATATACCTGTGTCATTTAAATTTAATAAATATTGAAAGTATAGCTAAGGAATACTGATATATAATTATCTACTATCAAATATAATCGATAAAATGCACTGAAAACCAACATAAAGCATTATCATTGCATGAATTCCAAATTTTTCCAAGATATAATCCTAACCCTATCGCACTCGAAATAGTTCATAGCGGTAAATAAGAAGATAGATTTTTAATAACGTGATGAAATTTTGATTAAGTCCAGACGACTTGTTGGTAGCAAACCCTTGAGCGAGCTTTCAGCATACCTAAAATATACCACGTTGTATTTCTGGCCATGAATACAGAAAGAATAGCTAAATATCTAACTCCAATGTAATGAATATCTAAATATCCACTAAATGCCAAAATGAGGAGACAAGTATGGCATGGTATTTATGTTCTATACTCACAATAATATTCTTATTGATGAAAAATTACCTAATGCGAACTATAACGAAATTATTAATACTCCCTGCCCTAGCATACTAGTTAACAATCAATGACGATTTTGTAAAATTGAGAAAATCCAAGGAATCCATAACATGATTTTTTTTCGATTTAACTCTCAGATATTCAATATTTAAAAACATAATATCTCTGCCTTGCTTGAACCATATAATTCCTCTAAAAATGTTTCCAAATATATTCATAACTAATAGGCATATCTTTGTAAGGTTTTTTTTCCAGCATAGCTAATGTAATCATAGATAAGTTCATTGGTTTAGGTTCACCGTGACTTGAAACCGCTAAATACTTAATTTAAATTACATTACAAGGAAATAATTGTAAGGACGAATAGCTACTTCTGGTCATATTTTCCACGGAGTATTAGAAAAACTAATATCAATTAAAAGTAGATAGGAATGTTTATTTTTGAACCTCCTCCACATACCACTGGCGGTGCCCAGGGTCAGTATGTAAATGCAAGAATTGCTAGCACTGCAAAATCATCAATGTGCATCAAGATCACCTTTTCACCCAACTTGTATCCACCAACGCTTTAATTCGCACACTGGTTTGCCGTCAGAAAGAATTTGGTACGCCTTATCATATACGAGAATCGATTTTCTAATTAGATATTCATTATTTTTCGAGATACTCATCCGTTGAATGGATTCAGGTTGGATATCAAACTTTCTTATTCAATTGTTCTATTTAGTTATGTATCTGATCAGAACCAAAATGCACATGATTTAGTTTCTCTTGCGGTAAGTGTGCCGTGGAAATTATCATTGTCTCTGACGATCAGCTCTTAAAAACACCATTCACAAAAACATCTAACGTAAGGTATCTGCCCGGAGAATATGTTCTCAATGAAACCTTGCAGATGTCATCGAGGAAGTTGCTTTAACAACCGCAAGTCTTTAGACCCTCCGGAGTAAATACACCATCCTCCGACCTCTGCAAGAATAAAGCACGGATGTCCATGGTGTGGTTGGCTTCGGACTGCGGTTCGGCCAACCGCTTTATGACTATCGGAGATGCCTAAACTGAGGCCATTCAAAATGTGGTTCTTGTGCCGCAAATGGTGGCACGGGCCTCACAAAGCGGTCGGCGAAGCGGATTAAGTAGACATGAATGCAATGATACCTCTTAGAGGGGGCTAAGTGGGGTCCTCATGAAGTCGCTATGACGCGCATTACCCAATCGGGGCACTTCGATGGGTTATTCAATGAGAATTCATTGGGTGTTGTACAACAATCGTTGTAGGAGAGTAATGCCCAAACAGAACAATTTCTATATTCGCTCACTGAATTTTCAACTATATCCAGGCCATGTACCTAAGGTTCGAAAATGCGAGGGAACCAAGCATCGCTCGGAGCAATATTTTGGGGGCAAAGGTCTGGATTCGCAATGGAGCATTAATGCAATTTATGCAATGCAACTATTATGTTGACAGTCGATTAAAATTAGAGACTACATCCAGTTAAGAAAGTGTGTAAAAATGTGAAGTATAAATGTTTTTAACAATAAGAGAATTATTAATTGACCGAGAAAATAACTTAATGCAAAAAACAAGAACTAAATTCATGACTGCGTCCTTAGTAACAAATTTACAAATTCCACATTTCAAATACACACAAGTTGACCGGATCAGTAATGATGATGGCGCAATTTACTCCGAAACCGGTCAACTAGTGTGTATCTGTACTGTGGAATTCGTACAAGTTTTGTTAGTAAATATTCTTTTTTTTAATTAATTTCCACCTAGTATCGCGGGATGTAATTCATAATAAGTTAATGACTCAGAGATTGGTTTATGGAAGATAATAGTGCATTTATAGGGAAATAATTTTGAGATATAAGTTTAAGAAAACTGATTGGACAACTTTCTTAAAAATATATGGTATTTTTAAACTATCATCTGTTAGATATTAGAATCTCTAAGAAGATCGTAATTAAATTGTATCTGAAATCAACTTCTCCTAATAAATTCCAGCAGGAATGAATTACTATGAGTTTCAACTTTCCACTGGCATTCTTATGAGGAGATGGTATACAACTTTGAAACTGTTACTGAAGCTGCCAGTATATCAGCTATGTTGCAGACTTTCTAACTTCCTTTAAGAATTAAGAAAAAAAGAAAATTAATTCAAAAAGAAAATTAGTATAATTTGACTTAAAAAGTGAATGGTGGTCAAATTGTTAACGTATGAGGATCGGTAGAGAATTTTGTAAACGATGAGTAAAGTTTTAATTCCGCCACAAACACAAACGATTAAAGAGAAAGAAATCACAGCGTAAAAACTGAAATAGCGAACATAAGAGCTCGTAAGTAAATATTTTCTACTTCAGATTTTAATCTGCATGATCAAAATTAATGTATTTAAGATCTGAGACCAAAGACCTATTCCAGCTGAAAATAAGTTGCATCTTTGAGCCAAAACCAGATTCTTTACTCAGAGTACTCTACAAATTTACAGATTCTATAATGAGTTTAATAAAAGTTGGGGAAAGATTTCCAGAAACTTGAAAAATCCTTATCTTGAAGTTTTCAAAGCATTGAGTGATAATTTCACTCATTTGATCTCTCAGCTTAGTTGAGGCATTTCTCTTTGGTAAATTATGAGTAAAAGCATATTTATGTTAACATCAGATTTCTGACACAAATTGCAGTCTCTTCAGATATTTAGAATCTTTTCAGAGTGATAGACCGCCCAAAGAGTTCGATTCAGATATCGTTCTGAAACCCTCTTCGATAAATACAACGCACATTCACGGAATTTTCCTCTAGAGGAAACGACCGGAGGTTAAATTTTGTAGGAGGGGACTAATACTCGTGACTCTCTGATCCAGATGACATTAGGGAAATTAAACTACATGTACTAATGCAAAAAACTCATTATCAGAGACTTTAAATAAAAATAAACAGGCTTTCCTCCGTAAGACTTTTCTATTACATTATTGAAATAGGGAATGTATTGCAAGCAAATATTAGTTTTCAATGACGATGTTACAATGCAAAGTATTTCATTTTTCTGTGAGAAATATGTTAACGCGATGGCATCGTAAATAATCTAAACAGGTTTCATAAAATTACCCGAGGAAAAAAATAAGGATTAAGTTCTCAAGAAAAACCTACGCACTCTATTACCAAACATTTCTTTATAATGATACCTCTGTTTTGAGGTATTAAAAGATGTTTACATTGTTTGAATGAAACGAAATATTGTATACTAAGCTCACTAAAATGCCACCTATATTATTGAAAAAAAACAAACATTTACTGTTTCAAGTTCCTCCTTCACATTTTAACTATGTTCAACTGTAAGAAAAATAAATACTTACACCCAAATATCTTAATGCCATAAAAATAAATATAAGTAATTAAAACCTCATCTTAGGAAGTCACTCGGGCAGATAGTATGCTAAATATACATCATATAGCACATAATCTCTATAAAACTAGACTTATCCATAACATACTAACGTTTCTTCTTCAAATAGAATAAAATTCACAACTTAAACCGCAGACGTTACTGATTTGGCTATAAGAAACCATCAGAATAACATACGGTAATACTAAAAATAGAATGATCAAATTCCTGCAATCATGAGTTCGATCCAAGGATTTTTCCGATTAGAATGCATCGAACCGATTTTCGAAAACAAATTTGAAGCACTTCCCACAAAAGATAGATGACTGGTTCTTAAGATATGGATGTTGATTTAGCTATGAAAATGGCATGGATGACTTCCAAAATGATCCCAGCTTCGATGCCAGGCCACTATAAATTCTCCTCCTTCATAAATAAATGGGGAAACTGAAAATAGGGAACGTCCTATCTTGGAATAAATGTGGAGATCTATTTTTGGGGCTTCGATATCCTTTTAGAAATAGTACCTTTATTTAATGAATATATTAATAAAAATAAATTAATAAAAATAAATTAATAAATCGTTATGTATCAGGGCTTTAAAAACACGCATTTCCTGCATTGATTATACATATAATTCCATAAATTAATTACCATCTCTATATATATAGTATTTAGATGCAGCAATATGGATATGATATATCAGTAAGATAGAAAAGAACAATATCAATAAAATTACTATACCGAAGTGGGCTACACGAAATTATGATCTCGATGAAGAATTGTTAGAGTGAATCCTGAACTACAGTAGAACCCCGGTTATCCGGACGAATTCAGGCACATAGGCGTCCGGATTAGCGGGGTTTCCGGATTAGCGAGGTTTTCCAAAAATAACCTAAAAAACATTTTAACCCAAAAATTATATTGTATAGATAATGCATGCATGCCCTGCTGCAACTGAAAATGTATTGTCTTTCGAAATTAGTTAGTATCGCACATATTAAGCATTTTCTCTAATGGAAAAATGCTGTCTCAGAAAAGTATTACAACTTAGATGTGTTATCACAATAAACGAAATACTTCGCTCTCCATCAAATCATTGCAGCCAATGGAGAAATTTTTCAAACAGTCTGTCCACCTCTCGTTAGTTGTTACTAATATGCGTATTTATATGTTCACAAGAAGAAGTTGCGGGTTTGCATAACTCCCAATGGACCGTCCGGATTACCGAGGGTTCCGGATTAGCGAGTGTCCGGATTACCGGGGTTCTACTGTATATGAAATTTTAGAAGAGTATTCTCTTCGAAAGCGGAAATTATAAGCAGAAATTTATCTAAAAAAATTATCGTTAATTTATATTAACATGTCTGAATGTACTCAACACAATGATTAATTATCTAACTAAATTTATAAATTATAATATTCTTAAGCAATATGCTTCAAATAACTAGAGTCGAATATCAAATTCTCCTTTTTCAAACGATTTTAAGTCAAATAAACATAGAGAAAATATATTCCTAGCATTAAATTTCTATTGAGAGAGATAGTATATCAACATCAAAATAGCATAGTCATATAGCTTAAATACGACAATTTCTAAGCGTTGGAAAGTGCCTTCCCTCGCTCTTAACAAATTTTCTACGTATTCATTTTACGAACACGAATTGAAATTCAAACTTATATCATCTGATTGTGAGATTTTTCGGCCTCGGGGCTTAGAGTTAGGGAAAAATTGTAAAAATAGACAGGCAGCTCTCAAATTTCTGAGTCAAACGTAACCTTAAATCATAACTTAGATGTACTATATTTCTGGAATAGTATATCTTTCTCAAATAAATAAAATCCTAAGTACAGCATAAAGACTTACAACATAGGTGACTTAGATGTGGAAACCTCACATGAGAAGCTGCGTGATTTTTTACTATTTAACTTTGTAGAACAAACGTAATTTGGCGAGCCGCCATTTTGTGTCACTGCTGACGGTCGACTTATCCGAATGAGAACCCTCCGCAGTTTTAAACTTCGACAAGCGTAAAAATTATCTTCGGGCATCACAATTTCGCTCCGGGCATAAAGCCCGCGGAACGAGATCAGCCACTTATTCCCACAAAAATAAATTATTCCCGCAGACAAAAGAGCGGCGAAATCGGAGGACGCGTTCATCTGGAAAGTAACCAGTCAACAACCAGATGTTTCAGAGGACGGGTCATTACGATTACGACTTTATTTTACGTTTTTGCTCGATGAATTAACTCGGGCCCTAAAACCTGAGTCGTTGGAGGACCCCTTTGGGTCGTAAACCCATGGAGAGGATTATAAACTGGTTGCTCAGTATCAAACCCTGCGGACGTCATGTCGTATATTACGGACGTCTGATAAAACATCGGACGGCGTCTTCGCTCGGTCAAAGGACGTGAATTCGCCATCGAGGTTCGATACACACGTTCCCTTAGCGTTTTGTTTGACGACGTTTAGTGCCGACGTAAAAATTGGCGAATAAGTTACATTGTTTCCTATGTTTAATACTGTCGTATCGACATCTTTTCCACCACGTTTGAAGACCTACGTTAAACTGCCATTATCCCTCCTTCGCTATACATAGCATGAACTGTAATCAAAGCAAGAGGTACCTTTTCAGTTCCATCTTTTGCTTTTACGGGAGTCAGCGTTATCTGATTCCTAAAATACTCCGAAAGCTATGAAAGAATGGGCACATTAAGACATTGGGCAAATGTTGTGAATATTTGAAAGTGAAAGTATGATTACTGAAATCACATACAGAACTCGAAACAATATATTACCAATATTTCAATATGCCTACCTAACTTCGTACTTAAACTTCTAAATGATAAACCATTTTAAGGACTTAAGAATGATTTATAGGAACCAAATACAAGGAAAAAATAAAACTTAAGTATTTCCTAATATGTTCAATAATAGTTTGATCATGACGAGTGAAATCTGGTGGAACGCCATACTTAAAAATAAAATTCTCCATGAAACATATATTTATTGTCAACAGGTTATATAAACATTTTTTTAAGTTTATTTTTAAGAAAGAAGTTCCACCATATTTAAAAAAATACTTAATATAAATCGCAGATATTTTTTATTCATTCTGGTTTATCTAGTAATTTTTTAGAGAATTGTTTATTTCTTCAATCAATATCTTCTATAGTCCACGCAGCACAAATTTATACCCTGATATGCACAGAATATGTTGATAGGTTTTTGTTTATAACCCTTTAACTTTCAGTCAATCTCTGTACCTTAAAATTCCTTGGTGTACGCCCTTATGTGCAAAAATACCTAAACCCTTTCCCTCTGTATCTAATTTTCTTTCCAGGGCTTTTGGCAAATTTAGCCCCTTCTCATTGTTTATATTTCCTTGCAAAGAAAATAATTTTCTGTATAACCTCAGGGCAATCTCAAAAATAAAAATCTTTATTTACAAAAGACTTTTTTTCAGCGTTCGAAAATGTGCCGATTAAAATTGTTATCGATGATGGTAAATATATGTAGAGCAAAGGAAACTTAATATAATAAATAAACATCAAATTTACTGGAAATAAATTACTGTAAGACTATATTATACAACTATACTATTTCGACATATTATTTTTTAGCTAATTCAAAGCGGTGTTTTTTGTAATTCATATATGTATTGCATATTTATTTTTGTACTTATTTATTTAGTATTATTTTTATGCATGATTATATTGTATTTAGTTGGGTTTATTGTATTGATGCATAGTAATATTTTAAAAATATAATTGTTATATAAGTTAACGTCGCCACCAGTCCTCACTGCGGTGGTTTTGTACAATAAATAAATAAATAAAATACCACTTTAGTAATGGCGAACTGCAATCAAATATAAAGATTTCCTAACAGAAGAGAAACCGATCAAAGACAGACTTCGACTGGTCTTAGCGGGTACAATGGTACACAAAGGAACCTTACTCCCTTAAATTTCAGAAAAGGAATCACAGAATAATTCGAAGAGAAATCATCGTAAAGATCGCAAATGCTCAGAGGAAACGCATACGTGTCTCGAGGCCGGATATGTAGGCCTGTAAGTTACATGAGCGATCAAATTGACTGACATTATTCCGCAAACGCACTTTCTCGGGAAGGCATTTGTAGGTTACGGATCAACACAATTTTCGATCCACTTTTCAGCGGACAATAATTATTACAGGTGAAACTGCAAACCACTCCCCGGACACTTCCGACTGCAGCGTTTATCGGATTCTTCTCGAAGGAGCTGCCAACAAAGAGGAGAAAGCGGCGGAGGATTGTTGAAGAAACTAGACTACCTGAGGCAATCTCTTTTCCTCCAGAAGAGCTTACGCGGTGTTCGAGTAGCAACGACGAGGTGTCCAATGAATAAAGAAATACATCTTCAGGGAAGGGAAGCAGATTTTGAGTGCCTTAGACAAAATCCTTTTTAGACTCTTTATATTTGTGCTAATTTTCAAGTATTTGTCTTTGCTTTTAGATATATATGAAACGGATAAATATACACTAACACGCTACACCACTACTTCACAAGCGGTGTGCCCAAAGTTAGTTACTGGTGTTCCGCATAATGTCCGAAAGTATGAAACTCACTTTTAGCTCCCTTGGAGCTTTATTTTATAATAATAATAAAGGACTTTTTTCAGGGCGGGATTGAGACTATAAAGTCTCTTCTTACATCTAACCCATCGTCACGTTAGATACGAAAGAAAAAGATATATTGTAAAAGCACACAGAAGAAAACTAATTTGTGGATTAAACAAACCTAAGCGTAGAGCTTGGGCAAAACATTTCCACTGCAGAAAAAATATCTCAATAAGAGGGCGGATGTGGAAAATCCGCGAAGCCTACAGATAGGAGACTAAATTTAGTGATGAAAACAGATTAAACGAAATGTGAAAGACAAGAAGACAAACCAATAATATCATACAAAAAAGAGAACAAATTATTTATACGTTTACATGCAAGTAAATAAAAATAAACTGATATATAAACTAGTAAATATACAATTAATCAAAATTGATTTTATGAGATAACCTTACGTATAAGATAATTATCTTTCGAATGTAATAAAACTGTTCACTCGTTCAGTAGTGTTCCATACTTAATCAATATGGATTAAATCTCCTTTATATATTAAGTATAATAAGTTTCTGTTTAATTCTTCAATCGCCTCAAGATTTCCATTCGTCCTGAAGTATCTGATTAAAGATCTTTGTCGTAGCAATTCTTTGGAAATCATATTGCCTTCATCTGCCCCTTTTTCCAATTCACGAACATAACGCATTTCAACAGGGTCCAATTAACTACACTCACAGGCATAGCTAACGCAAAGTATCATCGCTTATTTAATGTGTAATTTCTCGAGATAAAGATAAAAATCATTTCTTCCAAAATGGAGCTCTTTTAAATGTTAGTCAGAGGAGGAACAATTCTTATGATTTTCTGAAAAAGAGATTGAAGCAAGTGCACTTGAAAGGTACCCACCAGTTTTAGGCAAAAAATGGCAAATGGAAATCAAATTTGTGAAAAACTGCACATCATATTTTATACCAGTTTATTTTGCGGCGTCTATAAGTCAAATCTACCTTCTCCTGTACAAACTAATGGTTGGATGTTGATTTTGATGCTATCCATACCGCTAAATTTCTTTAATATTCATGCAAATATTTTCTTGTCTACCGATACACGATATAATTTCGACAAAAAGAACGTATTTATACGAAAACTGCAAGATACGACTGGATTTTTCGCATCAGTGCTCCACTTAATTGTATTGACTTTCCGCATCATAAAGATTCATATCCGTGAAATGTCTTGCAATTTGTTAAATAAGAATTTAAAGCCAATAAATAATTAAAAAATTACTTCGTAAAGCATATTAAAATCCTATACAAGTGGACGAGTTACTTTCTTATGTTCTCTATTTTGAACTTAGATTACTTCTATTCTTATAGCTCTCCTTGATGATTTATGAAAAGGTTGAATAGATTTTTATTTCGCAAAACATAAGACTTTTTGTCTAATAAACGCCCTGCTAAATATTTTAACTGGAATGAAACTGTGAAATACAAAATCAAAGATCGTACAATCTTCTTGTCATCGTAGATCAGTCTCTCGTTCGATGGATAAATTGAAAATTATGGTTGAATTATTACCCAAATTGCCACTAATTTATGAGAATCGAAGTCAATTGCTCCAAATTTAGTTTTCGCTTCACTGAGAAATATTTAAATAGCCCTAGGGCCGGAAATAGCCGCTACAAACAGAATATAGTTACACAGGTCCATATCATTTAGGACAATAAATCTCAATCCTTTACGGAGAAAATAAAATCTGTTGGCCCTGGGATTTTTTTCTAAAGTTCCCGGAAAGTTTATTCATGCTTATTTATTTTGAACACATAGCTAGGCCCAATGTATACCTTGAAATGATACCATCCTGTTCCGTATAGTGTGTTCGTTGCTTTCTACTTCAAATCCATGAACACTTTCTCCTAGTCCGGACAAACTAAAATATCAAACTAAGCCAAAGATATTCGGTCTTTCATTGTATATGCATAAAGAGTCGCAGACTTTCCTCTTTTGTTTCTTACCTCCCCATTTCCTATCATATTTGCGTTTATCGTACAAACGTTTAGAGATTCTGATTAAGTTTCAGCTGTATTAAATAACCATGCAAAATATATCAGTTAATATATGTTACCTAAAGAAATCAATTCCAAAGGTTACATAAGGATTAATATGAAAATGAAGGGCTCCCGTATAGTCATGTGGACAGCGCGTTTGCCTTTGGTGAAAGCGGTCCCGGGTTCGATTCCCGGCGGGAGCCAATGTGCGAAATGACCTAAGCTGTCGAAGCACTTTTAACAATACTACTACTACTATGAAAATGAATGAGTACGATGTTTTTAGGTCTATGAATATATAAACTACTTTTATACGGTACATTTATTTTTATGTAGAAGATAAAGCAGATGTGACATAAATCACAGAAACAATGTTTTTAGCCTGTGTTAGTCAGTAATTTTTCTTTTTGAAAAGAAATCCTTAATTGGCAGTGATAGCAAATTGAGAGTTTTGTAAGACGGTTAATCAAAAATTACAAAATTCTTTACGTTATTTAACCAAGTCAATCGATGTATTCCATAAATATTATTATTATTTGAATATTAATTGAATTGAATATTGAAATTTCAATTTATTGAACTGTACTACTGCACTGTTACTGTTCAAAGCCAATACGAAAAATCAAATATTCTATTCCAGCGTGCTTTCATAGTTTTGGAAGAAAATGCATTTAATTAAAATTAATGGTAAACTTTAGATATACTGTCAAATAATGACATATTACAAATGTGATGTCAAAGTCAGTAGTAGCATATGAGAAATGAAAAAGTTGAGGGATAAGACTATAATCCAATCAGGATCAAATATTTGTTCAAAAGAGACCTATCAAGTAAAGAGAGTCCATAACCTGCCATTCTTTATGAAAACTTATCTGATATTTTGTCCTTGGTCCACGGCAGAAGATTGAGATGATGCAACGATTATATTATCTATGATCTACGCCTTGGACTGACAATAGACGATGTATTCTGAGAATGCTGTCACTGAGGAAATGTGTCGTAAATGTTCTTAAATACGGAAGTGCATGCGTCTTCGGGGAAGTACCAGTCCTATCGCGCAGTAGAAGCATTGCACGTATGCATTTGCAAACGAATCATCAACATCCATGAATTAGACTCATTGCACACGGAACATATTTGTTGAAGAATTGAGTTTCTAAGTTAGGCTACTTTAGGCAATTTCTGAGATGTTTATTTTCTAATTACGGTAGAAGGCTAAAAAAGTGTAATATTTAACTATATCTTTTACGAAAAACTGTTAATTTTCAATGATTTTTATTTTACATATTCTAGAATCATTTTCTCAAGCATTGAAAAAAGAGAACTTTCTGCAAACAAAATGTTCTTATGTATATTGATAACACTTATTTAAATGTTAACTCGACCATGCTTATTGATATAATAATATAATAATATTTTTTTCACTTTCCTTTATATAATACATTCTTAAATATATTTTAAAAACTAAAAAGTGAAATTTAGGCATCCGAGAAGATAATTCTTCTATAGGGATTTTCATCACTTTAAATAGAAATTGACATGTTTTTCGGCACGCATGTACACTCCTGGCCAAAATTAACGCATCACCTCCCTAGCGATCCTTACGGCCGGTGCTGCGTTAATTTTGGCCAGGACTGTACAACAAAAGATTTTTTTAAGTAAAACGCTTTGAGGTTAAAATATAAACAAAGTATAGTGAGATATAAATAACAAAATGAAAAAGCACTAGAGAAAAACAGAAAAAAGATCAAACAATATACATAATTACTTAATATATAATTCCATATCCTTTTGCAAAAAGAGCCAATTCTTTAATTTAGCAAGAAACTTTCTTTCACTGGGTGGGAAGGATACATTTTTTGGAAGTGAGGAGAACAACTTGGGAGCTAAATTACAATAAAATTGCTTATATAATTGTACATTAGGTTAAGTTGAAAGAACATTATACATGCATTATAGATACATTAGGTTTATATATCTTATATATATATATATATATATATATATATATATATATATATATATATATATACTTATTGATAGTGTATTTAGATACTTTGTCATGCATCTTACTACCTTTTAGTTACTACTATCAGTAGGTTTGCGCAGGTGTTTCACACTTCTTAGTGGATGTTTTCCTGTAGTGGATTAATTTTTTCCTAAGTATTTCTTAGGTTTTTACATTCATACTATCTCTTCAAATTGATAATTGTATATTCTATGACTTTTAGTCTCAATCTCGCCAGAATAAAGACGTTTTATTATTACATGTATGTATGTACATACTTATTACTCTAGTGTATGCAATGTATGTTTGCATGTATTAACGGATTAAAGTTATTCTAAAGCAAGAATATCCTTCGTGTACATAGAGAGTATTCGGAAGAGCATCTAATGCATCGGATGGGAGAGCGAAAAAGCAAATGGAGATTGGATGGCGCGTCTCTCCTAGATTCACGCAGCACCGAAGTCACACCCTAGAAACGTTCGCGAAATTTCTAGAGAGCTATATTCGCGCATGCGCAGCGCAGCGGTGGAGATTTGTGCGGAAGGCGGAGGCTGTAGTCATAGCGACGATCCGGATCTAATTTTACGAAAGGTTTCCGAATTCTAGGAAACAGTATAACTATCGATTTTGCCTTCGTGCCCTTCTATATATAAGGCTTGCTCTAGCCAAATGTTAATCACTGGGAAATTTTCCTCTCCCTTTGCAATCTGACATCACTGCGCAAATTATTAAACTCTGTAAAATTGTTGACTGTAGCTCCTTCCTATTTTCTTTAGAAATTTAAGAATTTGGCACGTATTTTTTCTGATTGCTTAACATTAATATTGAGCTAAGACGACGTTGTGAGAGAAGTAATTCCCGAGTCGTGAAAAACTGGTAGAATGAAGAAATAGTTGAATAAATGGTTTACTAAAAATTGTATTGTATATTCTACATTTGTCAATTGACAGTATGTGGAATTAATTGAATATTGGATTGAGGTTATGAAATGAATAAGAATTAAGGACATTTAAAAATAAATTTTCGCACTATTAAAGAGTCACGAAATATCTCGAGGGGAAAACTGTTTTGTTATTTCTTAAGTTATGCAAATACTGAGTAGATTGAATTATTGACTGATTGATTTATTAGTTAGAGTACCGATGTATTACTGAGTTGTTACAATCCGTATATTTTACCATGATACATTAAATACTCAAACTGTATTGTACTAAGTAGTGAGGATTACTGAGTTTTTGAGCTATTGTATCTAAAGTGGACTCCCGGATACTCATGTGGACAGGAGGTTCGGCTTCAATAAAAGCGGTCCCGGGTTTGATTCCTGGTGGGACCCAATGTGCGGAATAATATCAGCTGCGGAAGCACTTTCATCGATACTGCTAAATCTTAAATTAAACTTGAGTGGATAGCTTTATGTAATTAATGAGTCACACTTACGTTGATTTTATAAGAATTAATTTTTAATTATACAAACGTATAACATTTCCAAAAATGTATGCGAGCATATATTAATTCCATAAATAACGTCACCTGGATGATTTAAGCGACTAATTCTTTATAAAAAGAATATCAATCGCTTATTAATTCCGGCTGAATGACATTTACATTATGAAGGAATAAGAGCATACTTAATTAAGGTACATACAAGCCAATAATTTCCAAAACATTCCTCAGCAGGAAATTCCAAATAACTTTCGGTTGCAATTCATATTGTTGCATCAAATCATGAGTCACTTTGAGGGACATATCCACAGAAATGCCTCATTTTAATTTGCGCTGATTTCTTTAAACTCGCGATGCATTCGGAATGTGATCGAATATCTCCCTCGGAATCTTTTTTCGAGCCGTTCTCCGGAAACCACAAAAGCGAGCGCCTCTGTAATGAGCCAGAATTAAATAACTCCGAATTTCATACACGCCTTTGAAAGAGAAGCATCATTACTGGGAGTGGTCTTTCGAACTGCACTCTCTTCCACGTGTTCTAAATTACGCAACGGGGATAGCTGACTCAAGTCCTTTGCAGTTTTTGGAAAGATGAGAATTTTTTTGATTTCTCAATTATAAATACGAGGAATAATTCTGAGCTAAATCGCTAAAAATGAAACGATAGTGCAAATGGTAAGCATGTAGCGTATAAAATCTCACTGTCATCGCAACTGTATCATTTGTCATTAAGCATTTATTTATGCAATTCACTTTTCTCCAAAAAGACCATTTTTCCAATTTTTCGATGCAAACATAAAGTACGAAAGGTTTTTTGTTCATAGAAGCCATGGTAATAAAAATATAGCATCTCCTACAGGATCCTAAGGATAATCACTATCTCAGAGAAAATCGATTTGAACTCAAATGGAGCAAGAAAACAAAAGTAAGAAAACGTTAATCAAAGGAATATTTTTAGATTACTAAAATCAAAATTCAATTAAAAAGCAGTTCAAATGAAAATTACTCAATTCTTTGAAAATTTAAGACTGTAAAAGCAGTCTTCGATCAAAAGTCCCGGATTACTGATATTCTAATTTTTTAAACCTCTAATCATTAAAAGCCGTGTTCTAATTATTTTCTTGCATGAATCGACTACCATATTTTCATCGTAAGTTAACTATTTTAATACCAATCTGACGATTACAGTATTTCTCCTGAGACTCGACACCCTTCCTTTCAAACGAAATGACAATCCTTCAAGTGACAGAACTACAAAATTTTTGGCAGTAAGATAACAATTACTACAGTCTCTTAAAAATATATCGAAAGAATTCTCATTTGATCGACAGCACCTAACATTCATACACAATCAAAAACAACTTTCAAGCGATACCATACATTTAATGTCTCCATCACATCGGCAAGCTTAATTCGCTATAATATGCTTTATTATCCTCAATGCTGGATCGAATAGTAAAAGATAATCTAAGTGCATCATAGGGTAGAATTTCTGGGGTTAAATCTAGTGCACCCATTAGATGGATCATTACTGACGGACTTCCCTTTGGGTTTACGATTTTCTAAATCATTTCCTTTTCATTATTTCCTACCAATCCTACGTTTAATTTTCGTGAGTGGTAGGAGACTTTGCTAGCTTCTAGAAAATAAATTTATGAGTAAAATCACGATACTGATTATTATTCATCACGATTAGCTGTCATACTTCTTAATGATACTATAAATTACCACTTGATCAGTTAAAGTGAATATTATAACATCCTAAAGCTATCAGTATCAACCATGCAGGCTACCCATATAGTACAAGTGTGTAGATATGGTTGCAATCCATTATAACATGTATACCACACAGCTAAATCTTTATCTATAACCCTAATTTCATTCTTCATAAGCAATGAAAGATAAACTTTTTAATCAACCGTGTTTCTTAGAAATTAAATGATAATTTCCAAGTTTATCGAACGTTGTTACAGTTGTAAAGTTGGTAGTGGTCGTAAAAGATAAGACTGCACTAGACTATACAAAGGTTCCAGATAGCCAAGTGAACAGCGAATTCGACTTTGATGGAAGAGGTCCCAGGTTCTATTCCCGGCGGGAGTCCAAGGGCGAAATGACCTAACGCATCGAAACACTTTTTAGAGTACTACTAATACCAGATAGTAATGTATAAATGACCTAATATCCTTCTATGCTAACACATACACCACTAAGATGCGGGTCAAAGCCTAAAATTGTAATAGGGTATCACGAACAGTTACCTCCTGTATCCAGGGTTTAAATGCCTTAAAACCACAAGCAGTGTGTAATTTCAAGCATGAAAGTATGAAAAACTGTGAAGAACTGCAGATATATCTACCAAAAAGGACTAATGAGACTCATTCCGCAGTTACGAAGGTCCTCAAGATTTCCTCGATCTCCCAGATTCAAGATTATCCGAGATTGTGTCCCTCAGAAGCCCATATTTCCTCGACTTCCCCGAGTGAATTTCTTAAGCAGTTCCCATTCCGTCTCGAAGGCTCTACCAATCCACTCTTTCCGTCTCTCCCAATTAATCCACTCCTCGCTCTCATCGTGTTTAATACCCTCCCATTTGTTTTCTTCCTCGGACCAACTTTCTCTATTCCATACGCACAATTTCTTGAGAGCTTTTCACCCCCAAGTCTGCGTAGCACAGTCGGGGTAGCGTTATCCGCGTACAGGCGCCATCAATAATAACAAGGAGTACGTATGAATAAAGATCCCGTTGCAATACACACAAACGTTTCCTAATTCAAGCAAATTATTGCTGTGGTCTTGCGGTAAATTTAGCTTATAAATCGTTCGATTCAACGATTTTGTGGTATTAGAGTTGCCAATTTTATAATTTCCTTTTTTCTCAGCATTCAAGATTCAGACACGCTTAGCAAAACCAAATATTTTTCTAATTTATATAATCTCCAATACACTTCTCACGTAAAAAGCAGCTGTAATTTTTATGAGACGATTTCCCTATTTTATCCAACAAAAAGAGAGAAAAACTAAGGACAAGCTAGAATAAAGCTATTCTGTCATGCAGTAAAAATGTTTCTATTATTTGTGTAGAAGATTTTATTAAACTAAAATTCAGAATCATACGAAACATTCATTTACATCTATAGATGTATCCTGCAAGCTTCATTTCTACGTATGTTATCGAAAAATCGCACGAAAATTTATCAGCTATTCGCGGTGTGTTAAAATAAAAATATGTATGTAACTTCCTTCCTTGAAAAGTCGCAATTTTCACTAAATTCATTCATGAATAACTTCTGCATACTAATAAACTCTACAGCTCCATACTAAATCAAATTCCAACCCTAATTAAAGCAAGTTTTACGTTTATTTATTATAATGCCGATTGATACCGAACCTGAGATTATTTAAAAATAAAAGATAAATTATATTGGAAAGGATATATTAAACCGTGTGCGGAGTTTTAAGACTTCTGGATCTATATTCTTTGAAAAAATTAATCGGAAAATATTGTAACTTCAGAAATCAGATAAGTCTCATATTTGAATAGTTTATTACCGTATGGCAAAATTTGTTTCACGAATAATATAACGATGGGATAAATATTTGGCAACCATATCTACCCAATCCAAGAATTAAAAAAAGAATTCTTTGACAAGAGGCAGGAAAATAGACATTCACTTAGACTTAAACGACGTATTAGGATCACATTAATTTGTTATCAAATCATAATTGTTTAAATAGGATTAGCTTCGTTAATTTCGCGGTATCCCGTAGGAATCTTATATTAACAACATCCCGTTGACATTCACGTGATGAACTTAGGTGGAAGCTTCTCATAGTCAATGACGTTAAACATTATGTCTATACTAACTCCTTCTCACAGAACGTATCAATCGATCGGTTTAGTAAGTGTAAGTTTCTCAGCGTATGAGTCCTCTGAACAGCTTCTCTTGGTCCATAATGGGGTCCAACACTTTTGGTTTACAACACACATTGGTCCTCCAGTATTCGAAACCAACATGTCCAATAGGTCCTCTTGCGACACATCTATCTACGTCCTTTGAGTTTTCTTGTATTTCCGATGCACTATTCAACTTTGTTGATTTTCCAAATGGATAGTGGATTCGAGAACGTTTGATGCTGGTCTTGAGGTCTTGTTTCACCACCAATAAACCTCAGCCCATTTTTTGAACCGATACTCACCTAAAAGTTAAGAAAATATCAAATAAATCAGTGAGTGTGACTGAGACGTAATAAAGTAATTTTTATGAAACCATAAACTTCAGGAAGAAGGTTTTACTCTAAATTGTCTAATTCGTTTTTAGAATGCAAAAGACAAACTATTCGAAGTTGGATGATAGCAACAGCAGGCTGATAGAATTCCGTAAATAGCCCCCCTAGCCTTTAATTGACTGAAAACGACCAATAGGAAGGGTTTCCACATGGTAAAGTTTGCTGTATTGTAGCCGCAGGAACATAACTCGCTAAAGTATACCCCCAAAGCAATGTAAAGAAGATTTTATTAACTATTTTTTTTAAATTTGTAATTGCAACGCATACCTCCATCTCTTTGCTAAAGAAAGTTGTTAAACTAAAACATTTTCAGTTAAACTTATAAGAGTGAAATATGGATTAGCGAAGAGATTAAAAAAATCATTCAAATCAATATAGTAACTCTAAATTCCATATGTGCATATTATTGCATGATGGAAAGGTATTGACGAGCTTCTTGAAGTATTTACATACACAGTGATTAGTATGCCTTTCTTCCGATGAATTCAGAACTATTTTTTTTTTTTTTGTTAACAGATTTGGAGGACATTGATTCATAAATGCTGAAATATGGGAATCATATATTGAAAATTAAATCTCCGAAATTCATATTTCCGATACCTTTACATATTAAACTAGAAGTAACAATTCACATAATGAGTAATTATGCATTTCCATGGACATAAACATCCCATGATATTTATCAATACGAATAATCCATTGATAAGCAGCTCTTATTTTATATCGACATATTAGTTAACTAATAATAAGCTGATATCAGCCATTCTCTAGTAGTGCTTAACTAAACAGAGGTTAAGAACAAAATATTCTTAGAATAAGAAATTTTTCTGTATGGATATCCGAATAAATGAATCATGGAATTTTGTTTTTTAAAACGATACGTTTTTAATACAATATGTGTGGATTCTTTTTACCCATAATCATTTTCCAAATTTACTTTATCCACACCAAATTAGCGCAAATTTAAGACATGTTACCAGTTCCTCACAATTTGCATGAAGGAGATAGATTTACAAAACATGTTGGCTGAAATTTAATTAAATAATTTGCCATTTCTTTTGTATTTTGATCGTAGGAAAAACCCTTGATATACATGGATGTAGACATAGTGAAGTTGCGGCAATAGTCCTCGGTTCGGATTCCGGTCGGGTCATGGATGGTTGTGTTCACTCTTCGTTAAATGACTCGGAAAAGTAACGGTATCAAGAAAGACTTCGTAAGTATCAGAAAGTTCCATCTGCTAGTCTTGGGAAGTACTCTCGTGTATAACGGATGAGTTTGATATTGACAATATTACAGTATGGAATTAAAAACATGGTACAGCATGCATCTTGATTAACTGATAACTTCGCCTTCTTTGAGTCGTCCGATAGAGTATAGAACTTATTAACCGACATTGCTACCTACGACACCCTTTTTAATTGCATTAGTTAAGAAACGCAACCTGTTATAGCAGTGTAGGTGGATGGTATCATTTATGAATGATCGCATATAGCTTGAAAACTTGAGGTCTTAAAGCTTTAAAATCTTGCACCTGAATAAATTTCGATACCCTATATGTACTAGAACTTTTTTACCTCTAAAATTGTCCCGAGTTCGATGCCAGGTCATTCACAACGCATTTCATAAGGAATAAAAGTTATGTTCGTACACATTGCCTGCAGGCGTTCGTTTAAATAGTTTAGCTCCAAGTTAATAACATTAAATATGGCATGAAACAATAGCACGAGCATATCTTTAAACAATCAACTATATTATTACTTAATTTTTGAAAAATAACTATCTAAGGTCGATCCAAGCCCATTTATATCATTGTTTAATTTCTTGATTTCTTCTATTGTTTATCATCAGTTGTAATTGAGATCGTGCTCTATGTTGTTACTTTTTAAATATATAAATAAATAAATTACCTCTTCATTACAGTGTTTATTCCGTGTACGAATTTGCAGGCAGAAATTTTCAAAACATTTTTTCAGCGCATTTTTTTTATTTTGAGTATCAAAACATTTGCAATATTTTTCTCTGTCTCCTTATCGCTGCACGTCTGAACGCGTCCGTTTGAATTTCCACAACGGGTTTAAATCTTTTTCTAGAGAGTCGATTCCAAGATGAGAGAACTTTATATTTGAAAAACCCTTTAATTCTCACTTACCGCTCTTTTTCCATAGAAAGTATTATTCGGAAATTCGAAGTAAATTCCTTTTCGTGACTCTTAATTTACGTTTCTTCTTGAACATCTCCGATATATTACTTATCAGGCTATACCAAGTATGGGGAACCTTATTTCATCGGAAAGCCGCTACATTAGGCCGCGTATGAACCCAGATAAGGCCGTATTTTAACTGTGCATTTAGACCTCAATTCAAACATTTCAACATAGTAAATGAACGAACGAAAAACAATTTAATTGCAAACGAAATCTAAGTCAAATATTTACCTTATTACATTCAGCTAACGTAATTCATGAGGCCAGATATATAATTTTAATGTAGGTATTAGTTTCCAAAAAGTGAAAAGATTACACTATCAACACAGAAGACTGTAGGTCCAACACTCATGCCTACTTATGGCCTATATTACTCTATATGAAAATCGGCCGATTAATTATGAGTGATATAAACTTTTTGAAGTAAGTTCGCAATGACTGTACTAAATTCATATTTCAGAATATTTATGTTATCTTCCCAAGGAAAAACGGAATTGAAAGAAGTCTGACAGGACCGGGAATCGAACCTGGGATCTTTCTCTATCCGGGAGGCTGCCTTAACCATCTAGGCTACCCGGCCAGAACATCCCAGTTTCGATTCTCGGCCCTGCCAGAGTTTTTTCAAGTCCGTTTTTCCTTGAGAATTTTCCTGGGTGGACGTCCTTATATGCAAAGTCACCTCAACCCTTTCCTTATATATATCATCTTCTCTTTTTCTTTAATTTCCATTCGAAAATCTTTAAAACCAGATTTCCAAAGCAAATTTTCAGATGAGATCAGGAGGGTCGAATTCTAGTTCCAATAACTTCAAATAGTTTGAATGGTTGTTTAATTGATCAAAGTTTAAATTTTACTGCGAAGATAGATTTCGTCAGATTTAACTTCAGAAGATCAATTTTTAGTTTCAATTTAGTTTAACTCAAGCAGAATATATATAATTATAGAATATTTGTCTTTTAGTCATAGAATACTATCGTTTGATCAGCAAGAAATATTTGAGCGGTTACGTTACTATGGCAAGGACAAAAAGCAGATCCATGAGCAACTCTGCAACGCATTCATAGAAAACAGCGCAGCAAAATGTAGTACCTTTGAATGGCACTAGAGTTGCCACCTAAGGAATCGTCATCTCCGGAAGTTTCTAATTTATGCAAAGGCATCCGAGGTCTTTGCCACATTATGAAAGCTGTGCATTTTATTTTCCGATTATCAAATCTATTGATCTTTATACCGCGATATATTTCAGTACATCTCCCTGAAACACTTGTGACTTTTAAACTTTTTTCTTTAAATATTATTTGATTTACTAAAAATGTAGCAAGGTGCATACATTGAGATAATTCTATATTATAAGGTCAATAAGATTCATTCTATATCGAATTTTATAAGTTGATTTAATCGTTTATGCATTAATAATTATTTGAAATACAATTCACGGAAGAGGCTGTTACTTCGTGGAATTGCGACATGACAACGAAGAAATTGAATAAAACAAAAATGTATACATAAAATACAAATCTTTGTACATATCAAACTTCTCCAACCTAATAATCATTCCATTAAAATAGATTAATTATTGTTGTATGTATATAGTATTGTATGCATAAATTATTTTTATTCAATGAATTAAATACTGAACTGATATAATAAAACAAAAATCTTACTAGACTTACTAATTTCCTTGGTAGTAATTCAAAATGACATGCTAGTTGATTCTGATTTAATGCAATAGATGGATATTCCAATAAAATACTATCAAATCGTTGGTAAATAATCATTTAATAATTTTCATTTCTTGAGCTAGTTCCCATCACTTTTTCTAGCCTCTAGAAGTGCCCCTGTTGCAAGCAGATATCCATGCAACTCTAAACAAAAAAGATTTGAATAAACATACGCTAGATCATGAAATTTCACTTGGAATTAGAACGAATTGACAAATTTTACTGGAGATTTAAACTTCCATCTGAAAGACGAAACAGATTTATTAAATATGCTGAAATTCTAAAGCATTCGTCAATTCCGGAAGGTGAGACAACCCTTGTGGTACGACATTTCAATCAACGGCAAAAGCAGCTGGACAGTAAGATTGCGAGTTTTGCCCAGCAATTCAGATACGCAACCCCGATCAAACCGCACCTGACCAATCTCGGCGAAAATTACCATCAACTTCGCGGGAGATTAAACTTTCTCCTTTAATAACATGTGCGTTTTAGAACAAACTGAAAAGGGGCCATCGGTGAATGCAGAGCAATCTCTCGCAGACCCTCGCCTTGACCGATATCACGCAAAATGTATAAATAAGCTTGCGCAAATTTTTAAAACCCCGAAAGGAATTCAAGTGTACGCTGACATCATTCCAGCTCCAGCGGTGGCGTGGGCGGCCGCATGACCCTGCCGGCCCTGGCTCTCTCCGCTTTCCTCCGGCCTTCGGCTCGAGAGAGAGGACTGTTTCGTCACTCGCAGAGACACGCGTGGAGATGGTGGACGGGAAATACTCGAAGAGATATTTTCTCGAGAAAAGCTCATTTCCAGAGCAAGGGATTCTAATCTTGGGATTTTTCGAACTCTTAAATAGCATAAAATTAATATGATCAATCTAGTCTTTGAGGAATGGTGCTATATTCATCTTAAAGTACTATACTAAGCGTAAACAAGTAAAGTACCATACTTAGTGTATAAAATGACATTATAGTCGACCTATTATTCTATTTGTAACCAATTAACAATAAGAAAAGGGTTAAAGGAGCTTTACACATAAGGGCATGCACCCAGGAAAAATCCCAAGGACTTGAAAAAGGTCTGACAGGGCCGGCTATCAAACCCGATGTCTTCCTCTTTCCGGAAGGCTGCCTTAACCACCTAGGATACCCGGCCAGTCAATAACACTTACGAACACTAGCATGCTTCATCTCCGGTGTGCCGCTACATGCTGATGTACCGTAGTAAGTATAGAAAAAACCATACATGCCCAAGGTGGCATTTGCTTTCTCAATTGCCTTCAATTGTCCATAAACTGCAACATTTCAATGATTTCTGAGTCAATGAAAGAGAGTGGGATTTCTAAAAGCTATGCAATTATCTGTTTCGCGAGAAAAAGAAGGTATTAAAGATGAACCAACCTCAAAATTGATGTCCTGTTATAACAGGACATCAATTTTGAGATATGCTGAAACGGATAAAATGTAGACGTATATATTTCAGTGTACTGACACTGATCAAACGTAGACGCATGATGCAAAATTATATTCTAGAACATCTGAAATATGTCAGTGATTGGGAAGTGATTTGAAATGAAATGCTTACGAGATGTACTATTTAAAATTCATAAATAATTATTATATTCAATAGCTATAATACCGATATTGATATTATAAAATATTATTATTTGAAGGATTAATATACTGAAACGATCCGTTGTATTTTGCAACCTAAGCAGTGCGAGGATCTGGTCTAGCGGTATAGTAAGGAGTGAAATATCACGAAAAAATCAATATTTGTATCATACATGTATAATTTTAAATGTTTACTTCATTAACGCAAATAGTGAAAGTCTTTCTTCCAATTCAATTATTATAATGAGCATTCCAAAAATATCCCCACATAACTAAATGCAACCCTAATTTAAGACCAATAAAACAGGTATTTCGTTCATTGGTACTTCATAACATCGAACTTATAATATCTATCAGATAATATTTGTTACCATATCCTAATGAATAGAATATTTTTAATTTGTCACTTGTCATCGTGCTTCACTTGCGTGGACATGTTCCGCTTATACTATTCTGGTTCAGTGAGGAAAGCAAGGGCAAACTACCTCACTCCTCATCCTGCCTAGTGAACCTCATCACCCCCAACTAGTTCTTCATGGCTAATGTCAGAGGTAGTGAGGTACCACCCGTACTTCGGGCTGAATACTTCACATACTTTACAGAGGTAGACAATACTCAAGTAGATATATTCCACCATTATTTGCGCATTGGAGATTTCGAGAGAGAGTCCCGGGAAACGAACCACGGGACCGCCGAGAAATCCCAAGAGCGAGAAAACGCTCAGAAAGAACCCAACCGCAAGTCACTCTTTCCTCGGCGGTGAGAGGCCCAACGGTAGAGCGTTTTCGAGTCGCAGTCCCTGAAGGAAGAAGGCCAGCCGCGTGTGAATGCGAAGGAAGGCCTTACGGAAAAGAGAGCATCGAGGACGGCCGAGAATTGAGGTCTTCGCAGGCCGGATATTTTAGACCCAAAAAACGGAAAAACACTTCGCTCGGAACAACACTCTCCTAAATTTTCGACTTCTCATTCGCCACGACGAGTTCTGCGTTTTAGATGGAAATTATCGAATCGAGTGTCGTTTTGGAAGAACGGTGTTGTCAGCGACGAAAGGAAACGTGTTCGTAATCGGCTTCGTTATCATCAGATGATGTCCGAGTGGAGACCGGTCGTATGCGTGGTGTTCTACCATTCTTGTATATTCTTATACTTCTATACGGGTATTCTACTCTTTCAATAAAAGGTAATAGTTAATATTCTATATAATACTGGCCGCGGTGGCGGAATGGTTAACATACCTACATGATAACGCCCCAAAACCAAGGTCCCAGGTTCGAATCCTAGCTAACCATACGACCATTCTCTGGTTAGAGAATGGTCTTATGTGTTCATCTATTTTTCGTGTTATACCTTCACTTTAAATTGGCGTCTTGCTGTATGTAAAGCATAAATAAATAAAATAAATAGTTACGTTTTGAAGAATATTTCTTTCAACAAAACTGCTTCATGACACAACATTTACTAAACCACACAAAAAATAAAACAAGATTCAGGTTTAGTTAAGAAGCTCCTTCATCAGGTCGACCTAGGCAAAAGATTTGTCATGAAGCTGTTTTGTGTGAATCAATACCACGAGGTGAAACCTGTGATGTGTTGTTTAATACTTCTTATACACTGAGAGCTTCCTAGTCAAGTATTCTGCGATTGTATACAAATCCTGAGCATAGCTGGCGCTATGAAATAACTTCATAATCCTCGAATCTGTGTATCTAATCTGGTTATTCCACTATCCTCAACCAAAGTTCGTAAAAACCGAGTAAAGCACGCGCAACTAGAGACAGAGTAAATCAACTAACTTCGGCACATTCGCCTATGTCAAAATGCATAATACTTCGAAGAATATGTGTCCTATGATAAACTGAAATGCTAATTATGATTTTCAATAATCGATGAATTGATCAATAATTCCTGAAATACAAAATCCTTCGGCAAAGGTTAACAGAGATGAAAAATAGTAATATAAAATGCGGAAATCTATCTGTAGGTTTAAGGAAGTAATATGATTGATTCCACATGAATATTAAACTACATATGTCCGCGAATTGTTATCGTTAAAATCACTGCATCACCTACATTCATAAATCTAGACGTGAGATGAGAATTCGATTTTACTCTTGGTGATTCTGACAGACCATAAGCCTTAACTTTGTTTGCCTTGCACTGACTAGGATTTATTACGCAAGCTAACCTAAATGGTCATCCATAATTATCTATTAGGTACTTCGTCTTAATAGGATCCATTTTGGATAATGACATTAGATGTGCAAAGGATAGTACTTGGACGGTTTTATTTCACACGGCCAGTCATTACGGAATTGCTTAAGCGCCTCATATTCGAGTATTAGCATTAATATTTCAGGTTATAGGAAAACATTACAATCAGAAGTCATTCATCTCGTGAAACGAACTATTATCAAGTCATTTGACTTAAGATTTGTTTACAAATAGTATTGCATTGGACATGTATTCGATAGTGTGGAAGTTTAATTTTTTTATGTTACATTTAATAGTTATCCTTATGCAGTAATTACAGTCGGAAGCTTCTCTTATAAAAAGTGCATATGATGGCTCATAAAATAACTCAAAACGTTTTTATTATAGGTTAATCTGGAATCATACATTAACAAGCTTCCATGCGTGGTTCTTTTCGTAATTCATATGAAATATAATAAAAAGTGATGTAAAAATTATTTAGACGTGTAAAATACGGAAAATCAAAAGTTTTTATTATCGAACGATAAGAAATGAAAAGATAAGACTTTTATCCTTATATAAATAAATATAATAGTATAATTTGCAGGCATGAACATGACGCGACGAATCGAAACCTTGCTTGTAAAATAAATTATTCCACATATTTATATGATAATATATTTCGATAATCATTATTGGTAGTCTTATCTTTTTATTTTTTACGTTATGGAGTCCTGAAAGTCGTTCCTGAAGCAATTGATAGAACGACAAAAATTTTCATACATGAATTATGATGACTTCTCAATACGTCTATTCTACAAGGTATGCGTAGTCTTGCCACGACAGGAAGGAAACCAGTAATGTGCTTCAAAACAGAGAAGAATTCAGACTGAGTGAATAATTTTCAAAACATCGACTTGTGCAGCGTGGGCAGAACGTGCAATTTGGGAAAGCGATCGGGGAGACCGGATGGGTAAATTTAGCATCCGTTTGTGCGAGTCAGTGTGGAAGTTAATGTTTCTCCCGAAGTGTCGTAGGAAAGGCATATCCGGTCAATAACGCTCGACTTCATACCAGGAATAGCGAGTCACAGAGCGGAGAAAGTTTGAGAAAAGAACTATTTCTCTCTTGGCCAACTGCGAGATACGAAAATACTGTACGCGGCGCAGACTTGGAAACGTATAGCAAACAACAGCGAGGTTATTCAGTCTATTGATATTATTTCAAATTAAACAATACTTAAAAGACATTTGATTAGAAGAGAAACCTCCAAATTCCAGGAACGTCGTTCTATCAGTAGGAAGGCTCCTATTCATAAAAAAACAGTTTATCTTCTGCCTTATGATCATTGGTTTGACGCCAGGACAACATTTGCATTCTAGCATTCAATCAAACGGGAATGCGGAATTTCTGTTGAAGACATTCCCGATATATAGACTTGGAATTTTAGGCCCAAACCAAAAAGTTATGTGCAATATTATCTTAGAAAAAAGGTACTTGGTACGACACCAGGCCACTTGGATAAAAATTCGACTTTTGCATAGAGAAATTTGGGTTCCGATAT